>SSNP01000098.1:1297362-1438450 GCA_006937955.1 Pachypanchax playfairii
TTCCTGTACCCAACCTCAACAACAGTCTTGTTTATGTAGACGATGGCCTTCAGTCTTTTGCAACTGAAACGGAAGCCATTGATGTTGTGTGTCGAACACAGCAAATTCTGGCTGCAGCAAATATCAAGCTGCACAAGATAGCTTCAAACAGTGCAGAAGTGATGCAGGCACAATATCATAGATGTCAACCTCTCATTCAAGGAGTTGCCAGTTCAGCGCAGCCTTGGAGTAAGCTGGAATATAATGTATGACACCTTTGGGTGATTCTCGCGAACTTGGTCCAACATGTGCCAAAACAATTTTAGGCAGATTTTGCCCTTTTTTTCTCTTATTAGTACCAAGCAAACTCTAAATTAACTATTTTTTTTAAATTTGCAATGTCTATATGTTTTTAGTACATTTTTTGAGTATTTTACTGTGTCATTGACCAAATAAATTCATTACCGTAACACATTTTCAATTGATTGTATCTAAATGTGAGTAAATTTTAGACATTTTATTTTTTCAATGTATGTGCCTGTAAATAGTGACAAATAGTCACATAGTGTAAACATTCAGGTAAATATTTCTTTAAATAATAATTTTGTTAATTTTCTTCATTACCGTAACCCAATTTCATTTTTCTCATGCTGATTTTTACTCTAGTGGAAATTTTACAATTGAATGAAAAAGTTCTGTTTAGAAATATGAAAAAACATGACAAACACTTCCTGTACCAAATGAGATTTTGAAGTTTTTCCATATTCAGATTAAAATATTTACTATTTCAGTATGTGTTACGGTAATGAAAAGAGCATGTCGGTAATGAAAAGCTTTATTACGGTAATGACCTTAAATGGCCACAAATGTATTTGTCAAGAATTCCAACTAAGCCAGTATTTTACAGTTTCAAATGTAAGTCTACTAAATATTCAAATTCTCTTTACAAAATGAAAATAACAGGTAAAACTTTACAAAGAAACTTTATTCACAAATAGGAAATGGTATCATTAAATGGTATAATTTAATAATTCAGTAATAATTAAATAACAACCTTTTTCTCCTGACAACTTTCAATCAATCAATGTAATCAACAAATACAGTACTGTAATAACATCAACAACGTTTTCCTCAACAAGACATTCACACTTCATTTTACTGTCTCCGTTCTCCTCCCATCTCGTTTTCCACATCTCTTCTCCTCTCATGTCCTATCCTTCAACCCTCATCTTCCTTCTCTCCCCATCTCTTCACTACAGTCCCCAAAAACTATTTAAGTTAACTATTTAGTTAACTTTTTAAAAGCTGATCTAATTTAAAAATGTAACAATTAATGTAACAAATTAATGTAACAAACCTCTCCTCATCCTCTTTTTTTACCTCCTCTTACCTATTGCCACAATCTTCTCTCCCTTCCAGCCTCTCCTCTTCTTCATCTCTTTATCTCCTGTTTCCTTTTTTCTCCTCCTAATTTAAAAACAATCAACAGGTACCAACAACAATTAAGACAATCATTCTCTTCCATTTCTTTCTTATGGCCTTCATCCCCCCCCATCTCCTCTCCTTATATCTTATTTCCTCTCCTCGAACCCCTTTGCTCATCTCCATTTGGCCCAGATTTCTGCAGCAACACTAAAATGCCGGGCAGAAGATGTTGCTGGCATTGGCTCAGGAATAATGTCCTTTATGTCCTCTCTATAGTACCACACTTTTTCCCCTGGTAACTTGATGGAGGGAGTGTAGAATTTGTTTTCACCAGCACAGTTCATTGTATCGACCTCGTACTGGTCATCAGCAATCTAGAGAAAAAAAAATTAGATTAAAGATTAAAAAAAAAAGATTAGATTAAGAAGAGCTTATAGTTAAAACCATAATGCACTGTACTGTGCCCTCTGTGTTTGTTTTAGACATTTAATTTTTTCATTCATACATCTTTTGTACCATAAATTCATTTGCTTACATTCAAGAACAAAGAACAGCTTCCTGCTTACATGTGCACTCCATGAAAAAAAGTTCCACTGTGTGTAATGACTCCAGCACAAACTTTTATCACCAACTGTACACCAAATGTACACATACTGTACCTGCGTCACAATACCAGGATACAGGTCTCCTTCATAACTGACCAGCACCCATTGCCCAACTCCAATAGAGTCCTTGTCTTGGGTCTCTCTGAGGATGACCTCTTTTGGGGAGTAGCAGTCACAGGCAGGCCTGCAGAAGCAAGATACCTCCCTGACTTTGATCTTGCCCGGATCTGTTGCAATAAGCTATAGAAAAAAAAGAGAAAATTTCATGAAAAAAATGCATGTAGTCGATGAAACAGAAAGAGATTGTGTCTGAATGTGATTGAGCGCTCACTGAGTAAGTCCTTACCTGATGTATTTTCAGAGTACCCTGTACTGTTTTGAGAGATGGAGGTACTAACTCCCCATATGTTTCCATCTCGTCCTCTGTCACCTTAAAGAGCTTAACAGATGACTGCTTGGACAAGTTGTCCAGCAAAGCTTCTGCATCAGGTATGTTGGTTCCATAGGCCAGCAGCCTATCAGCAAGGTTCTTTAATGCTCCCCCTACACTATCTGGAGCTCCTTTCCCATGTGATGCCTCCGTAAAGTTCCAGGTTACATACTTAAATCCTTTCATAAAAGGCACTGTGGACGCCAAGTAGAATGACACCTGGGAGAACACATTGATTTCAAGGATGAAGAAAAAAAGACTTCGTTTAGAACCTGTAGGTAGACTGAGGATACCATCATACTACAGAGGTGCTGGTCTTTAATATTACCATAGATTGAATTATATTCTACTATGTACCTTATTGCGATACTGTGATGTTGGCCCATCAGACACAAGGTGGACATTCTTTGCTGCAGGGTGACTGGCTTTTATATGATCCAACACTGGATCCAGGTGTGCCCATGTAGCCATGGCATCATGCCTCAGACAACTTGAAAGAGTAGCAAAGGATTCAAACTTTCCCTCACTGAAGTACAGAACGCCAGTGTGTAAGGTCACCTGCTTGTGACATCCACCAAAGTGAGTGTCCTTGACTTCTTTGGTCCACTTACAGTTATAATTCTCACTGTAGTCAATGTGGACAACAACCTGATCTTCTATAAGACACTCTTTCAGCTCTCTGATCTGTTTGAACTGGTGTGCTATATTGTACAGATGAACACGGAATTGTGGCATCTCATTCTTTGTTAGCTCCATTAGTTTCTCAGTGGTGGCCACTCGTTTTTCCAAGGTCGTGTTTTTTGCTTCAGCTACAGTTGAAGTACCATCATATAATTTCTTTGTGAATGTCGTTGTTCTTGTGACCCACTCACTCCATGTCACAACGTTATTTTTTGTGTCAGGATCTGTTATTGCAAGGAATGACTTTTCTGTGCAGGTGCTGCAGGGATTATACATGCAATCTACAGTATGTTGTTTCTGTCACACACACTGGATGTTACCAGCTATGCTATTGCACCTCGTCATCCCAAGCTGATACAGTTTTTTTACCTTGTTGGTAAAATGTTCATGCAGCTTGCAGGCACAGGTTTCTCTGTCCTGGATTTTGGGGCTCACAATCCAAAATGGTCTGTGTTTGAAAAGCTGGGAGCGTGAAATTTTCACATTCAGAGTTTCACTGAGAAACACCTTGTGGAGATTTTCCATTGTATCAGTGAGATACCTCTTTCTGTAGATTTGGCCACCTCTTCTAATTTCCCCACTTTTACCATTGATCATGGTTGTGATATCATCTCTGTGCAAAAATTTGCTAATGAGCTTTCGTGTTTTATTCCTTTTGTTATCTGTGACCTTAACACACTTTTTTTTGGTCTCCCTTTGAGTCCCATGCGGCTTTGTGGCACCTTTTGCTACAAGTCTTTGTACCTTCTTCCGCAGTCTGTCAAGCTCTTGTTCTTTTTTCTTTAGCCTCATCTCTGTCGTCTTAAGTTTTTGCCTCAGCTTTTTTGATCTTTTCCGCCTTGGAGTGGATATTCTTGGTCCAGAGGTTGATGGCATGTCCACATTTTAATCTCTGGGCTGTAGAACTTGTTGTAAGTGGGAATCTTCCATGCCAGAGATATCTGAGGGCGGGCTGTCGTTCATAATTGCTTTGAGGCATTTTTTCCTTTTTTGGTATCTTTTGGAATTCTCATTCCACCGTGCGCGTTGTTTTTTTTTTTGCTGTTTTGTTGTTAATTCTGCAACAGGCTTCAAAAGCTCCTTTTCTTTTCTCTTTTGATATCTGCAAAATGACAAGTGGACAAATATCCATTATAGTTACAGTAAAGAATTAATCATCTTCCTCTCACTAATCCACATGCACGCTCTCTCAGTAACTTACACAAACTCTCTTTCAATAACGCTGTGTACCCACCAAATGCAATGAATGCGATTCATTCATTCGCACAACAAATGAAATTATGTCACGCCATACGCTCCAGTTTTGTCGCTGGTCGAAAAATGCCAAAAAATGCCTTGTTGTGGCATCGTGTTCCATGATCGCTGCACTGTACTCTGCAGGAGTTCCAAGCTTCTCTTAGCTTCCCTCACCTCAGACAAAAAGGATGTGAGCAGGCTCTTTTTGGAGACTTAAGTCCTTTGAAGCCTGCAAACAAATGTTGTTGATGTTTTACCAATCTGTTATGGCTGCTGTGCTGTTTCATGCTGCCCGCTGTTGGGGCAACAACATTGTCAAACAATGCAATAAGCTGGAGAAGCTGATCAAGAGGGCTGGGTCAGAGATATGGGGGGGTACTGGACTTGGGACACGGACGAAGCAGTGGTGGAGAGGTGCTTGGGTAGAAAGGTGAAAGCAATCCTCAATAACAGCAGACATCCGTTGCATTATACCTTGGCTGCTCAAAGAAGCAACAGAATTGACCGGCTTCTGTCCATGCGCTGCAGGACGGTGCGCTTTCAGAGATCCCTTATTCCCGCTGTGTACGTCACCACGTCGATGCAGATATAAACACTGATGGGCAGTCGCGGCGCTTCACCACGCAAATTCGCCTCAAAATTTAAAATATTTCAACTTGAGCAATGAAGCAATGAGGCGATGGCGCAATGCGCTGGGGGTGAATTTCACGGTGCTTCAAATCGTGTCTTTGCATTGACTTTGCATATAATCTTGTCGCGCGATTTTGCGGCATCGCGTTGGGTGTGTACACCCCGTAACTCTGTTACTGCCACTTTCTCCTAATCTTACCTTCTCTCTCGGGGCGGCTGTGGCTCAGTGGTTAGAGCGGTTGTCCTCCAATTTGAAGGTTGGTGGATCGATCCCGGCTTCCACTGCCACATGTCGAAGTGTCATTGGGCAAGACACTGAACCCCATGTCGCCCCCCGATCTGCGTATCGGGTTGTGTGAATGGGTGAATGCAAAACCTTGTAGTGTGAAAGCGCTTTGAGTGGTCTGACTTGAAAAGCGCTATACAAATACAGGACATTTACATTTACCATCTCTCTCTCTCTCTCTCTCTCTCTCTCTCTCTCACACACACACACAATCACACACAATGACCATATCCTGTTTTAACCTCTCTCTTTCTTTGTGTCTGTATTCTTCTAGCAGGTCTGGATTGCTGTAAATTTTCTCTCTGTGCTTCAACACCCTTGCCTTTGAAGCTACTCTTTTTCTTTCCATCTTTTCTGATCTAAAGGTCAAAAGTTATTCAATATTCATTCAATACAATTATTAAAATTAATTTAGCCTAATTTCATACTTAAACATCACCATACATACTATACATTCATTACCATAACAGTTTTGTTCATTACCGTAACAGCTACATATATTACACGGTAATGAATACAGAGCATTACGGTAATGAATGACACTAACATTTAGCTAGCAATAATTAGCATAGATAGCATGATTCCGGAAAAATATTTTCACCATCATTTTAGGTCTATTAAAGCTACTTTTCTGTTGATTATGAAATCAATTTCTTTAAAAAAAATCATTAGATATACCTTGTTACGGTAATTACAAGAATTAGTGTCCCTAGGGGTGTTTTTAAGAAAAACCTTTAACAAATCTGTAGCTTAACAATGAAAGAGAGTCTTACCTGGTGGCCATCTTGAATCTTCTGTTCCAGTCAGTGTATAACAGGGCAATAAAACTTTATTTAGTTGAACACAGAGCTTTTAATGGAACCAAATATGAGTGCAACGGTAATGAAGTCCACATGCTCTGGACAAACACATTTGTCCAAAAATATTTTAATTGATAAATGTTAGACCCAAAATGCTAACATTATCAGTTAGAATATACAATTTTAATTATTTTTTATATTTATGTATAGAATAAATTATGTATTTTTATTGTGATATTTTGGTGTTAAATGTAAAGAAAAAAAGTCCGGACGCATTTCGGTAATGAATTTTCAGATGGAAAAAATGTTTTAAAATGTTGAATTAATGCCTCAAATACAAAGATAACGACAGTTCCACATTAAATATACACTGCACTTTGATAAATAATCACAAATTATAATTATTTTTGTAATTTTCTCCGTCAGTTCCTTACAGACATGACCAAAAGTAGTTTCATGAGATATGTATATTCATGCTTTTAAAGCATTTCAGGATGGATTGATAAATGGAAGATCTTGGATATGAGGTCATCATCATCATTTGTATCGCTGATCTGACACTGCTCTTGTGGTAAAATGTATTGTATCACTTCCTGTTTGATAGTCACTCCTTCAGGTCCCAGGGTATTTTTTTGATCCCTACCTATTTCTTGACATTTTCCACTTATCAGTCCATAAGCACTTTTGTTACAGTTGTTTTGTAGTCTCTCATCTTTCAAGGTTACTGTCGATAATCTTTTGTTAGTTGGTATTATGTCCAAATCGGCTTGCCGTACCTCTGCATGGGTCAGTGTACTGAATCTGAGCTTGAAAGTTCTCTGATGTTTTTCTGGTCAATAAAGCCACGTTAACGGAATCTACTGCTTCATCATTATCATACTGGTGAACATGCAACAGTTACCTCTAGTTTTTAACATTCTTTTATTTTATCAATTTAACATGCTTTTATTGGAATATTAAAGCTGCTGTAAGCAGTTTGAAATTTTTGGGCAGTAGCCTTAATTGCAAGCTCGTGCATGGGGCGCGTGCTGTACATGTACTCGCAGCTGAGTCAGTCCTGTATTCCACAGTTTACAGATTTGCAGGCATGACTTCGACTGAAATAATAAATGTGATGTATAATATTTAAACCAAATCAGCTGTGAGCATGTCAGGCAGCTTAAAAATGTTTCTACTACACAAAATATGTGGAAACTCCTGAAAGCATCAACTTTTCATGCACTCAGATAAGCGTTTGACTCACAGGCTGGACTCAGATTTCAGAGTTGTTAAAACTGACTTTATTTTCAACAATGATCCAACTCAGGGCAATATGAGCAGTCAGATGCAGGCAGAGAGACGGGTTCGGATGACTCTGGGTTTCACAGAGCTCGGGAGAGTCCGAGGAGACACAGAAGCATTGAGTGTATTCCAGCAGGCTTCTTCTCCACCCACGCAGCTTAACGAGCAGCTCAACAAGCAGGTGTTCCAGCATTCCAACCAAAGATCTTCTTCCTGAGAAGATGGCTCACTCAGTACAATCGCTCACAGAACTTGGCACAACTCTTTACCCCACACATAGTAATATTTTCTTACCTTTCAAGCAAAAATGACACTGACTGCAGGTCTTTTATCATACCGAGATTCTCTCAGCATTTTCCACTTCTCAAATGCTGAACCAATCTTTACCTCCATCGATCCAACTCAAGTTTCACCCTTTTTGTCACGCTGGAAAAAAAACTCCCTACACCAGTGTTGCTCCTAATTTATACCCCTTTGTGTCTCCTGTTTTTTGGCAGTGAGTTGAATGTTTTACTCTTCCTCACATGCACCCATTTGTTCCTTAGTCTGTCTGTCTACCGGTTTTTGATCTGTGTGTTTCAGCCATGGATCATTTCTGGCCTTGTCTCTGTCTGTCTCTTCTAGATGAGTACACTGTTTTTGGATAACCCAGCTTCAACCTGCTTTTGGACTGTGACTCTGCTATAATCCATACACTGACTGTTAACACCATTTGTCTCCGGTCTCCTATCCCCAAATCAGACTCATTCTCATCTTCCTGCGATAAACTTTGTTCAGACTGCAAACATACATAACATTTTCTACTCTTTGGCTAAAAGAAATTATTGTTATGGTCAAAGTCCACCAATGAAAACAGCACTTGAAAGAGACAAGATTAGGAGAAAGGAAAATCACATGTAGGTTTACGGTATGTACTTTATATGTCAGTTGTGCAATGTTGTGGAAATATTCCATATGAATGAATCAGGCGAGTGGATTTTTTAAAAAAGTATTTATTATAAAATCACGCATGAAGTGAGAGTAGTCAGACAAATGCAAGGTCATTTGTGATGACACTCGGAAGTAAAAACACTGGTTGGTTATAGATGCTGATACAGTGAGCTATCAGAAGTATGGACGTCATTAGAACTGTGAATCTCAGAACATTCTGGAGATATTGATGAGCTGTAGCTGTCAATCTAATCTAATACAAGATGTTCTAGCTGTAATTGTTGGTTACTGTGACATTGTCATACAAATGTGTGTGAGGTGACCTGAACCTCTCCAACAGCAATTTAAAATGTTAACGATTGGTCAGCCAGCTTACTTGAGGGGACTAGTGAAGGAGCACAAAGCTGCAATGCCATAGCATGCTATCAACTTTCATAGGTACACTACTTCACAGCATGGAGGGGTCACAGATGTTACATCCATTGGGTCACAATAATGAAATGGGAGCAGCACGAATTTGTGTATAAACTGTTAGCAGATGTGGATTCTGCACTCATCAACATCTAAGGCTACATTCAGACTGCAGGCTAAAGTGACCCAAATCCGATTTTTTTGCCCCTATGTGACCTGTATCTGATTTTTTTTTATGACAGTCTGAACGACAGATCTGATTTTTTCAAATCACTTCAGCATGTGGTCCTAAATCCGACATGTATCTGATCTTTTGGCATGCAACGTCAGTCTGAGCCTCCAAGTCGCTTCCATCCGGCCTGTATGTCATCAATACAAGACATACAGTATGTGCCTATTCTGCATTGAGAAGGCGGAAGCGAAAAGAAACAATAACGGCAGACGACATGGAGAACAGTCAATGGCGAAAAACCAAGGTGTCTGAGTTAATTAATATCTGGTTGAAACAGCTCTGTTCAGGCCAAACTCGAGGGGTGTTAACGTAACTGCGCGGTTTTTGAAAACATTTCTAAAGAAATGGCTGAGTGTGGGTTAAAGCGAATCTGGCTCCAATGCCAAAGTAAACTAAAAAGTCTCCAAGCTAAATATGTGTGTAGCATCACTGTTCCCTGGACTGCGCATGTGTGACACATTCAAGACACATTCCGTTCAGACAGCAAGTAACATTCAGGTTGCATTTCACTGGCAACATGAATGAGCTTGCAAAAAAGCGAGCTCACAAAAAAATCGGAATTGAGCATTAAGGCTTGCAGTCTGAACGTAGTCTAAGTAGCCCAGATCTTTAAAGAGGCCATTCCATTGCATTTTCTTTATGACATGTTTGCCACCCCAAAATATGAACAGTTCCATCCGGGCCACCCCATTGAAAATTTCCTGGCTCCACCACTGCATATGGTGGAATGTGTCTACTGTACAGAGATATTTAGCTTCTCTGACAGAGCTGTTTGAGAAGTCAGAAAGAAATTGTAAATTCTTGAAGTCCTATACACACTGGATTACATTTTAAAGAGGCCATTTCATACACATTTCAGGACTTTGTGGTTATTTCTTAAGTAATAAACAGTAATATGAAACATTTTATATCTAAAAAACTCGTTCATATTTATTATTCTAATTTGCTGGACTCTGATTGACTAACAAACTAGCCTATGAGAGCAAAGAATACTGTTTCCTGCCTCGCTGTGCATGGCAATGTCAGACGTTTGCTACGTCTTATGCTACAGCTTTTAGCCAGCAGCATGCTAGGCGTGGTTTCAACTGTGGGAGCTGTCGAAAACTAACGAACAAAAGAGTTGTGACGAAACAGATACAGGCCGTTCGGACTCGGGAGAAATCGGGTGTTATCGCCACCTGCGTAGTTTGAGAGATAAAAACTGAAAGAGAAGTTATTGACCTGTTTTCACACCCACTATGAAGGTAAGAACACCTGTGGAGCTAAAATATTCAACAGAAACCTCAGAAAAACCGTTTTCAATGGAAGGACCTCTTTAAGCCAAATTTATTAACATTGTATGACAACCCTGATTGGTAGAATTAGAGCAATCAAAGCAATTAAATTATTTTCTCAGGAAGTTTCAAGTCTTGACTTTTATTCATATTTTCTGTTTTAGTCTTACTTTTAGAATGCCACAAGATGTGATTTCCAGCCCTGTGTTTGAGCTGATGGAACTGAACAGTCAGATTCTTAATGTCAGGGAAGAATTTCATCCATTGCTTCCATCTTATTTATGAGGTCAGTGGAGTTCAGCTCCATAGCTGATCTTTTTTCCATACAGGATGAGGCAATCTGTTAATGGCAACATTGGGTTTACTGTACAAACAAATAGATTAGGCTCTGTTCTTTGGCTTAAAGTGTATCTGACATGTGATTTTTATGTGCAATTTTACTACTTCATATCAATGAATATTACATATGGGTTCAGTACACAGATTTTCAATAATAAAGTTGCAAATATGCATTTTTATGGCAGATTGCTGCACAATTTGCAAGAAGGTGCATTTACCAGAAGTGACAAAACACAGGAACGGGAGATGTAAACAAAACAATTACAATGGCAGAAATGATAGTTGAAAATGGAGAATTAAATCAAGAACTTGTCGTTTCTGGGGGTTTGTTTGTTACTGAAAGAGAAATTGATGACTTAGGAGAAGAGACAGAATAAAAAGGACAAGTTTTGGACAAACAGCTGTATATTTTTTAGCTTAAATTGGTTCCTTTAAGACCGGCTCAAACAGTCTCAGTGTTATAGTGGATGCAAATGAATGTTATGGATAAACAGTCAGACCAGAGCAGAAGAAGAGAAAGAAAAGAAAAGAGACCAAAATCTACTGAGAAATGTCTCATGGAGTTATTAAAGTTTGAACAAAGTATGTCAGGCCACACATTGTAAGGGAGTGGCAGAGAGCCTTTTCTTGTCCCGCGCATGATTGTGTGTGTAAACCGACATGGATTTGTTGTGGAAGAATGGGCATCTATAGGTGGCAATAGGCCAGCGGTAGGTCGACTGGATTCGCTAACAAGAGTCTCTGTGACTGACAGGAGACCTCCAGCAGCTCCAGCTGAGACAATGTGGTTTGAGCCAAAGACTTTTGGATATGATATGATAGGAATGAGCTGGAACAAACAGGGATTAAGAGGAAGCGCTGAAGCTTGTTGTAGAGTGCGACATTCATAAAAGTGTATTTCCCCACGATTCTTTGTGCATGTCTCTGCTTTTTTTCTGTCCCGTATTTGATTGCAGATCATGTTGTTCTTAGAAATTATATTTAATGTTTAATTTGTGATGCTGCTCCACAAAAATGGATTTGACTTGAGTGTAGCTTTGAATTTTCCATAGATCAAAATCCAACCCACTGAATCAGAGCATAACGGTCATCCTCAGTAATTTCACCATTCTCTGGGTCTGATTTTGTCAGGATCTGTGTTTCTGTTTTGTTGTGTTTTCCTTCTCCCTGCCCTCCAGTAGTTACCCCATGTGATTCTTGTGTATTTTCTGGTTTATTTTGATTACACCCTGTGTTCCTGGTTCTCCTAGTGTCTCAGCTGTGGCTTGTTCCCTCATCTGTTCCAAGTGTCTTGCGTTTGTGTTAATTGCTTTCCTTTGTGTCCAGTCAGTATAAAAGCTGTATGTTTAGTTTGAGTCTTCATCCAGTGCTTGTCATTACCTGTGTCTCTCATCGTTGTTCCTCCTCGTTGTTCCTCCTCGTTGTTCCTCCTCGTTTTTCCTCCTCGTTGTTCCTCCTCGTTTTTCCTCCTCATTGTCCTGCTTTCCATCCCTCATTGATCTGGTTCAGTAATGCCACTTTTCCACCGACAGAACACGGTGCGGCTCGGTTCAATTTAGCCCCCTGCGGACCCTTTTCCACCGCCTTTCTCGGGTCTTAACCGCGTTATTCCGCGCCAACCCGGCCTCTTTTTTCAGACCACCTCCTCAGTGGTCCGAAGTGGCCCAAAGCGGGCCCATACGCCCACCTGTCTACTGATTGGTCCAGTAAACTGCTTCCAGTGACACGACTACCTACGTAGTGGTAGCCCCTGATTGGCCCGGCTGTGTGTGGTGTTCACGTGGTGTGATATAGAAGCGCTCCCGCAAAAGGCTTTATAAAAAAACTCCCGGCAACCATACAAATATTTTATTTTAAAATACAATTGACTTTGGACAATGGCGACTTCCTCCACAAGAACCAAAAATCAAACCAAAATGAACCATCGACAGAGTGCAAAGTACAAAAACACACGTATATCCGCCATTGTTGTTGTTGTTTCACGAGCTGTGACGTCGCGGACAAAGACTTTTGCGCTCCACTTTTCATAGCCAGATGGGCACGCCCATATCCCCACTTACGTCCGCTTTATGTTTTCACCGCCTCAAGCGAGTTGATCCGCGCTATACTGTACCGCTCTCAAGCGCGCCGTGCCAATTTGTCGGTGGAAAAGGGGCATAAGTTTGTTTTCTTATTGCTTGCTGCCCTGTCAGCCTGTTTATTTTGTTATTTATTGTGTGTTTTATTTAGTTCTGGCTTCCATCTCCTGCATTTGGGTCCTGCACCAATCATTACAATACATGACAATTTTGGAAGGTATATTAATGAAGCAACATTGCTACAACCACCTACTTTATAGTTTTTCACCATTTTATCAATGAAAACACAAGCTCACAAATACTTTTCAATGTTCCAGTTTCATTCACCTTTGAAATTGTGACTCGCTCGAAGCACTTAAAAACATTCATACTTGTCTTATAAGTGTCAAACACAAATGTGCACCATGTTTCATTAAAGATAGTTTTAATGATTCTAAATGTTTTGAGACTTTATGTCAAGCATAAAGGAAAGCCAGGGGGTGTAGATATTCCTTTTTAAAATTAAGTGGCCATGTTTTCAGTGTATTAAAGAACAATGATGCAAGTTTTTTCATTTTAATGCAAGTTATGCTATTTCTTACACATGATGAGAATACTTACATGACTCGCTTTCTCAAAACAACATACACATGCAAAATATGTTTTACTTTACTTTGCTCTACTGTTAGCTGCTTGTGCTTTTTCATGAGCATTGGAGGTCACCAAGACCTGGTGCCATTATTCAGTGACTGACATACCGACAGGCCCTCTTGTCCTGGCCCATTTTGCTGCAGGTGATCCCAAATAGCTGGAGTGTGATGGATGGGACCTGACACGGGGCTGACAGCAACTGGAGGGAAAGATTGCACTGACTCGAGTTTGATACCAACACTGCCGTCGGCCAAGTAGTTTGGAGGTCACTGCAGGAGTTTGCATTTACAGACAAGAGTTCAGATGGCTGTGGCCTTTGCCTAGAGGTGATAAACATAAGGTGGGTGTGAACAGAAGGTCAGCAGTTTGACTCACCATGTTGTCAAGAAAGAAGCTGATGAAAAGTGAATCTGTAACACTCTTCTCCATCAGCAACTACAAGTTGAGCAAGTCACTTGCACTGGTACATGTTTTACCAGCTCTGAATGGAAGGTGTAGCATCACTGGAACATGCTAACTATCCTTGTGTGATCAATAAAAGGATTGCCTTTCTGTCTCTGATCACTGAGTAGAAAATTCACTTAACTGCCCACAGTGGATTAGGTTTCAGGCCTTTTATAACAGGCGGTCAGCAGCACTGCTATGAGTGACTGCAAGATAAGATCAAGAGCTCTGTTTGTGTAGGCATGTGCGTCCACTATGAAACTTGGGCAGTGAACCCATCAGTTTAAAAGACAAAAGCTCATGTCAGGAAGCAGTGTCTGCTGCTTCTTCATGTCATCACACCTCTCTCACACACGTGCACAGACAACATGGACCAATGATCAAATCTTAAATGAGTGGCAGGCAAAATGCAGGATGCAATCTTTTTAGGCCAGTGTCAGCCCGACATATGCTAAATCTGATCTCAGTTCCTGTTACGCTTTTTGAAACTTTTTCAGGTCGTGCATCTCCTGATTTATGCAACTACTGTTGCATGCAACCAAAGGATTAGAAGGACAGATTTTAAACACTGTATCTGGAAGCACAGATGGTTTTCTTTGCTAGATATTTATTCAACGTGATCATCTTAATGCTTGAAGGGTTTATTGTATGAAAGTAAATACTGTCTCAGTGCAACATATTTTATAACTTTATCACATAGTTCTACAGAGCTACTATTTAAATCCCTCATGTACCACGAAAAGCAAGTTTTACCCATCTAAACTTAAATAATATGTTGGTAGATATCAAACAAATATAGATTTTTTTACATCTCTAGCTCTTGTTAGCTAAATGCACGGAGTGCAGAACTAAGGTCGATGATCACCTCATCAGACACTCTGCTGTGTTGAAAGGCAGGTTAATCAGTGAATGAAACCTGCACACTGTGGCTCACCTCCATGCTATGATTGATTAATCTGCTATGAGGAGTTTCATTACAGACTTGAGAGAATTTTTATCTTACAAATAAAATACAGTATTGCAGTTGTAATTAAAATAAACCAGGATCACTCTGACATGATTTCAACAAAGTCATGCAGGGTAGTTTTTTTGTTTTATGATACAATATTTGATTACTTCTGATTATGCTTGTTTTTTTAAATTTTAGTCCGTAACCTTGTTTTGTGCTGAATGCGCACTTGCTGTTTTATTCCTTTCTTCACATCCTGTCACATCTGGAGATTGCTCGTCATCATATTTTCTCAGTATGAATTTGACTCAGTCACTTTGATTTACCTTTGTTATCTTACATGTCAGTTCAATTTTCATAGTCTTGTTTTTTTCTTGCAGCATTTTAAGGGCCTGTTTTATCAATATTCCAATTGAGGAGTGCAAAAAATGCGTGCACGGCAAAGATTTTGCACCAAGGGCGTGCTCCTGATTTGAGGGTGATCTACTAAGATCGGCTGCGCAATTGATAACAGGCGCAACCAGCAATCTTTACATGAGCAGTTTGTTGGTGCTATTCCATTGCGAGTGCACACGGAAAATGAAATTTGAGCAACTGTAGCTTCAAACCTGAGTGGAAGAGGCAAAAATTATTGTTGAGCTGCAGCAAAGACATCTTTAGGCTGCGCTCTGTGATGTTGTACTGGGTGGGCCATTTATATAGATACACCTTAAAAAGGCCCTTCCATTACGTTTTTTCTGTCGACTTAAAAATGGCCACCATGGTCACCACCCTTCTTGAAAATTTTGCCCCCTTACATACACTAATGTGCAACAAACAGATGTTAATATCACCAAACATTCCCATTTTATTAAAGAGTATCCATATAAATGGCCCACCCTGTAGAATGCTGAGCAGAGGCGGTCCTGGCTAGATTCACGCCCTGGGCGAAGAATCCCATGGCGCCCTTCCCCCAAAAAAAGAACAGACTTACCCCCAAACCCCACCAACACACTGAAATATATAAAATATATCATATGATTTGTATTATTTTATTATATAATCTTCAATACAAAGATGTAACAAAAACACAGGAACAGAGAAAAACAGGGTTCAGAGAAAGGGTTTTCTCTGAATAGACTAACCAGCTCCTGGGAATCTTTTCACCATTAACTAGTGTCTTCTTGAAATACAGATGATGGCAACTTCTTCCATCCAACTCATTCCTGGGAAACACAAAGTCAGCAGGTACCTCACTTGGTCCTCTGCAAACCAGCTGTGTCTGAATTCTGTCGGTCAGAACTGAAGGCCAATTAGCAGGGTCAGTAGACAGGGGTTCATTCTCAGGCACAGGCTTTGATGAAATTTCTGGCTGAGGCATTTCTAATAAAGAGAAAATGGTATTTTCATTAATATACATGTTATTCACATCATTTAGTGTTTAAAAAAGTAAACACTGTAAATAAAATAAGCCCCCCTCCCCACACACTCACACACCTGAGAAATCCTGCGAGGAGCATGTGGTGGTTGCAGCAGAGGTAGATGGCTCCTCATCAGACTCCACAACCTTGTCTGTGGCTGTTGTGGAAGGATCTGATGCCTCATTTTGGCCAGTGGGTGATCTAGCTCCAAAATATTTCAGAAGTGCCCCTGATTTACGATTTAAGATAAAATATGTAAGTTAAATCAAACATCACACATGCATCATACGCTAACATCTTTAAAACAGGGCTGATTGTTAAAGAAGCAACAATGTATCCATCCAATGCACTGTTACTGTTAGACAATATACAGTAGAGCTAATGTACAGAGATGGGACTATTTTATTAGATAATACATCTGTTTATTTAAAAACTACATGAAAATTGTTGTGTATTTCTCCTGACTTTAATATTGCTATTATGGGTAACTTAAGTAACTAAATTATTGGTTCTAAAAGCAATAAATCACTCCAGCACTACGATATGATATGCTCAATACTGAGCTGTGATATCACATCTATTGCCCCTTTGCTGTGATATAATGAGCATTTATCATGACCTGTAATGCATTGCTTAAATAATACACATTTTATTGACATTTGTTAACATCCTATTGATTAAACAAACCACACAACAAATTATTTAAAAAGGTATATCACATGTACCTTACAAAATGCCATGTCAATATATTACAAGTTTTTTTTACTTAGCATATAGTGTGTAGAATTTTTTTTTTTTTAAATCCTCAGTCGGGACGTCTAGGTGTGAATTTGCACTTCTAGTGTTGCAAACAAAAACTACTAGGTTGCCTATGGGTGAAATTAGTTGCATGACATGATACCTCAATTCTTACAGTAAGTTGCTGGATGGAAAACTAAAAGTCAAATGCAGACGTCTTGCGTGGCTAATATTAGCAAGAGGATAATGGTAATAGCCTATAGCCTACTGTCACTACGTCACTACAAAAATCTGTATACCTTTATCTTGTGCCCGTTTCTCCTCTTCTTCTTTTTCTGTACTGGGAACCTGATGGCTTCTTTGGTCTTTTACTTGGATCCATCATTACGATGAAGAGTCAAGCTCATTACCATTTTTCCATCTTCCATCACCGTTAACTCGCCCATCAACCGGTGTCACGTCACATGACTCACGTAAATGACATGACCAAACCAATTTTTTTTCTTTCCATTTTTCACACATAACCCAATTAATTAGGCTACTTGTAGGATATGGGTCTATTTTAATTTTAGGAATAAAATATAATTAATTTTGAAGAAGTTTGTGTTGTATGGCCTCGCTGGCCTGGGATCAGTCTATACCTCGCCGCCTTCTCGTCTCTTCTGAGGCAAGGGAGGGACGGAGGGAGCGGGGAGACACACAAGCATTCTGACTCTCAGCCGCAAGTTCAGGTGACAATGAGGGCGCCCCAGCGGCAGCGCCCACTCCACTAATGTAAATGTGCGGCGGTAGAAAACTGAGAGTTTTTATTATTATTATTGTCATTTTATTCCTTTTAATTTTTTTCATTAAGGCGCTCAAGCGCCCTTACATAGATGGCGCCCTGGGCGGTCGCCCACATTGCCCATAGCAAAAACCGGCCCTGATGCTGAGCAACACACAGCAAACAACAATAATCTAAGCAACTTTGGCTGTTGCGTAATGTTCCCCTCTAGTGCGGTACAAACATCGACACATGCTTTTCAGGATGTGGTGCGCTCCACCGTGTTTCTAGTGCATTATGTGGGCCAGATTATATCAATGTTCCCCTCAGTATTCAGGTTGAGCACAGGTGTTAGGAGGGAGGGGTAAAGGGGGTCTGCGCCATCACCTTAGGAATAGATAAGGAGCTGCTATTAGATCCATAAATGTGCGGAATTACATTTACAGCACAAATAACATAAGGCATGCACCCAAGAGCCATCCATGTCCATATTTACCATCCCTTTGTCAGGTCTTGGATTTTGTTTGTTTATTTATGAGTTTCTTGTAGTATTTTTATCCAGATCTCATCCACCACCCCCATACCACCCAAAAAGCACAGAAACATCTTTCTTCTAAATATTTATGAATTGTTTTGAGTCATAAATTCATGCACGTGTGCACAAACACACACACAAAGTACATATAAAATGATCAATTAGGATTTTGCACTGATTTTCGTCTTCGGAAAATGATAGATTTGTTTGGTGCAGACTGTAGAAACAAAATTCACAAAAAATATGAAATCATGCATGCACACTAATGTACAGTATGACATCTCTAAAAAACACTTAAACCATATTTAAGTGAAATATGTATTGCATTGACAATCCAGGGGCCACAAGATCTCAAAAATGTAAATAATTGGAATTCATCTTTCATCAGTGCCCCGCCGTTTATAGAGAAATCACTCATTCTGGTGGAAAACTGTAAAAACTACAATTTGAGTCTCTATTGGCTGGAGCAACATCGGCAGATTAAAAAAAAAATATATATTTATGGTGATATTTAGGCCTGTTTGAAAAATGTCGTTTGAATGGGAGTCAATGGCACAAAAAAATGACAGAGGGACCTCTATGTTACTATGTTCAATAGGCAATATTTTAAATGGAGAAAGAGAAAAAAATATATATTTTTGGTAAACTTCTCCAAAAATGCACATCTCAGGGAAAAATTAAAAGAATTGCAGTAGCGCAGCCAAAGTTATTCAAAAAAACATACCTGCGTGCACAAAAAAATGTCCCAGGGACGATTAAGGGTTAAGTATTAACCCATAATATGAAACATTTCATATCTAAAAAACATTAGGAAACACTGATTAACATACCTTTCAATCTCTCTGCATCAAAATTCAGGTGGTTCTGGCTCGTTCTGTCAGGCTTCGGCAGCAGCTCGTTCATATTCATTATTCGAAATTGCTGGACTCAGACTGGCTAACAAACAAGCCTATGAGAGCAAGGTATAGTGTTTCCTGCCCCGCTGCGCATGGTAACATCAGGCATTCTCGCTTCCTGTTTGCTACATCTTATGCTACAGCTTTTAGCCAGCAGCATGCTAGGCATGGTTTCAACTGCGGGAGCTGCCGAATACTAACGAACAAAGGAGTTGTGATGAAACAAGTACCGTCGTTTGAACTCGGGTGTTATCGCCACCTGCGTAGTTTGAGAGATAAAAACTGAAAGAGAAGCTGTTGACCTGTTTTCACACCCACTATGAAGGTAAGAACACCTGTGGAGCTAAAATATTTAACAGAGACCTCAGAAAAATCGTTTTTAATGGAAGGGCCTCTTTAAATAATGCACCTCTCTGCATTTCCTCTCAAAATCTCTTTCTGAGGGAGGAACAAGTTGAACATGGATGTAGCCTATTGCTCCAGTATTGTTAGGAAAGCAAGCAATATCATAAAAGCCTTGCTTAGTGGCATTAAATACAAGTGTTTGTAAAATTGATGTATCTGACTGCATAACACTGCGCCCGTTTTAACAACCGTAAACCTTTGATAAAGCAGGCCCTAAGTCTTTTTTGTTTTCTGCAATAACGATTTTCAGACCTCCAAATCTGTTTGTTTCTAGTCTCCTTGATCTGCATTTTCTTCACTGCACAACCCAAGTGTTAAAGTCACTCACTTTATTTTGTGCCCTCAAGTTCTCAAAGTGATCCACACTATCTACGACTGAAAATGGAGAAAACATCAGTATTTTAAATAAATTATCTATCCCATCTTGTCAAACATTAATCACTTGTGAACCACCCTTTGCTTTCTGTAGTTATTATACCCTATTACCAACACTGGAAAAAAATAGAAGAAAATGGTGTAAAGCTGTAAAAAAATGTATTTATCTTTCTGTTCCAGCTTTGAAATTTATATGATCCATGTAATGAAATTGTATCCAGTTTTGAGAATAGACTTAAAACTTTACTTTTTACACAATCCTATAGTCAGGGTTAGCTTGGGTTCTCCTGAGCTTTCCCTTTAGTTATACTGCTGTAGGTTTAGACTGCCGGAGGACATACTGACCACATTTCTTCACTCTGCTGTCTTTCTTTACTCTGGCTGCCTCTGAGGAGGGTGTATCTCACATAAACAAACAATGAAATATTCCCACTAGAGCCATCAAATTGTTATTGCTTTTGATTGTTACTGCTGCCATTAACTGTTTCTCTGTTTATCTTTCTATAGACATGACGACTGGCCCAAATCCATCAGTGTTTGTCTGTGTCTCTTTCCTGTCAGCTCAGACCCCAGTCGGCTAAGGCAGAAGGCCGCCCATCCTGAGCCGGGTTCTGCTAGAGGTTTCTTCCTGTTAAAAGGGAGTCGCTCCTTTCCACTGTCGCCAATCGTGCTGCTCAGGATGAAGGATTGTGCTCAACTAATAATTCAGCCCAATCGGCTGGTTCCTTAGATAGAAAATGTTTTATTATTAATTGGTTGATTTTTCTGTGAAGTGCCTTGAAATGACTTTGTCGTGAACTGGCGCTTTATAAATAAATAAACTTGAAACTTGAATAAACTTAATCTATCCAGATAATCTAAGTAATATGGACCGAAGACTTATTTTACTGACATACAAAATTACCACATGGTTGGATAAAGTTTTGTAAAGGAAATTTTAACTCCTCTTAACATCTCATTTAATAATGTCTGTTTTGTAATGCACTTAAAGGTGGTATATGGAACTTGAACAGCGTAACACATCATAAAGCCTTCAGCCATCTGGGTGCCAGGCTTGTTAACCCCCCCCAGGTGCGCGCTCCGATGCTGAGGTCGACCAATATTCCTCACCAAACCCACTCTGATCCCCGAGCCGAGCAGGACAATAAAATATCATGAGTTCAGCTAATCATGCTCTCCAGCCCCCAACATTGGGCCCGTCAAAATTAATATTTTACAATATTTTACTTCAAATATAATTTTTAAAGGAAATGCTGTATTTTCATTCTACGACCCTCTAAACACCTAGTGGAGGCATTATTTTGTTGAAAACATTGCTTTTTTATGAAAATATTCCATATCCCACATTTAATGCTCAAATTGAACCAATAAACTGAAACTTTTCATTTTGGGTACCAAATATCAAACATTCTCATTTTTTGTAGTTGTTTGTGTGGGTCTTTGTGTTTATTTTGGGAAACTCACCATATACTGTATATATATATATATATATATATATTTCTAGTTTTACCTGCTGTGAAATAAAGAATATATATATATATATATATATATATATATATATATATATATATATATACTAAATACTAAACCTTTATATACTAAACAGTTGTATCTTTCCTGAATCTCTTGACGATTGAAAAGCCTTTTCTGAATCTGCCAGTGAACAGAGAAAAGTTTAAATAAATAGTTCAGACACCTGTCAGGCTGCTGTAAGATTCTGGACTGACAGCTGAAAATTAAACTGCCAAAAACCTGAACTCAGATGAAAACATGTTTTCTGCATATCCAATGAAAAAAAATAAAAATGAACCATGCACCAATAGGGAAATATTCTTTGAATTATAAGCAACTGTTACAGTAAAAGTTTCAGTCACGATGACTGAGCTGAGATTATAAACTGGAAGTGAACATTTCCAGAGTCAGTGAGAAGTTTAGAATATTTATTTGACAGGTTGATCTGGTAATATCAGAAATTGAGTTTTGGAGAGAAATTCTTTTTTGACACAGTGTAAAGATGGCAGAAAAGCACAACATAATAGTCAATAGATTGTTCATTTACGAACAAGGAAGAGTAATTAATGGGAGGGCAGTATACAAAGCCTTTTTTACAAATTTGTCCTTATTTTTTTTACTTTAAGTTGTGCAAAACCAAGAACATTGCATGCTAAATTTTATCCTACTCAGGCTGTAAATGGCATGACTTCTCAGGAAAGGAGTTTTTCTTGTCTGTGTCACATTAGCTGACTGGTTGTTTATTTTTCCAGCTTCAGTGCAGAGATAGTATAAGCCAAAGAGTGGGAGCTACACAACCCTCATTAATCATAGCATGGACTGGACTTCACCCAGGCAAAAGATAGATTCCTCATGTGGTCCCCACCAAGATAACAATAGAATCAATGAAAAGAGGCCAGTGAGATGCCCTCTCAGAATTTCAAGGTGGTCCTAAACATTGACAAAAATCAAATCAAAAATACTTTATTAATCCCCGGAGGGAAATTCAAGTGTTGTTGTAGCTCAGTTCTTTTTCAGGGAGCCATAGAGAGTTCTAGCTGTGGACAAGAAGGATCTCCTCTAGAGGGTTCTAGGTGTGGACAGGAAGGATCTCCTGTAGAGGGTTCTAGGTGTGGACAGGAAGGATCTCCTGTAGCGGTCTGTGCTGCAGCGGATTATGAAGAATCTTCTGACTGAAGACACTCTGTTGTTGAGTTACTGTGTTCTGAAGAGGATGATGAGGGTTTTCCATCATGTTCTTCATCCTCCTTTGGACAATCAACTCAAGAGACTCCAGTTCAGTCTCCATGACAGAATCAGTCCTCCTTATCCATCTGTTCAGCCTCTTCATGTCACTTGCTCTGATGCTGCTTCCCCAACAGGTGACTGCAGATGTGATCAGCTGACAAACTCCTCTTCTTTTGCTGCTCCTCTTCAAATCTCTGTCTGCCCGTATTGTTTGAAAGCCAGGCAGAGACACGCTGGAGTCCAGGATATGTTCCTTTAGCCATGTCTCAGTAAAACACATGATGCTGCATTCCTGATACTCTGGCTGGGTCTTCAACAGAGATCACAAACCAACAGTTTGTGATTGGATGAGTTTAGAAGTTATAAATCAGTATCTGTCTCTAGTGTTACTGAGTGGTATACTGCAGAAACACACAAACGTTAGCTACAGTAGTATTACCTTAAATATACAGAAATGGACCCAGCTGTTAAAGAAAGAAAAACCCACAATGGTTACGGAAATCATTTCAAAATGATTAAAAGTGATTTTTTTTTTATTACTGCAAGTCCACAATTGAAAATAAGATTTATTTTGAATTTTGGTTCAATTATATAGAATCAGAATCAGGTTTATTTGTTATTTATAAGTATTTTACACATACAACAAATTTGATTTCGGTTCACTCCAAACTTGTACTTGCAGACAGACATATATAAAAATAATTAGTCAGTGTTAGACATAATACACACATGAGATATTAGATACATTAGCATATATATATGTTCTGCCTGTACTGTACTACTTGACTTTAAACCACTAATAAGAATAAAACATTTATGATGGATAACGTAATGGATAATGGGCCTGATTTATCAAAGGTTTGCGGTTGTTAAAACAGGCGCAAACCTCTTTGCCCTTGATTAATATGCAATGTGGGCATTTCTGTCAGATGCAAAATATTGGGAAGAGAACATGTAAATAAGTGGGAGTTCCAGGCACAGTATGATTTATCAAACCTGAAAATGTTTGTGGCTTCTAATTTTGCGCGTATTTTTGCCGCCTTTGAGAAGCATGTCTTAACTCGGCGTAAAAACAGATGCAGTGATCACTGCAAGGAGAAGGCACAGATAGACGCATGGATCATTCCAGCACACTGTGGCAGTTAGAGCTGCGTCTCCCAGGGTAGATTGTCTAGTTTGTGTCACAGGTTTTGAACGCAATGTTACGCATGCAGATACATTAATTTTACAAACACTTGTGATGCAAATGTGGCAAATTATCCAGGCTCATGATTCTTTCATTCAGGAACAGTGTTATATTTAGGTTGAGAGATGGTGAATAGGGAGATGGCGGGCTCTTGGGTGCGTGTGTGACGTTATTCGTGCTGTAAATATCATTCCACACATTTATGGATCTAATAGCAGCTCCTTATCTATTCCTAAGGTGATGGCACAGACCCCCTTTACCCCTCCCTCCTAACACCTGTGCTCATCCCGACTACTGAGGGGGAACATCGATATAATCTGGCCCACATACGCACTAGAAACACTGGGAAGCGCACCGCATCCTGGAAAGCAGGTGTCAGTGTTTGGATCACGAGGAACACTTTACCCACCAGCCAAGGTTGCCTTGATCACTGTTGTTTGCTGTGTGTTGCACAACATCACAGACTGGAGCCTGAAGATGTCTTTGCTGCAGCTCAATAATATTTTTTGCCTCTTCCACTCATATTTGAAGCTCCAATGGCTCGAATTTGATTTTCCATTTGCATCTTTCTTGCACCCAGAAGAAAATAGCACCGTCAAACTCCTCATCTAAAGATTGCTGTTTGCGCCAGTTATCTATAGCACAATCAATCTTAGTAGATCCCCCGCAAATCAGGAACACACCCTTGGTGCAAAATTTTTGCCGCACACGCAATTTTCCGCTCTTTACTTGGAATATTGATAAATCAGGCCTAATATGATGGATAAGGAGAGAAGAGGTGAGATCCTGGGTGAGAAGGTCCCAGCTGATGCTGACTGCCCTTTTCCTGACTCTGGGGGAGTATAAGTTCTAGAGAGAGGGCAGATTAGCAACAGTGATCCTCTCTGCAGACTTTAAAGTTATTTGCAGTCTGTTTCTTTCTAGTTTGTTGTTGAACCATACCAGAATGTGATGGACTGGCAGAGGACAGACTCGATGGCTATGTAGAAGCTCACCAGCAGCTCCTGTGGCAGGTTTGACTTATTGAGCTGCTGCAGGAAGTACAACCTTTGCTGAGCCTTCTTAGTGACTGATTCTGTCAGGTGTCTATTTAAAGGTCCTGGGTAATGGTGGTCCCCAGAAACCTAAGCATATCCACCACAGGGGTGGAGGGCTCCTCCTTATCTCCACTGCTATCTCTACAGTTTTTTACAGTCTTGAGGAGTAGATTTTTATGGCTGTAAGCACACTTGTCTCTGTCCCAGATGAGGCCGATGACCGTCGTGTCATCTGCAAACTTAAAGAGGCCATTCCATTAAAAATGTTTTTTTTCTGAGGTTTCTGTTGAATATTTTAGCTCCACAGGTGTTCTTACCTTCTTAGTGGATGTGAAAACAGGTCAACAACTTCTCTTTCAGTTTTTATCTCTCAAACTACACAGGTGACGATAAAACCCGAGTTCGAATGGCCTGTATTTGTTTCGTCACAGCTCGTTTGCTCTTTCATCAGCTCCCACAGTTGAAGCGACCCAACTTACTCTCCTATGGTCTGATTCAGGGGTGGCCGTTGAGAGCCACTATCACGCATGTTTTAGATGTTCCCCTGCTTCAACACATCTGCTGCAGATGAACAGGTGGTTAACAGGCTTTTGCAGGACTCTTTGAGATGTTGCAGATTTGAATTTCAATCTGAATCGGCAGCAGGAAAACTGGCTAGTGTGGCGAACAACTATCCTGCATTATCATGACAGAAAGTAACAATTTTCTTACTATTACCAAACAGGACGTGACTACAAACTGTGCTGCATTGAAGTGCAAAGCAGCCTGCACTTCTCCGATGCAGGCAAGTTATGTACCACCAAGCGCCTGAAGAACTGTTTCAGAGACTGCTCCTCATCCGACTGTCACTGTCACTGAGGGCGCTGCCCTCAAGCAGACTGATCTTCACTCAGTTTCCACTACCAAGGGGGCTAGTCATCTGAAAGCTGCTGGAGGAAAGGCCACTGGTTCTGCTTTGTTGTGTTCCGGCAGACGCCATTATGAGGGGGTCGCCAGCAACGACGCTCCCCTCTTTGCAGTTTTAAGACTAAGGGTATCCAGACAGGTGGTTCCCTTCCAGGTCCACCTTCTGTTGCTGAAGGAGTCAAAGGACCTACTTTCAGCATCTGTTCTGGTTCCTGTTCCTGTGTGTGTTGAGAAGTAAAAGACATGTTTTTCATGAAAATATGTGTTATTTTAGGAGGGTAGGTGGTCCCTGGCCTGGCTGGCAGCGGGGAGAGCTGTGTTGGTGCGGGTCAGGGATTGATGGATCATAGCGCAGCCGAGAAAGGTCACTTTAGCTGCCAATAGGGATGTCCCGATCAAGATTTTTTGCCCTCGAGTCCAAGTCTGAGTCATTTGATTTTGAGTATCTGCCGATACCGAGTCCCGATCCGATCTATAATATATTAAAAAATGAATAAAAAGGAGCAAATAAACAGATCCAGGACATTCCTTATGTGTATTCACCCTATTTAATATTTAGCTGCAGGGACAGGATAGCCAGCAGTCCTGGGACTGGGACAGCCGGTTGCGGCCACTCCAGTGCGTCCTGGGGTTTCCCCTGGGCTTCTTCACGGTGGGTAGTCATGAAGTTGTTACTTGTGTGTAAAAATGAACATGACGAGAGCACATTTCTGTACTGTGAGCACGCAAACAGTCTGAACGCACACAAACCGGTGGATGAACATTACGTTATTAAATAAAATGTTATGTAATTAAATAAGAAGATCAGAACGGCAGACACTGCAGAAAGAGTAACATGATCATGGGCTGTCTTCTGCATGCAGTAAGTGATCACCTCCACTCCATGAACAAGTTTAAGATAATATCATAGGGATTTAATATGACTATAAACTAACACCGGAACTCATGCTAACGCAGCTAGCGAAGCTAGTGGAGCTAACGTGGCAACATTCTCAACACAACATCATCCACTGAGCCAATTAAAAAAGCTTACCTCGAAGAAAATATATGCATCAATGCCTTTATAAGTCCTCATCTTCTCCACTGTTGTGTAGACTACAGGACTGTTAACATTCACATTTTCACACACGTTGAGATCGGTCGTCATGGAAACGCGTCCACTCTTAAAATGGCGGCTGCAGGTTGCGAGGGAAACTGTCCCGGATACTGACGTCACACGAAAAGGTGTATAGATGCATTAAAAACTAATAAGAATATACACTCACCGGCCACTTTATTAGGTACACCTGTCCAACTGCTTGTTAACACTTAATTTCTAATCAGTCAATCACATGGCGGCAACTCAGTGCATTTAGGCATGTACACATGGTCAAGACAATCTCCTGCAGTTCAAACTGAGCATCAGTATGGGGAAGAAAGGTGATTTGAGTGACTTTGAACGTGGCATGGTTGTTGGTGCCAGAATGGCTGGTCTGAGTATTTCAGAAACTGCTGATCTACTGGGATTTTCACGCACAACCATCTCTAGGGTTTACAGAGAATGGTCCGAAAAAGAAAAAATATCCAGTGAGCGGCAGTTCTGCCTTGTTGATGCCAGAGGTCAGAGGAGAATGGCCAGACTGGTTCGAGCTGATAGAAAGGCAACAGTGACTCAAATAACCACTCGTTACAACCAAGGTAGGCAGAAGAGCATCTCTGAACGCACAGTACATCGAACTTTGAAGCAGATGGGCTACAGCAGCAGAAGACCACGCCGGGTGCCACTCTTTTCAGCTAAGAACAGGAAACTGAGGCTACAATTTGCACAAGCTCATCGAAATTGGACAATAGAAGATTGGAAAAACGTTGCCTGGTCTGATGAGTCTCGATTTCTGCTGCGACATTCGGATGGTAGGGTCAGAATTTGGCGTCAACAACATGAAAGCATGGATCCATCCTGCCTTGTATCAACAGGTCAGGCTGGTGGTGGTAGTGTAGTGGTGTGGGGAATATTTTCTTGGCACTCTTTGGGCCCCTTGGTACCAATTGAGCATCATTACAACGCCACAGCCTACCTGAGTATTGTTGCTGACCATGTCCATCCCTTTATGACCACAATGTACCCAACTTCTGATGGCTACTTTCAGCAGGATAATGCGCCATGTCATAAAGCTGGAATCATCTCGGACTGGTTTCTTGAACATGACAATGAGTTCACTGTACTCAAATGGCCTCCACAGTCACCAGATCTCAATCCAATAGAGCATCTTTGGGATGTGGTGGAAGGGGAGATTCGCATCATGGATGTGCAGCCGACAAATCTGCGCCAACTGTGTGATGCCATCATGTCAATATGGACCAAACTCTCTGAGGAATGCTTCCAGCACCTTGTTGAATCTATGCCACGAAGAATTGAGGCAGTTCTGAAGGCAAAAGGGGGTCCAACCCGTTACTAGCATGGTGTACCTAATAAAGTGGCCGGTGAGTGTATATATACTGTATACATATATATATATATATATATATATATATATATATTCCGATCAAGTCTGAAACTACATGATCGAGCCCGATTTCCAATCACATGATCGGATCTGGGCATCCCTAGCTGCCAATCATCCTCAGGAAGCCATCCTCCTCCCCCATTCTCTGATTGGGCCGTGCCTCTCCTGCCAGACCTGGCCTTATATAGGCTACAAATATGTTCAACAAGGCAGCTGTGGGTTAACACTGTTAAGAGAGCGTTTACACGCTTTGTGAATTGTTTTGTTTTAGATCACCTAGTCTAATGCACTCTGGTAAGTATGGTTGCTATATAGTCCAGATGGTTTAAAACAATTTTTACCAGATTTTCCCACTCAAAATTGCCCTTAATGATTTAACATTAAATTTGTCTTATCTTTGTGATGAGCACAAGCTATTATATTTTACTCTTGCTATGCTAGTTCCATTTTAAATTGTCCTTTATTGTACTGATGTATATTTGATGTCACAAAATGAGGGGGAAAGAAGCAAACCTTGCTGTTTCCAACAGCAAGGCAACAGCTTGATACTGTTTGCTGGATACTCACAGACCGTTACTACTGGTTCTCACCTCCCAATGTTTCACTAACCTGTTCTCCTCTATCTGCCCAGATCCGGACCGTGCCAGAATCCTGGACTAAGTCTCGGGACCCCGCTGACTTACTTGTTGTTCTCTCCACTCCGAACTGTCCTCTGTTATACAAAAGAAAAGAGTTATTAAACCTTTTAAACTCACCCGCTTTTGGTCTGAAGTCTGTGGCATTGAAATAGAGTTCACTACAAACTCAGAAATCATGTCAGATTTGTACGAACCCATTTTTTGTAAGCATGTTTGTGACTAGGGCTTAAAGTGTATCTGACATGTGATTTGTATGTGTGATTGTACTACTTAATTTCAATAAATATTACATTTGGGCCTTGTAGACACATCAAACAATGGCTCATATGGGGCGGCTGTGGCTCGGTAGGCTGGCGGATCATTCCCGGCTTCCACCACCACATGTCGAAATGTTCTTGAGTAATCCCATGTAGCCCCCCGATTTGCATATCGGGTGGTGTGAATGGGTTAATGTAAAAACAAAATTTGTAGTGTTAAAGCGCCTTGAGTTGTCTGAATGACTAGAAAAGCGCTATACAAATACAGGACATTTACCATTTACAGTACATGTATTTCCCGTGTCAAATATTAATATAATGTTAAAAATCAAAAACAATGATAAACAGCTCTGTGTACTAATTAGCTTAAATATGATCACAAAAAAAAAAACAATTTGTTCAAATTATGTAAATTTACATTGTAATACTATAAAACGATCTCATTGTCACTCCTCTTTAGAGACTACAGTATGTGTGTGTTATTGTCCATTTAGATAGTAGTGAACTACATGCTCCAGTTGTCAGCAACAGATGCCATGCTGGAAAAGCAGCAATTACCACCAGTAAAACTGTCAGTTCAGTCAATCCTTGCCGCTTCTACTGCTGCTACTGCAAAAAAAATAAATAAATTAAATAAAAAATTAAAAAGAGCCAACAACACTTGTATACTGTATGAAAGGTTTTGTTTGTTAGTATTACTGAGGTAAGAGTGAATCAACGCTGATGGATAAAGTGTTCAAAGTTTTCCAAGAAGAACAACATTCTGTAGTGCTGTCTTACTTTAGTGTCAGGGATATGAAAGAAAGAGCATTAATAAAATTTTTTGCTTTTGAATTAAGATTTTCAGAATTAGCTTGATTTAAAGAAATGATTTTAGCTGTTCGGTATTGTCAAAAGTGTCTTTGTGTTCAATAATTATTCTGACTATAAGATCAGAAGTTCACTAACATAATAGAGGAAACATTTGTGATTTAATCAACCAGCTGTGTGTGCGTGCGTGCGTGCGTGTGTGTGTGTCTTTGTGCGTGCGTGAGTGCTAAGATAAACACCACACCATTATTTTTCATGTCTTCATGGAGTGTTTTTTCCAAAGTTTCCCTGTGTATTTGTTTTAAGGTTTTGGCTACAGGTAGTTACTGGCCGCGTTTCCCAAAAGCGATCGTTCTTAAGGACTTAAGAAGGCTCCTAAGAAGGTTTCGGCTAAGAAGGAGCGCTAAGATACGGGTGTTTCCCAAAAGCCTTCTTAACTGCCTTCTTAGAAGAAACTTAAGATCATGCCTAAGAAGGTTCTATAGAAGCTCTTAACGGGAGCTGTCAACAGCGGTGGTGCTGAAACTAAATCAATCGATGCCAGGCTAATCGATCACCCACTGCTTTATCAGCGCTGAGCGCAGCGCGCAGTCACACACAGCGTTGTTTATAAGAACTTGCGATATTCATGATGAGTACAGAGTTAGTAAATTAGCTTCACATTGTGTGCTGATAACCATATATAGATAAAATAAAAAGAAAAGAAAAAATAATAAAAAGAAAACAACAAACAAAGTGTTTGCACGTGGAAAGCATTAAGTTAATTTCTGTTTTAAGTGGGTGTGTGTATATCCAAGTAGTAATCAAGCCCATTAGTGCATGTGGCGTGACTGGGGTGCTGTCCGAAAGAAGTGGCAGGATTTTCAGAGCCAGACCAAAAAGAAGCACGCCAAGGTGAGAAGGGAAACCATGGGCACGGGTGGTAGAGCACCGGGTGGGACGACCCCACACAACCGTGCCCTGTCCCCGTGCGCCAACCAGCACAGCCCAGTGTCCGCATGCGGGGAGGCTTAACCAGGCGACCTGCAATAAACACCTGCACCTGCAGCGAGACGCTGGTGCGCCTGGAGAGGGAGAAGCTGGTGGTGCTGTGGGGGATAGAGGAGCAGCTCCTTAGACAAACTGCTCTCCAGGAAGAGATGGTCCGGATGAAGCAGGAGAGGTTGGAGCTGCACCGGAGACAGCTGGCTCTGTCCGAGGCACAGTTCATCCGTCCCTCCACAGGATTCAGGTACGGGACAGTTCTATTTTGTTTTATTAGCATTACGCAATGTATCCCATTCAATTTCATTAATTCCCCCCTTCATTGCAGGTGATGCAGACGGCCCAGTGAAGCCGGAGACGCCACCCCTCCTCCCCCATTATGCTTTCAATAAACTGTGGTTTCCTCTTTAACCATGTATTGTGTGTGTCCTTTTGCATTGAAATGAGTATTAAACCTAGCAACAAAAAGTCTGAGGCAATTTGTACTTTTAAGTAATTTATCTAAGCATATGTTCATTACGTGTGCGTAATGTGCACCCTGACGCACACTACTACAGCCCAGCATGTTTTGCCGCTAATATATATATATATATATATATATATATATATTTCCCTGACGCAGCTCGATCACTGCCTAGAAATCAAGACACCTCTGGTTGCAGGCTATGATCACTGTGCAATTGATCGCTAAGAAGGTTGTTAAGAGTGGGTCAGATCGATCTTAGGTTTCCTTCTTAGTGAAAGATCTTCTTAAGCTAAGAGCAACTCTGGGAGACGCGTTCTTCTTTTACTTTTCATCAGTTACTTGACCTTTCTTGTAAGTCGTGATTCTTTGAGTTCTGGATTTTGAGTTGCATGATTTTGTTTTCCTGTCCTTCTCTAGGTTTTCCTCTGGCATTTGGTTTCAGTGCAGTATGTGTTTCTCTGTTCAAGGTTTTTGTGTATGTTTTGTGTATGCTGCAAGTTAATTGCAGCAATAATAGTAAATACAAATATGGAGAATAAAGACAGCAGATTAAAGTAATGTGTTCAGTATGTCGTCCTATAACAACCCAAGCTAACTCTAACTATAGAATTAATCAAGAAAGAAAGTCTTAAGCCTAGTCTTAAAAGTAGACAGGGTATCAGCATCACAGATTAAAACTGGAAGGTAGTTCTACAAGAACATTTTAAACTCCACATTGTTATAAAAGCACAACAAAGTTAGTTTCAAAATAAAAGAAGTGTATTGATTTTACATGCAAAATAATTTTTTATTCCATTTACCACACTCCAGCCAGATGAGAACAGCTAATCGGCTGGATGTTGCATAAACTGTACAGATTTAAACTAAAGTGGATGAATCCATTATTGCAAAATACAAAGCAAAACATGGAAGTTAGATCAGCAAGGCACAAAGAGCCAAAAACAGAGGAACATAGCAGTGAAACTAATGAATCCACCTCTGCATTTCTGTCCCTTGATATTTTCTCAAATTTTTAGTGTACCCCAGATCTTTGTAAGCTCGTATAGAAAACTCAGAACAACACTATTAATAGTTTTATTATATGAGCTTTTCAGACACAGAGTGTAGACCTGAGTGTTTATCTTTGAAGATTACTTCACTCTGTGCAAAACCCCTGAGGAGCAATAACTCCTACTCCTGGTGATAAAAAAACTCACACAAAGAGCTGAAAACAAACTGGAGATGTACGTAGGTGTGCACATACACTTCAATGAAAGCACACACTCATATATCCATAAAAAGTAGGAAAATATTGATTTATAAGAGCAAATTTCTTCTTATCTATCATTTAGCAAAACAGGTCAGTTTTAGAAATGATCTTGATGAGCAGATAAAAAGAGAATCCATCCATCCATCCATCCATCCATCCATCCATCCATCCATCCATCCATCCATCCATCCATCCATCCATCCATCCATCCATCCATCCATCCTCTACTTGTCCAATGTTGGGTTGTGGGGACAACAGGTTCAGATGAGAAACCCAGACATCCCTCACCCCAGCAACACTTTCCAGCTTTTCCTGGGGTATCCTCAGACATTCCCAGGCCAGAGAGAATATATGTGTGTGTTTTCCCACAACTCCATGAGGGTAAAGATCTGGCCCGATGTTCCACGACCTGGGCAAAAGTCACACTGCTCCTCCTGAATCTGACGTATGACAGTCGGTCAGGTCCTCCTTTCCAACATCCTGGAGTAAACTTTCCTAGGGAGGCTGAGAAGTCGGATCCCCCTATAGATGGAACACACTCTCCAGTCTTCTTTTTTGAAAATAGGGACCTCCAAGACGTTTCACAAAAAACAACAATTCACTTCACCAAAATTTGGGAGAATAAGTCATCCACAGCAGCGATTGCTTTATTGTTGTAACATTTTCTTTATAGTAGCTGTGACTTTGCTTTCTAAAAGATATAAAGAAGCTAAAATTTGTAAAGGTGTTAGTTTACGTATATGTTTGTTAACAGTACAACTCAAAAAGTTAAGAACAGAAATGGAAAGAATGTCAAGATTGGAATGGGATCAGAACTCATCATTGTTATCTGGACCACAGTGTGTGTGTGTGTGTGTGTGTGTGTGTGTGTGTGCGTGTGTGTGGTTGTTAAATTCTATATGGCCTGACGATGGACTGATGAGTTGTCCAGATGTAGCCCCGCCTTTCACCCAATGACCACTGGAGATAGACACCAGCTCCCTGAGTCTATGAACAGGTAAACCAGGTAGGCAGAAAATTACATGACTAACATTTATAGCAAATTTCTTTCAAATGAAACATGTACATTTTTCATGGTCAAGAGAAAAACTGATATTGTATAAAAACTATAAGTCTATTACTTTTATGAGTGAAGCACATTATGCAGAAGTCTGTGTTCTCTGAGTGCTTTCTAGTTAATAACTAGAATCTTTTTCAGAAAATAGAGTCATTGCTTCTGAAGAAATGTATCAGTAAATCAAATATGATTAATCTATTTTTTCCATTAAAAATATTAATATCACTAAAGTATCACAATCTAATATGATACAGACACAATAAGGTGGGTATACACGTGAGCCCTGATGCAGTATGTGATATTTTAGTGAATAGACAAAGCACAGTCAGGAACTCTGAATGACACATTATTCAGTGGAAGTGACTCTTCTGTGGTGTAGATCTCCCACACACAAAAGCATGTTCCTTCAGAGGAGGGCTCTCTGTCAGCAGCCTGGCACACATTGACTGCTGGGGAACAAGGGCCTTCTCTCTGAGGTTTAGAGGAACACTAGGCCTGCCATCTCACCCCCGAAGTCCCCTTCCTTTGGTTTATTAGATCCAGCTGCTGAGTGATGTGTGCAAAGGCTAAACAGCACTGCCTGAACATTTGTGTCCACTCACAGATTATCATATGCCTGTTATCTCCCTTTTCCTTTAGCTTTTCCAACTTTGAGCTCCATTCTCTATTCTGAACAGAAATAGTAAATATTAAAAATCCTATGGTGTGATTAAGGTAAACCTTAAAATTTAACATAGAAAGAAATTACAATTGAGTGATGACGGTGCTTCAGAAAAACTCTTCATCACTGATTTGTTGACCTCCCAAGGTTAAACTGGCTGTGGCTCAGGAGAAAGAGGAGTCATCTTTTCATTAGAAGGTTGGCAGTTTGATTCTGGCTCCCTTCTCCACACGTCAAAGTGTCCTTGGGCAACACACTAAACCCCATTTAGATCCCCTAATTTGCATATTGGTGTGTGTGAATGGATGATTGTAACTTGTGCTGTAAAAGTGCTTTAAGCGACCAGTAAGACTAAAAAAGTGTCAAAAAAATACAGACTATTTTTCATTTAAAGTAAGCTAACCTGTATTAGATTACAACCAGATATAATAAATTTTAAAAAGAACCTTGTCAACAGTGGCAGAAAATATTTCTATGAAGTCATTGACGTTGTCATCATCATTATCATTTTATAAAGTGAGCACAGTGTGTCTAGTTTCACTTATGGAAATGTAGTAATAAGACCCCCAAACCTCCCACCCCCGGTCAAGATCCAGTAATAAGTTGTAATTTCAATAAGTGGCAACTTTAGGGACCGAAAAATGAAGCCAACATAAAATTGCCAAAATCTCATCCTTGAATACCCGACTGAGGCTGACTCTCTTGAAAGTCATTCCTAAGACGGCAAATTAGCCAGACTAGAAATACAAACTACCCAGTAGGGGGAATAATAAAACTGAGATGTCAAAATCTGCTTTCAACATGCAAGCAGGCAAGCATTCATCTTTAATGTATTACAGCCTTTGATTGTCCAACTCAGATTATTAAAGTATCAGATTGCTTCAGATGTACGTTCAGATTTTCACATTAGAGACATATCAGTCTTGGTTCAAGTCAAATTATTTTTACAAGAAAAGTCTCTTATTAATTTCTACAAGAACCCTCGTTTTATTCAAGGTGTGATGAATTGCAAAACAAGTGTGTGGTGGTCGATTCCACATTTAGAAAAGTAGACAAACTGCAAATATTTTAGAGGTGTTTCACAGAAATTTCTGCTAACTTAGTGGCAAACCTTTAGCCTTTTTTAACACAAATAGTTTCAATAGTTTCAGCTGCTAAGTTGGGTTCTTGGACTCTAGTACAGTTGTATTATATTACTTCATAACATGCTGGTATTTTTGATATATTGCAGAAGCACACATAATGTTGTAGTTCAAACATTACTTCAGATTCAGTTTATTTGTACAGTGCAAATTCACTACAAAACTAACCTCAAAGCACCACAAACAACAAGTCCAAGTCACATCAATGGGTCAGATTCAAAGGAAGTTACAAACAGTCTAATTAATCCAGTTGTAATATAATCAGATTCAATCGATTCTAAAGTACAAGTTTATAAAAAGGTTTCCTGTCTGAGGAAACCAACAAACTGGTACCAGCAGAACCAGAACCGGGAGTATGGACCTTTACTTCCGATGTTTTGAAACTTGTTTCTGTTGAACAATTATTTTCTTACCTGATGTCGATAGAACAAATCAGATGGACAAACTTGTAGCTAGTCACAATAGGTCATATCCAAAGAGATTAATTGCGATATAAAAACTTGTCTCGTATTAAAAAATCATATACAAACACTAATTTATGAAGTTATTTAAATAGAGTCTTATGGTTGTTTGTAATAGAAAATAGCAGCAGAGTCATTTATAGCACTTCTGCGTTGCTATAGGCCTTCTGTTTCATAAAATTTCTGTAACGCAAAACAGAGAGCAAAGTTCAAAGAATAGTATTTGCATATACTACAGTACATTTAATTATTGGAAATTGGCCAAATCCACTTGGGTTTTGCCACAAATTAGCTGTGAAGTAATCTTTCTTTAAACAGAAGTGATTCGAAGATCCGTCTACACCAGGTAGAATATGAATTGTTCATAACCTTTCCACATAACCCTGATTTAAATCCATCCCTTTAGACTGACCATGGTAGTCTTAAATTATGAAGAATATCAGACACTTACAAAACAATTTCTTCAGTTAAAGTGAACATTGTATCAATTTTATATTTTATCATCTCTGCAATATATCTTGGGTTGGTACAACAAAAGCAAAAAAAAAAAAAGGAATTTTGCATATTTTTAATAGAAAATCCACATAACATCCTTGATTTTGGAAGTTTACTCACTGAAATCTACTTAATGGTTCTTGTGGGAGCAGCCTCTTGGATCTAGACTTTGATCTTTGATTATTAGTTTACTGTGAGTGTCCATGACTTTAACCATCTGACAGTGAGCCATCGTCTCACAGTTGTATTTAATCTATTACTCTGTCCCAGGATCTGCCTGCAGGTGTCTACTAACCATTTCCCCCCTTTGTTTGTTGCTATATAAAGAAATACCAGTGTCACAACAAACAACAGGCAGCTATCAAATGCTTACTCTCCATCAGTAATAGATTTAACATTGGAAGGAGGAAATGGGCTTGTAATGGCCATCTGTCCCTGTTGGCTGACGAGGATATGATCTGGGAGTGTCCCTAGCCCACAAGGGGAGGAGCTGGGGTAATTACTCCAGCTGGTGGTGACAGATTTTTGGGTAGAGGGACTTGGCCATGTTGGCCGGGACCCATAAAGAGGCTGAAACAAGCTCAAGGCAAGGCAATAATCACACTGAGGACATGCTGCTTTCACTTCAGATGGGAATTATGGCAAAATTGGAGTTTTGAAAATGTCAGTCATAGCTGCTTCCAAGAAACACTCATTTGCATTTTACAAGACTCCTTGACAAGCTAGATTACAAATAAAAGAAAATAGGTCTATATCAGGTTAATAACTGGGTGTTATTTACAACTATAGTTTGAACATTACCAAAGACGTCCTTTCTTTGTTTAGTCTGAATGTTAAATATGTTAGATGTTCATGAGCAACCTGAAGAAATTTAGGTCAGAAAGATTAGAAAGATTGTAGTTAGGCAAATCTAGTGCACTATGAGTCTGGGTATGAGGAAGGCTGCATTTCAATATTCTGACTCCACTATCATTGAGACAATGAGCCTATAAGCAGCAGGAGCAAATAGAATGTAAAGCTGTTCAAGTGCTGCCATAAAATTACCTTTCACTGCTTAGAGGTCTGTTATACTTCAGAAGAATAGAGGAAAATGTTATCGACTTGTTTAACCCATGGTAAGCTGGCGTCATTTCAGCAGATGAAAGGCAGGAACAGCTACTGGGTGTTTTAGACCAAAGGAAGAGTCACTGAGCAAAGACAGGATTAGTCTTATCACTTCTGTCTTCTTTTCTACAGACATACAGTATGTGTGGGGCAGATACAAGATGAGAATGTGCCGTTAAAAGTTACTGTGTTAAAAATATAGAAGACAGTAAAAATAACCACAAAATAAAGTATCTGTTGGCATTAAGTGTGATGTCTTAACAGTGTACATTCCTTATAAGATCAAGAATTAAAAAAGATAACTTTCATAAAATATTGTGTTGAAACATTGTCAGTGCAATCTTTGAAATCAGGTTAATGCAAAAGCAGTCTCCTTTGTAAATGTATCTACTTCCTTTTAAAATAGTCTCTAATATGAAAGACTAATGCTGTTTTTCCACCAACAGAACACGGTGCGACTCGGTTCACTTTAGCCCCCTGCGGACCCTTTTCCACCGCCTTTCTCGGGTCTTAACCGCGTCATTCCGCGCCAACCCGGCCTCTTTTTTCAGACCACCTCCTCGGTGGTCCAAAGCGGCCCAAAGCGGGCCCACACGCCCACCTGTCTACTGATTGGTCCAGTAAACTGCTACCAGTGACACGACTACCTACGTAGTGGTAGCCCCTGATTGGCCCGGCTGTGTGTGGTGTCCACGGGGTGTGATATAGAAGCGCTCCCACAAAAGGCTTTAAAGAAAACTCCCAGCAACCATACAAATATTTTATTTTAAAATACAATTAACTTTGGACAATGGCGACTTCCTCCACAAGATCCAAAAATCAAACCAACCAAAATGAACCACAGACAGCGTGCAAAGTACAAAAACACACGTATATCCGCTATTGTTGTTGTTTCACACGCTGTGACGTCGCGGACAAAGACTTTTGCGCGCCACTTTTCATGGCCAGATGGGTACGCCCACATCCCCACTTACGTCCGCTTTATGTTTCCACCGCCTCAAGCGAGTTGATCCGCGCTATACTGTACCGCTCTCAAGCGCGCCGTGCCGATTTGTCGGTGGAAAAGGGGCATAATACTGAGGTGAGTTTCAGTGCTGCAGTCTTCAGTCTTTGTATAGCCCCTGAATCCCTAACCTTGTGCTGTAAGATGGATTCTCGCGAGATTTTGAGTTCTTCAAACCCACGAGGATACATCTTGCACTGCTCCAACTAAACCATCTGACTCCAAGTCAATGGTGGTTTGGACCAGTCATGTTTTAGCATTGTGCTTTGGGGCGGGTGTGCACGTACAGTATGATGATAGCAACAAGTGCCCAAGCAAAACAAAACAATCATGGTCGCGCCGGTGGACGTACACATAAAAGCGTCTATTGAATCTGTTTTAGAAGAACTAGAGATGATTTCTTGGTAGAAAAAATAGCAAAAGGTAAAAACGTTGTGCATTTCTTGTTGGTAAGGATGTGTGTGCATTTCTCCTGACTGGATTTGTAAGTGCTTGATTTACTGTGATTGGCTAAAGCAACCCTGGTCCTCAAGGCACACTGACCTGCATGTTTTAGATGTGGCCCTGCTCCAACACAGCTGAGTTAAATGAGCAAAGTACCAGACAACTTGACTTCAACATCAGCAGAAACCTGCTAATTATCCATTAATTTAAATCACATGTTCCAAAGTAAGGAAACATCTAAAACATGTGGGTCAGTGTGCCTTGAGGACCAGGGCCACAAATCACTGGGCTAAAGACAACCCGTGGTAGGAGGACACGTCCTTGCGCATCCTCCAATCAGCTCAAAATATTATACAAGATGCCCCTCCCTTTTTCCGACACTTTCAGATAGAGCAATCCCAGATCCAACTCAACACGGGGCTGGAAGAAACAGGTTACTGAATCCCAGTTTCTGCTAAAAAAAACACAAACTGTATTCTCACTGCAGTGAACTGAACAGGCGAGGTTGCATTATTTTATAAGGAAAAAAAATGTTATTAATTATTCCTTTTCACAAAAAAACTTTGATGAAATGAATGTAGTCACTAAAATATCTGGCAATCCCACTGGAAGTGTGGATAATAAATGTATTTTTAAAATGTTATTTGAACTGATCTGACTATTCTTTCATTGATGTATTGTTTTCTGAACATCACAGGCAAAGCCTTTCAAGCTAAAAGCCTTCAAAAGAAAAAAAAAAACACGCAATAGCTGTTTCTGAATTTATAAACACCAAATTTCTTCTCCTCCAGTCTTATAATTGTCATCTTTTTCGGTGTATGGAGGTGTGAATGCATGTGTGACAGCTGTGGTTAGGGCAGCATCAGTTGCCTGCTGTGTAATCCTTATAAATATCCGAGCATTGTGTGTAAAAAGAACAAGTATTTCAGGAGATGACAACTCATAGAGAACATGTTGTTGTGGTGCCATCAATCCAGAAAATGACAACACTGATGAGTGGCACTGCAGTATCCAAGCAGGGAAGAATTATATAGCCCAGTGGTAGTAGAGACAAATGAAGATGAGATAAAGTGGGAACAATGGGCAGCCTGTTTGGGTGTCAAATTAGTAAAGTGACAATTATGTCTGTATCAGATACTACAATCAGTGACGACTGGTTTGACTGATGACTACAATCAGTCAACTAGCTGGGTGCTACAGTATGACTGCAAAAACCCAATAAATTCAGCTTTTATCTACAACTCCATAACTCATATTCATATCAAATATTTATAAACCAAAATACATTATCACCTGATGTGAAACTTTGTGAATTCAGAGCACATGTTCATGAATAATTCTGAACAGTGTTAAGATCAGTAGGTTAATTCAGAGCAACACATTAAACATTTATTAAAGAATATATCAACAAAATGTCATAGAATTTTTTTTCCTGACCAACTATCTGGAATTCTGGTTTAAGCTGAAATACAGTTTGTAAAATTAACTGTAATCCTGCATATGCTTCATGTGCAACACCTGTTCATCTGTAATACATCTACAGCTTGTTTACATGTCAATAATAAATACAGAGTAACACAAAGTTTCATGAATGAGTCTAAATTGTGTTTTTACAAACAATAACTAATTACCAGAATCTTAAAGGTCTAGTGGGAAATAAATGTGAAATGGCAGAAAAAGAAAAGTGGAAATAAAATATTGGAATATTTAACTAATCAGAACATTATAGTCTATCCCATCTGAAAGCCCCACCCTCAAAACTCAGGGGAACTTGAATAATTCTGGGGCTTAAATTTTTTATCCAGAAAATGCTAATTAGTAGTAATATTCCAGTCACCTGAATACTGTGATGTGTTTAGATTATAACATGGAGGCAACATCAAACTGAAGTTGGAAAAAAGTATTTTTCAACCTTGGGAAACAGTTTTAGGTGAATAAAGATCCCAAAACACCCTGAATTAAAATACAAGACATATGAGCTAAATTTTAATTAAAATATTACTAATATTAGAACTGCTGCATTGCCTGTCCCCATTCATGTTCAACTAAAATCACATTTCATACATGCAACAACAAAAAGCCAAAACAAATCCCATTGCATCTTCTAATGCTAATTATTAATCTGTCAGCACTATTGTTAACAGTTAATAATTCACAATCTCTCTCACAGGCCCCCAACAACATGTTTTACATACAGTACAGATAGAAGTCAATTGTTTTAGCTGTTGTTGACTAAGGATTAGAATAGTAAGAGTGGGATTAAAAGAAGGCATCCCTTTTCACCACAAAGAGTAGAAGGCGTGGCCACTCCAAGACTGCATTTCTCAGAGTCCACCCTGCTGAGAAGTTCTTCTTGGCCCAACTGTAAAACCAAGCAGGACCTAATTAGGGGGACTTGAAAACTTTCTCTCCTTTAGGGCATAACTTATGGAATACAAATAGTTGTAGCCAGTAAAAAAAAAGTAAAAGTGAAATCTCCTCAGTCAGGGTGGAACAGCTTTATATCTCTGTTATTTGTCTGTCTCTACTTTAAGATTGACTTTTTTCTAAATAAAACTGACTCCTATAGATATACAGACTGACTGACAGTTTCAAATCCAGCCTGTTGATTCAGTGTGGAACTGCGTGGTACTCAGGAAATTTGGTAACACCCAAATTAAATGGGCAGAAGTACTCTGTTAAGGCCTAAAACCTTAACAGTTCTGCAGACAGTCTGCTTCTGGAGCTGTTGTGATGTCAGCATCTGTTCAGCCTCCCCCCTTCATTTTGTTGCTTCTCCACAGGATGGCGATGCTGTGCTGCAGCAGATCCAGGTTGACCAACCAGAAAGCTGGTTGTCCTGCAGTAAGTCAGCAGAGCAGTCAATTGAATCAGAGGGGCCACATCAGCACTCAGGAAGCAGCTACCTAAACTGCCTGGCTGATAGTCATCGCTTGCTCTGCTCCCCTCCAGAGACACACGCATACACACTTGCTAAACACACAAAAAACACTCATGTTAACAAATGGCTATGTTTGTGCCAGCCCCTGTTACACTCTCTTTAAAGTCCATCCAGCAAGCTGCTGCTTTGTTTTCACAGCCTTCTCTTTGTGTTGAGTGTTAAAGTTTGGTCTTAGCTGACTAATCAGAGTAAGTCTTAAGGTCTATGACACATAGAGCCATTTATATGACTCCTAACACATTATCACATACACATTCCAGAAGCTTTTACGCAAGCCTAGCAGGCACAAAGGAACCAGACACGGTGGCACACTCATTTCTTTGCTTCTTCCTGTCCAGAGCAGTCAGCGCTGTAGATGTGCAATATACAGGGAGGAGGTGGAGGAACTGGGTTGGCCAACGACAAAGCTACCCTCTGTCTAAATGCTACAGCAGTGACTCTTGTTTTCCATGCTCCTCTGTTTGTTGTTTGTCAGAGTGAGAGAAGATGGAAAAGCATGGTTGGAGTTTTGCATTTAAATTATACCCCAGATTATGCAACTTCATGCGCAGCAGCCTTGTGAATTTGTAATGTGAAATAAGATTTTTCCCCTTCTTCATTCCATCAATTTCTGTGAGAGCTTGCATTGCTCTCATTTTCCAGAGAGAGTATGCAGACTTTTAAAATATGGAGAAAATCTAATCTTATGTAATTTCGCCTTGGGGATTAATAAAGTACTGAATTCAGTTGAATTGATTTAAAAGCACAGAGGTTTAAAAACAGAAATATAAATGATTATTTGTTACATTGTTTCATGGCGCATAAACCTATAGAAAAATATAAGTTTACAAAAAAGAAAACGAGAACAAAATAATGCATCTATGTGACAAAAGCTACGGAAAGTAAATTTAACAGACAACTGCAGATTGATGCAAAAACACGTTTTAATAGTTGGGGCTATTTTGGTTATTAATACTTCGGATTTGTGGTAATATCCGTTTTATTTTTGTTACTTTTTATACCTATATTTTTAATTATGTGCAACATTTTTACATCAGTCAATTTGGGTGTGTGTGTGTTTGTGTGTGTGTGTGTGTGGGGGGTACTACTCAAGTTGTTATATATTTTATATGTTTTCAGTTTGGTATGTTTTTTAATATTTTTAGGCTGTGTTTTGTTCTCTGTGACTTTTTTGTCTCTTTTTTAAAGAGGGTTTTTTGTTTTTTTATGATTGTTTGGCCTTTTCTTTCTTTTGTTGTTGTTTTTCTTCCTGACAAAACATTTGACTTTTGTCTTATGAACTATTTGACTAATTTATTATGTGTAGTAGCAAATGAATTACCTTAGTAGTCTGACTATAACAGCAGAAAAGAACCTTTACCTCTTCAGTTACCCTTCTAGATACAGCCCTGTTAAAATCAAACACTGTTCTCTGAAATCTGTCATTAAAGTCTTTGTGACACTCTCTGTTCTCAATAAAACATTTAGAAGTATTATAACTTTATTTAATGAAACACGGTGCAGATTTGTGTTGTTTGACACTTATAAATATGAATAATTTTATGAGTTTTGGGTGAATCTGAATTTCAAAGCTAATAAAACTGGAAGTGATGAAATGCAGGAACACATCTCTTTGTTTACATCTTACATGGACATTGAAAAGCATTTTGTGAGCTTGTGTTTTTGTTAATTAAATAGTGAAACTCTGTTTAGCTGGTGGTTGTAGCAACGCTTCATTTTCCTTAAATCAGACCCAGAGAATGATGAAATCACTCATGCTGAAATAAAACTTTATGAAGACAAACATCATGCTGCTGTCATGAGGACTCATCATGAACGTTATTTCTTCACTTTTTTCACCACATAAACACACTCACACTCGCGCACCTAAAATTCATGACTTCACCATAATAATTAGAACCTGCAAAACAGATAATCAGAGAGAAACACTCACCTCACTACGCTCAGTCATTGATGAGCATCATGCCATGAGCTCCTGTTACGTCTCCACATAACACTCCTCACCAGATCAGCTGTTCATCAAGTTTTAGCGCTTCTTCCTCATCCCCATCTGTTCCAACTCAAACCTTCCGTGCACTGGTATTCATCTCAAACCTCATTGCCACAGCTCCAGAGGCCAGAAGTCTCCCCCCAAGTCAGCCCCCAAGACTCTCTCATCAGTGAATCTGGAGCTCCTGCCTCTATGGTCAGCACACCAACACTGGCTCGTCGCCACTTGCGACTTGCCCATTCGTTCATGTTAGATCCTCATCAGTTTACACACACAACTGCAGGTGGACCTTGAAAAGGCTTTTCTGCCACTCTGTTACAACGTGTGGCCTGAGATTCTCACAATGTTGCCGCAGTCATGCGCACAAGTCAGAATCCCTATTTGCAACATCATGATAAATTTCTCGGTGGATTTTGCTCTTTTTTCTTTCAGTCATTTGATCCCAGGCCTCAGCTCTCTGCTTCTCAGGGATGCAGCAATCTGTTTCCTTGTGCATAAGTAAATAAATAAATAAACAAACCTTCTTTTTTCTCTGATCTGGCTGTTTATTTGTAACATTTGTTTGCATCCACAATGACACTGAGACTGACTATGTTTGAGCCGCAGAACTTGAAGCCTGAACTGATTTCAGCACCAAAAAATATGGCTGTGCATCCAAAACTCGTCCAAACCGAGTCATTGATTTCTTGTTTAGTATCAAACTCCCAGAAATGACAGATTCCTGATCTGATTCTGCATCATCTACAATGCTTTGCAATGCTTTGTTTACATTCCCGTTCCTGCATTTCGTCACTTCCAGTTTCACAAGAAGTTTGGAATTGTGCAGTAATATTTTGTGAATCCAGATTTATGTGGGAAAGTTTCTACAGGGCTCAAATGTAATATCTATTGAGATGAAGTAGTAAAATCACACATAAAAATCGCATATCAGATATATTTTAAGAAACAAGGTGAACACATACCCTAACACACATACACACACACAATCGCACAAGAACACATAGTTTTCTTATCCACAGAAATGCACAAAATAATGTGTCTTTGATGCTCATCCCTCTTTACACTGTTTAAACAAAATAGAAGTAAAAAGTTTTTCAAAATAAACATTAGACTTTGAAACTCAATGCCACCCCATCCCCCACTCCTGAAAGGTAATTCAAAGGGGGACTTAGCAGCAGGGCTTTTTGACAGCTCCAGGCTCTGAGACTCTTCTGCCTTGTGTCTCTATGCACTGTGCCCTTTATATATGAGACACCTGATAAATGACAGAGAGCCACAATCTAATTTAGGACAAACACATCACATCTTTTGTGTGAACACACAATCTTTATGAGGCGAAGAGATTGATGATTAGATCCAAGCAGAAGTGACAGTGGAATAACATTATTCACGGTAGCATCGTACTCCTCGGGCACCTCGGCTGGTGGCGTTATCTCTGCTGTCATTAGTCAAGTATGAAACTGTGGCAATTCTTTACATGAAAACAATCTCAAATCTGTGAATGCATATGAGTAATGTGAGATGAAGAAAGTTCTGTCAGGAAGGAATATTCTCTGGCCTAGTTACGTAGCAGTTTTTCTCTTTTCTGTTTGTCAAAAAAAGTCTGCTGAAAATTTGAGAAGCCCATGACTATACAGAGTATAGACACGATGAGGGCAAGTTTACTCAAAGTGGATGTGACAGATGTCAGATGGAAACAAAAGGGATATGGGAGTCTTTTTCTTTCTGTCAGGTCTAGTAGTAGCCAATAGTTTTGTTAATTAGTTTGTCTCGATGCAGACCTACTTGAAAATATGACACCTGGTTCACCTTTTCTTCTTTTTTATCTAATGTTCTTTTTTTCCTAAATGATGGATGAGATCTTTTCCTCTCCCTCATCTCTTTGTTTCTTCAGTCTTGCATCCATCCCATGTCATTCCTGTCCAAATGTCTTGACAGCTCATAAAGCAAAGTACTATGTTGAAGCAGAACAGAAAGATAATAAAAAAGCTTCCCTTCAAGTCTGGGTACATAACTTTATGATCACACCATTTTGAACTATAATGGGTTCAATGGAAAACAAAAACCCAAAGGGCTTTAAAACTTACAAGAAATAGTCAACGTTTTTAAGAGAATATTTAAACTCAACAGACAAAACCAAAAAAAGATTGTTTATTGATTGTATGTACTGAACAAAGACAAGATCATTCTTCTTATGGTTCAGCTTTGCTCTTGAAGTACCTAAAATTTTGTTATAATACCTCCATCGTCCTTGTTTGGAGAGTAACACTTATTTGCTGAACGATTCAGAACACATGCTAGCTTGCTAATAGAATTATTTTAGCTGCTTACAGTTTATATAGCTGGTAAAAAAAACAATTATATTCAGGCATAACTGCCCTACATGGATGGGTTTCATCAACAGCAGTGGTCCTCAAACTTTTTAGGTCAGACCTTACTTTGGGGGAATCGGGCAAGCACCTCCACTCCCGCCCAGCTCCAACAAAATTGTATGAGTCATCTTTGACTGTGATTGGAAAAAGGAAAAAAAATATTTATTTCTCCAGAAAAATAAATAAATAAAAAAAATAACAATTCAGTTGGAACCGTCACTTTTTAAAAAAAGGTTGACACTAAAAGAGTTTGATAAATGCAAAACAACAAAACTAAGTGCAGGCGTTTGTTAGAAATAGTCTCTTTGGTATGTGGGCTGCTCAAAGTTTTAGAGGTTTAGGGTTTTACTCTCTAACTTGTGTTGTTTTTAAAAGAGATTTTACTTCTTGAAATTCATGTTTTTTTTTTTTTTATCTAGACTGGCTTACAAACAAATAAATGTTTTCCCCTTTTTTTAAAGAAACCTGTTAAATCATTTTCTGATGTTGATCAGTTCCATCAGATATCTGCACTAATTGGATTTATTCATACAGTCGGGGCCATCATGGACTATCAGCAGGATTTAAGTAACACAAAGAAATGGATGAATAGATCAGAGAGGAGAAAAAAAAGAGAGAAAATCAATGTTGGAAAGATAATTTTAAGGGAAAATTATAGCTTGATTATAATGAAAGGCTTGCAACTGCACACTATAAAAGAAAACAGAGTCACTTCACCTGACAGTCACTTTTTTAGTCACACCATCTGTCACAATATGAACCATACCAGGCTCCATGCAGGTCGACCCAGAAGGACTTGAATTCACTAAACTGCATGTTGATAAGCTTCTAGAAGAATAACTCTAGACTTAAGAGAGCAATCAGGAGCTTTTAACCTCTCACATCAGCTCTACGTACAGAAAGAAAAATGAAGCTTTGAAAGATAAAAACACTATACCAACTCTTTTAACTAGAAAAGCACTCCGAGAGCGCAGACCTCTAACCAAGTGGACATATTGTAGAAAGTTCTATGTTTGTATCCTTAAAAAATTCCTGGATCCAGACAGTAATCCGGTTCATCCCCAAAATCTAATAGATTGTTTCTTGTGTCATTTCTGACCTTTACTGAAAATGTAATCAAAATCCATCCATTAGTTTGAGTTATCCTGCTAAAGACAGGCCAACTCTGTTGAAAACATTACCTCCTAAGCAGGTTGATTCAAGTTAACTTTATTAATTTTGTCTTCGTTTTAAACAAAATTGTAGTTTTCTTTTATAAGACAAGTTGTTTGAAAAGGTACTAAAGGCTGTAACACACCTGCTGACAGTTTCGGCTGCTGACTGCAGTCTTCTTCGTCGTCTGACGTATTGCTGACGTGTCATTTATCAGCTGTGCTGGTCTGGGGGTGTGGTGCAACACGCCTCCACAGCTGCGCTTCTCCTCTCGAAACTGTCAGCAGGTACGATTATTGCCTGTGATAGCTGCAAATTATAGTGCCACAAAATATTAAACAAAGATTCTGGCTTTTTTTATTAAAACGTTTCAGTAATCAAAAACAGTCTGATCCATGTTAAAGGTTAAATATGAAACACGAACACCACAGTGACTTCCTGTGTGCGGATACTGCAGCCGCAACAACATAACAAGGCCTCCAGCCGCGACCCCCACGTGCGCTCCAGTGCCGCAAAAATTCCTCACCCAAACCCACTCTGGCCCCCGATCCTCTCTGGTCACTCCTCCTATGAGAAGGACAATGAAATCCCCAGGGCTCCGAAGCAGCTGCTCGACCCACCGACTCTGCCACCCTCCATTGTTACCACCCTATATTATTATTACGGATTAGTCACCTTATTAGGCAACCTGAAATGGTGCTGCTATTGGCTGGTAGATGTAAACAAAATCCCAATGTCGTGCTGTCAAAATGAATATTTTATTCTATTTTACTTCAAATATAATGTTTAAAGGAAATACTGTACTTTCATTCTGCGCCCTCTAAATACCCCGTGGAAGTATTATTTTTTAACAGTATAGCTTTTTATGAAAATGTTCCATATTCCACCTTTAAATATTGAATAAAGAAAAACATTTGTTAGTTTCAGTTTATTTTATTTTTATCTTTGTTGTGGCAATACAGCCCCAAATTTGCTCACATTCACTCAGGCGATGGAGCTTATTCCTCTGAGGTGTTGTCCAATGTCTTTTAGAGCAAAAGTAAAAATATAGGCACAGATCTGCAGTGGGGAATCAACAAAAGTCACAGCACCTCAAAGCACTTGGTTTGTATTTACTGAAACTGAGCTCTTTGCTCACACAGAACTCAGCACACTCCCAAACACAACCAAGAACACCAGCTGGACTGCCTAAATTCAAATTCATGTCGTAGCTGATATTCAAGCTCAGCTGCACTTCAATATTTAGCACAAAATCAAGCTGATAATGGAAGTAAGAACAAAGGTTAACCATTTCCTGCCTTTATTTGAACTTCTTGCTGTTGAGGAAGAATCTCAAGGTGAAACCTGAATAAAGTTTTAAATACATAGACTTTTGGGTGCAATTACATCCATGTCATTTCTGTGAGCATTGCTACTCTCAAGGCATACTGAAAGAAGGAAGCAAAGGATGGAAGGGAAGAGAACTGTGTGGCTGCCCTCATGATGTCAAAGGCAGTCTCAGTGATTGCGGCGCTGTCCCCTCCTCTCTCACCTTTTGACTCATCTCACTGCTTTGCAGAGGAAAAACACTCTGAGGCTGAGATTGTGTCCATTTTGCTCACCGCTTTCCAACCACTTATTTTCTATAGAAGTTGGTTCAATTACTGGTGCAATGCAAAATTTAGAAAAAGGGGGAGGTGGGGTCAGGCTGGTGGGGGATGGGGAGTAGCTGTGGTCCTGATCATGGCGTAAAGGAAAGAGGTTGGATTTGAGCTATTTCAGACCCATTACTCTCAGGAAAAAGGTAACTTCATTGTTCTACAACTACTGGGAATGACCTCACCGTTTCCTTCCTGTCACATGGTGGTGATGGTGGGGGGGGGGTCACTAACTACATTTGTCATGCAGCTATTGACATTAGATTCAATCCACTGGATTGTTTTCTCTTGATTGCTTGGTGTTTAAAGGCAGTTTCCTGTACAACATCATGTTGTTGATCAAATATCAACAGTAATTTCAAAATAAAAGAGGATGCATGAGATTTGAGTTTGTTATAAATATACGAGCATAAATTCAATTGTTAGAGCAGTTCCATTTTTAGTCTCTATCATTGGATCTGAATGAGATCTTAATCACAGTAGCAATATTGTAAAATGTGTGTGTGCTATGGAGCCATTTATAGGTTATAAAAACAATTCTAATGCAACCCCATCTGTCAGGAGCCGTGGGGTTTTTGCCACAGTCTCCTGTGTATTGTTTATTGTGGTTTTTGTTGAGTGTAGTTTAGATTATACAGTGGGGCAAAAAAGTATTTAGTCAGCCACCAATTGTGTAAGTTCTCCCACTTAAAAAGATCAGAGAGGCCTGTAATTTTCATCATAGGTATACCTCAACTATGAGAGACAAAATGAGGAAAAAAAATCCAGAAAATCACATTGTCTGATTTTTAAAGAATTTATTTGCAAATTATGGTGGAAAATAAGTATTTGGTCACCTACAAACAAGTAAGATTTCTGGCTTTCACAGACCTGTAACTTCTTTAAGAGGCTCCTCGGTCCTCCACTCGTTACCTGTATTAATGGCACCTGTGTGAACTCGTTATCAGTATAAAAGACACCTGTCCACAACCTCAAACAGTCACGCTCCAAACTCCACTATGGCCAAGACCAAAGAGCTGTCAAAGGACACCAGAAACAAAATTGTAGACCTTCACCAGGCTGGGAAGACTGAATCTGCAATAGGTAAGCAGCTTGGTGTGAAGAAATCAACTGTGGGAGCAATTATTAGAAAATGGAAGACATACAAGACCACTGATAATCTCCCTCGATCTGGGGCTCCACGCAAGATCTCACCCCGTGGGGTCAAAATGATCACAAGAACGGTGAGCAAAAATCCCAGAACCACACGGAGGGACCTAGTGAATGACCTGCAGAGAGCTGGGACCAAAGTAACAAAGGCTACCATCAGTAACACACTACGCCGCCAGGGACTCAAATCCTGCAGTGCCAGACGTGTCCCCCTGCTGAAGCCAGGACACGTCCAGGCCCGTCTGCGGTTTGCTAGAGAGCATTTGGATGATCCAGAAGAGGATTGGGAGAACATCATATGGTCAGATGAAACCAAAATAGAACTTTTTGGTAGAAACTCAACTTGTCGTGTTTGGAGGGGAAAGAATGCTGAGTTGGATCCAAAGAACACCATACCTACTGTAAAGCATGGGGGTGGAAACATCATGCTTTGGGGCTGTTTTTCTGCAAGGGGACCAGGACGACTGATCCGTGTAAAGGAAAGAATGAATGGGGCCATGCATCGTAAGATTTTGAGTGAAAACCTCCTTCCATCAGCAAGGGCATTGAAAATGAGACGTGGCTGGGTCTTTCAGCATGACAATGATCCCAAACACACCGCCCGGGCAACGAAGGAGTGGCTTCGTAAGAAGCATTTCAAGGTCCTGGAGTGGCCTAGCCAGTCTCCAGATCTCAACCCCATAGAAAATCTCTGGAGGGAGTTGAAAGTCCGTGTTGCCCAGCGTCAGCCCCAAAACATCACTGCTCTAGAGGAGATCTGCATGGAGGAATGGGCCAAAATACCAGCAACAGTGTGTGAAAACCTTGTGAAGACTTACAGAAAACGTTTGACCTCTGTCATTGCCAACAAAGGCTATATAACAAAGTATTGAGATTAACTTTTGTTATTGACCAAATACTTATTTTCCACCATAATTTGCAAATAAATTCTTTAAAAATCAGACAATGTGATTTTCTGGATTTTTTTCCCTCATTTTGTCTCTCATAGTTGAGGTATACCTATGATGAAAATTACAGGCCTCTCTGATCTTTTTAAGTGGGAGAACTTACACAATTGGTGGCTGACTAAATACTTTTTTGCCCCACTGTATCTGTATGTTTAGTCATTGTGTGTGTAGTATTGAGTTTGTGAATTGTCGTTCAGAGTCTCTATGTTTGGTGATTGCGTGTCTTCATCTGGTTTTAACATGCTACGTTCCTTATATGGTCATGTCATTTCCTGCTCTTCACCTCTTGTCATTTAGTCTGCACCTGTGTCTTTCTGATCTGGCACTATTTAAGCTGAGAGTTGTCAGCAGCTCAGTGCTGGTGGTAAGAGGTGGTAATGCACTGACACTGGTGGCCAGCTGCCAAAGAGTTCAAGAGGAGGAGGAGGAGGAGAAGGAGGAGGAGAAGGAGGAGAAGGAGGAGAAGCAGCAGCTCAGTGCCAGATCGTTGTCCTTGTCAGTGTCCCTGTCTTGTTCTGTTATAGTTATGAGTCATTGTCATAGTTTGTCATAGTCTGCTGGATCTTTAATATCATTGAAGGCAACCTAACCTGCAGATTCAGTGAACTGTGTTTCATATTGTACACTGCATTATTTATGTTATACAGTGGTCCCTCACGGTTCACCCTTCACTGCCTTGCTGTTTCATTGATTTTTTTATTGTAATATTGCATTTTTTTACAGTGAGTTCTGTTCTGTATCCTGATTGGTTGTATATCGTTGTCCATCAATCTCTTCCGTTCTTTGTCTCCTTTACAGTAGTACAGAATGCGTTAAGTTCAGCTTGCCAAATTTACATAAATCTTCAATCTCAAGCAGTCTAACCCAAAAAAAAAAACCCACAATATTGTTCTATACCACCAAATTCACCTGCGGTAGCACCCAAAAGGCAGAGGAAGAAAACCATTGCACAAAAAGTTGGACTTATGGTTTCATTCTATAATACTGGACTTATTTTTCTACGAAGGTTTGAACTTTGAGAGTGTTTAAACAAGAGAGAAAAGTGTGAAAATGTCAATGCCTGTCTGAAAAGGTGTGTAATGAGGAGTTTTACTTAAAATATCTGTAATATTGTCAAAACATTAAGCTATTTTGTAGATTTCCCCTTTTGCAGGTTATTTTTGGAACGTAACTCTTGTGATAAATGAGGGACTACTGTGTTTAAAATATATCATAAGAAATAATATTAATTAATATTATATTAATCTCTTTTAAAATGGACCAGAATTCTAACAGATTAAGCGGAAACCGAGAGGAACAAGATGAAACAAGGACATATCGGCAAAAAGTATTTGTTTTTATAAGATCAAAATGGTCCCACATGGCAGAAACCTTGCATTTTCTTTCTGGCTCCATGATGTCACTTTCCAGGACTTATTTTGGTTCAAAAGATTATGTTTGGGCAGAGAAGCATCCCATTGACAGATGGAGATACTCCTGCTTTTAAACACAGTTTGACGAGCGACTGACAGGCGATTTTTTCATTTTTCTAAAATTGAAATGTTTTTATTACATGGATTATAAGGATTAGCTATAAATGGTTTGAATTTGCCATCCTGTCACATGAATACTGAACTAAGAGATACATAAAACTTTACCTTATCAGAACTTTCAACCATAAAGGATTAAAAAATTATTAGTTGACTTAACCTGAGTTTTTTTTTTCTTGTCAACATGTTACATGCATTTAAGTCACGTAATTCATGAAACCTGTTGACAAGAGAGAACAAAAATTGAGTCAGCTAATCATTTTTTGTGTGTTAAAGAAGTGAACACCACAACAACAAGCAATCCTTTCTCATGGACTTTCAAAAGTCATATTTAAAAAGAATAAATGCAGTTGCCTGAATCTGGAGTTTTTTTGTCTGAAATTTTTCATAGATTAAGATATTAGCTGATATGTATAATACCTGCATATATTTTTTGCACATCATTTGAAATCAAACATTTTTTATCACTATCTTAATTCTTGGACTCTCTGGCATGGACTTGTCCTCAGGAATCTCTTAAAGACCTTTGTACAGAATAGAGTGTATTCTCTCTGTACTGTATGTCCTCGGCTAAGGGGGACCTCTGCATCCTTGTCTTCAGCTGGGTATGCTTGGTCGACATAATGAAATAATTCAGAAAAACAGAGTGAACACGCACACACACACACACACACACATGGATGAATAAAACCATCCTTCTCTACCTTAGTCTCTCAATATCCAGCAGCAGACTGCAGCTTTGTACTAAATCAGAGGATCATATCAAATCTTGTCATTAGGCTTTGTTACCAGGACAACAGGCTTGCTTTCACATCCTCTGAACCAAAAGCCTGCCAGGTTGGCACCAGCAATAGCAACGGCAGGAATGAACATATAGATGAAAACATAAAATAAATATGAAGTTGGAATTTTGACAGAGAGCCCTAATTTGCAGATGACCCATGCCTGGTGCTATCCACTGTAGAGAAGTGTGATGAGCGTGTCATGTAGAGTTCCTCTGTACTGTGGACAGATGCACACTCATGTGTTTTTGCCCCTGATATTATGTGTGAAAGCTGAGGCTGTAAGTTCACAGCTCAGATAAAGACCTAAATAATTGGCATATGGTTATGTAATCTGAGGCGCATACACCCATAAAGCAGTGTTGTATAATTTATTGCACTAGTGGAATTTGCAAAAGCACATCTACAATTCCCTTTAGGTCTAATTAAAAGAATATCAGCCTTTTTACAAAGAAAACTCCAGAGGACATAGTATAATCACATATTAATAGAATGATTACCAAAGAAATAAAGCTTCTTACACAGATAAGAGCCACTAAATTTATGACACAAATCCATCCTTAAAAAGAATATTTTTAAATCAGAGTCTTATGATCTGAGTTCAGTTCTAAATGTGTGACCTTGATCAAGCCTTTGTTAGAACCACTGAAAAGAGTCGGAAACCTGTTATAAGGATGTGGATAGGTTGCTAAATTGTAATTTATTGATAATCAGGTTCATTTAACCAAGTATGTAGCACATACAAGGAATTTGCTTCAAGCTCACGTTTCACTTGTACTTACAGACAAACATAAAGATAATAGACAGTGTTGAACACTGAACACACACGACATACATTAGCAGCATTTTTCCACCAAGAAAGTCTTACTGGAGGTTTGAAGTCAGGTTGTACATTACAGGTAGATATCATTATTTGTATGATAGAATAGGTTATTTCTGCATTACATATAGGAGAGTATGTATATGTATACACACACACCAGTGTTGGAAACAGTACTTTAAAAAATTAATTAGTTATCGTTTCAAAAAGTAATTGAGTTAGTAAATGAATTACTCTACAAAAAAGTAACTAGTTACCTGATAAAGTAACTGACTGCATTACTAAAAAAACAAGTTCCTTGAATTATGTAAATAAAACTTGGCAACAAAACTAATTCTTCTTCAGCGCACAGTCTTTCAGCACCAGGGATTGAACCACAGTCCTCTGCACGAGAGGCAAGCGCACTCCCACTAGACTACAAAGGTCATCTTGTCAAATAATCCACCCAGCCTCCATATAATCATGTGTTTGTGTGTATCACAGTTTTTTTTTATTAATTTCTAGTAACGCATATAACAGCATTGTAACATTGGAAATTATACTGAATTAGATTATTCCATTACTGAAAATCCAACCACGTTCCATAACGCTGTTACTTTAAACCGTGTTTTTCCAAACACTGATATGCACACATATACATTTAGTGACAATAGTTACAGTGTTTTTCTTGTTACTGCAGTGTCTGTGCTAACACATGATGCTTCCCAAAAAATTTTTCACAGCCCAAACCCCTGCTACAGTAGTCACGTATACAGCATCATCCCAACAGGACCTTAGTGGGGCCTGAAAAAATATGCTGAGTGAGATCAAAGAGAAAGACACAAACACAAAAATAAACAAATACAAACAAGTAGAGAAGAGCAGAGTTTGGTAGAAGATTTATAATAATGCTAAAAAGGATAAAAAATTTTCCTCCAGCTTCTTTCAGCATGGGTGGGGGTCCCTCTGCAGCATGTGTGCAAATCTTTGCCTCTGGATGCACATACCAAGCCTACCAGATTTGTAGTAAGTGCTATATGAGAAAGGTACAATAAGTGCCTTGGGACCAGAAAAACATACTTGCTTTTCAAACTGAGAGAGACTTTGATATACTGTCAACTCAGACCCTTAAGAGATTTAGACATCAGGAGTCAAATTTTTAACTTCAGCTCAAAAATAGCAGCTGAGCGCTGCATGTTTCGGTGGACCAAATAGATATCTGTCTTATCTTTTTTCTTGTTAGAGACCCAGGTTGCAGAATTTGCCAGGAAACTTAAAAGTTTATTAAAGTTTGAAGATGGAGATCTGTTAAAGCTCAGAGAGCAAAAAAATGATTCTGTTGGGGGAAAATGTTAGAAGGAGTTTGTTGGTTTGTTGTGTGTCGGGCTACATAGCTGCCATAGGATCATGGTGCTTATGTTGATTTGTGTCCAGCACCAAAAACATTTACTATAAAAATCAATGGGCATCAGAATAGAACTGGAAACACACAAGAATGATACAAAAAATAGAGCAAAAGTCATGCTATCTTGTAAAAAAACAAACCAAAAACATGCTTGTTAATTTTAGTAGGAAATTAATAAGCTAATTTCTTTTTCCATCCATGGAGAGGAGTTGGTAGATCTGTTCCTCTGGGTTACATGCTGGACTGCATGTGCCATAGTAAAGCATTTAGCTATACAAGAATAGACATACAGTACAGACCAAAAGTTTGGACACACCTTCTCATTCAAAGAGTTTTCTTTATTTTCATGACTATGAAAATTGTAGATTCACACTAAAGGCATCAAAACTATGAATTAACACATGTGGAATTATATACTTAACAAAAAGGGTGAAACAACTGAAAATGTCATATTCTAGGTTCTTTAAAGTAGTCCCCTTTTGCTTTGATTACTGCTGTGCACATTCTTGGCATTCTCTTGATGAGCTTCAAGAGGTATTCACCTGAAATGGTCTTCCAACAGTCTTGAAGGAGTTCCCAGAGATGCTTAGCACTTGTTGGACCTTTTGCCTTCACTCTGCAGTCCAGTTCACCCCAAACCATCTCGATTGAACCAAGCATGTAGAGTCCATCCGTTCACTTGCATCGCACAAAGACACGGTGGTTGGAACCAAAGATCTCAAATTTGGACTCATCAGACCAAAGCACAGATTTCCACTGGTCTAATGTCCATTCCTTGTGTTCTTTAGCCCAAACAAGTCTCTTCTGCTTGTTGCCTGTCCTTAGCAGTGGTTTCCTAGCAGCTATTCTACCATGAAGGCCTGATTCACACAGTCTCTTCTTCACAGTTGTTCTAGAGATGTGTCTGCTGCTAGAACTCTGTGTGGCATTGACCTGGTCTCTAATCTGAGCTGCTGTTAACCAGCGATTTCTGAGGCTGGTGACTCAGATGAACTTATCCTCCACAGCAGAGGTGACTCTTGGTCTTCCTTTCCTGGGACGGTCCTCATGTGAGCCCGTTTCTTTGTAGCGCTTGATGGTTTTTGTGACTGCACTTGGGGACACTTTCAAAGTTTTCCCCAATTTTTCAGACTGACTGACCTTCATTTCTTAAAGTAATGATGGCCACTCGTTTTTCTTTACTTAGCTGCTTTTTTCTTGCCATAATACAAATTCTAACAGTCTACCCAGTAGGACTATCAGCTGTGTGTCCACCTGACTTCTGCACAACACAACTGATGGTCCCAACCCCATTTATAAGGCAAGAAATCCCACTAATTAAACCTGACAGGGCACACCTGTGAAGTGAATACCATTTCAGGTGACTACCTCTTGAAGCTCATGAAGAGTTCAGTAGCTGTGAGTTTTCAACTTTTCTGTGTCAGAAAATGTCAGTTGTCCTAGTGGCACAAAAATGGTACACAAGTGCCACAAAAATGACAGAGAGATTTTCTTTCACAATGGAGCTCCAGGTCTTAATAGGTTACAAACAAAGGTACTGCTTAAAAAAACCACCTCACTGTATCTTGGATGACTCACATTCTGCCTGGCATTCCTAAATCAATGAATGACTTTATGTCCTTGCTGTGCTGCATTCAGGAGGTGTGGGGTAATTATTCCACATGATAATTACTTTGGGATATGTTCTGAAAGCTCTGTCTATTGGAATGTTCAATACACCTAAGGTTTTGTATTAAGAAGATAATACAGACTGTTAAAGTTTTGATAATTAGTTTTTTGATGCAAAAATGTCTGACACGTATCACTAGAATAAATGACACATTGGACTTTTTTTTACCATATCCATCAATTTTGACTTGAGTTGTGCAGCTTTAATCAACAACCCAAAAGCTGGTTAAGGTTTGTTTACCCCAGGCTCACACTGCATCCAGATCCGGTCCAGGTATTCCATAAGATTAAAATCCCTTTTGAAGGCTGACAGTAGCTCTGCGCGGTGTGGGTCCGGTTACGGGGGCCGTACGGCACAACGGAAAGAATCCGGACGCCGGAGAGGATCCGCGTCAGTTTAATGAAATCTGACAAGCTATACAGGAAGTGTAAACGAGTGTACAAACAATTGTAACTTGACTCTTCTTTTTAGACAGCACACGCGCTAATAGGAAATGTAAACATTACTTCACACCCGGTGACACAGGGTCCCGAAAGCCTGCAGCACAACACCTTTTCACACATTTGCTAAATAATGGACGTGTTCTCATGTGAAGTCCCGACAAAACGATAACGTCTGATTGAGACGTTGAGAACGTCTATTCTCGTGAGTGCCGTTTCCGCACCCAGCACCGGAGCTGGCCGCACTCCCTATCTGGAGCAGATGCGAGTGGTAGCTTGCGGAAAAACCGCACCGAAGCCCAGCGTTAGTTTCAGCTTTGAAAAGGATGGTTATAATCAAAATATTAAAAAGCTGGACCTTCCAGGAATCAACCATAATTAACATTCCTGCATTTTCTTACTGTCACAACAAAGTCTTGTTGCGGTGTCTAGGTTATTTATGTCAGTGTACTAGGCTGATTTTACAGTTTGTAAGTTAGATGTTACTGTCACAGCAGTAGGCTTTAAATATTGATGGTTCTTCATATGGATTCATTTTCACTATGACACAACCTCAAACATTCATAAAGGTCTCTTGCAGATATTTTCTTTCTGCACTGTTCTTACAGCATATTGACACATATGCTCCTCTCACCTGCCCACTCATTTAGCCCTGCAGATCTTCCACAGGCGGTTGTTGTCAGTCTTCTCACACCCCAGTGCTGGCGAGATAAAACCCCAGCCCACATGCATTGTAGAAAGGCCAGCACAGGTTTCATAATTGAAGAGAGTGAGGGGGAAGGCTGCAGTGCAATCAGACTTGGATAAGAATGAACCCTTAATTAGACATTTTTTCTCATTCTATCTATAGAAGGCTTTTCTTTGAGCTCCTCTCTGCTTTCGCCTGGAAACCTACAATATCACTGAATTCTAATTAGAAAGCTCTTGATGAGAGTGTGTGTGTGCTTACGGTGGCCTAGATAAGCTGAATTCATCGGTATGAGTCCCAGCATACCAGTGCGGTTGGTCCCCAGCTGTGACATCAAATGAGAGCTCTTGTCTCCTAGGAGGGCTTGGAAAGGTTGAGGTGAGAGAGGGACAGGGCAGGGTGTGGTACATGGAAAGATAACAAGACTGCATCACTGCGGGTAGCAACATATGCTGGTGTAGGGCAGGTGTCAATGGACATTAGCAAGCTTACATGTGTTTGTTTGTGTTTGATTGTATAACTGATAACATGTGTCAACATGTGTGTGAAAAAACATTGTTAGGAAATAATAATGAAAACTCTTGTGGTGTGATGGTAGGTCACACCACTTTTCGTACAGAGAAGACGGATTGCTTGATTATTCTCCTGCAAATTTAATTGAATCCTAACTGGTTTAGCACAACTTATATTTACTGGTTTATCAGTAGCTACGTTTACATGCGCCAAATTTCCCCAATCTGATTAAAATCTTGGTCGATCTGAATTCCCAAATCCCTGTTTACATGGACACTAACTGAAATGATCTGATCATGCCATGAGTACACATGCACCAAGCACTCAATCAGGTTAAATGAGTTGAGCATGCGCACAGCAAGTTGTCTTTCCGGGGGAAGAAAAAAAAGTAAACAAACTCCGTCCTTTCTCCACGTCTTTCCCGCCCCATCGTGTGCTCGAGCTGACTCACGTTATTCCCAATATGGACCCTCTGCGGGTGATTAATGCGGTCGCATTAACCAAGCTAGCGGCTGAATACATATTGCTACTGCTCCTCCACCACAGGAGAGGAGAGCAGGATGACAGGATGACTGCACCAGCAGACCACTTCTGTTTACTCCCCGCTATGTTTTCTACTTGAGTCTGCGAAAGCAGAAAGACATCACGCTGAAGTTGTACGCATGCGCAAAGGGCTTTTTTCACCCTTTCTTTCCGAATGGGTGTATACATGCACGTCTATCCAAATGAAGATCGGACAAAACCACCCCTCTCGATCGGAAGTAAATTTCTTTCGGATCAGGCTGCATCGGATCAAAACATTCTGATTGACATGTTTACATGACGTCTTTTTTATCCGATTGGGCGTTTATTCCGATTAAATGTGCCCATGTAAACGTAGCTACTGGGAGCTCAAGGCGTCATCCATCATGGCAAGTGTTAAACTAGAACTGGTTGGAGTTGACTGCAGTTTGAGTGGATAGACCCCCATTTACAGATCATCTAAAAAACTTTAAACAAAACATAGTGGAACACTCATCAGCCATTCTAAATAGATAATAGATAATAAAATTGTTCTCTAAGTGCACCGTAGTGTGTTGCCATAAAAAAGTGTTTTTCCTGCTTAAACCTACCGAATACCTTTCTGAACTACTTTCTTTTTATATCAAATGTTAAGAAATCTGCTAATCATGTCTACCTGATGTACTTCCACCTTTTCATACTAGTTATTAATGCAGAAGTACAGTCAGGGGAGGAAGGTGAGATAGAACCTCATGTGTCATCATTAAAAAGACAAAACTAACAACAATTAAATGACAGAAATATCAATATTATTCTACTGATCTACGTTATAAATGTCTGTATGACACCAACAATTTGGAAAATTCTAGTAAGTAAAAATCACAGAATTTTGACATTTCCTGATCAAATGTAGAGCAGAAACCGGAAGTGCGGCAGCGATGAGCCTCACCTCACCTCTGAATACTCACAAGCCACACAGCCTAGCTAACATGGGACTGCATGTTTCTTTTTCAGAATGTTGCAGATATAAAGTTTACAGAAAGATTTGTTAATTAATGTGAGTGACATATTTATTATTGCCAACGGACAATGTACAAAGAAATTTCATAACATGGGGTAGACTCAACTCTGCCTCACCTGTAGGGGGCATATATGAGCTAGCAGGTGCTTGTTGCTGCCATTCTTTTACAGAGCGTTTATTGACACAGCACGAACTGTGTTAGCTAAAGTTAGCAGGTCAGCAGTTTGAGATTTTTAAAACTAAAAGAAAGTAAGGAGAACGTTTACAACCAAGTAACAGTTTTTCATGGAGAAAAAGAGATGCATAAATTGTCTTAATAAGTCAATAAAACTTCAAATTTGAAAAATAGAGGTTATACTTTTTCTTGTAATCCTCTTGATGAGCAAATACGGAAACCATGAAAGGCTAGGGAGGAAAAAATATTTTGAGAATATCCCATTATCTAAGTCTGAGAAACTTTTTTGTCTCTTGACTTTTTGATCAGACTATAGTGATATATCCTCAAAATATTTTTCCAATCAAATTTAACTGAGGGTCAAAATTGTGTTGTACACATGTCAATACTTTTATTTGTTTAAAATTAGTATAAAATTGTCTCGAACATATAAAGCAAGCATAACAAATTTGCTTTATCCATGTTTCTTATTGCTGTGAAAAAGTTCCTGTGTATCTGTTTGTGTTGGTGTGTGAGTGAGAGAGGAATGCTAATGAGATATAAAACATTACATTACCAGTTGTCAATATTCATGCTGCCAATTGAATAGTGAATACGATACTCATTTGAGTTCTTACAATTGTAATTCTGACTACAAAGGAGTCAGTACGTTGCCAGCCATGAATCTCACTGGCTCATCACTGGATTAATAAGTGTAAATACAATAGTTCATTAGTTACAATTTACTGCAGTGGAATAATATTTCAAAATACAACACAATATATAACACAATTTACAGTCCTGTCCCTATTTTGCTTGATAATCAACAGATTTTAATTTATTAATTTCTATATTTGCAGAAACATTTTGGAGAAAAAACATTTAGTATTTGATCTTTTTATGTTTGAAGGAAATATTCTGTGATGAGTTGTTGACCTGTGAAGGGCTACCTCACCTTTTACTTGTTGACTGCAGAGATTGACTGCTGAAACCGCCAGACTGTGGGGGTTTATAAATACAAAAGGACAGAAACCCAACAGCTGACTTAAATTGGATTTGGAGACCCCAAACTGTTGAACTGTATTACCTGTTCCAGTATGTCCGATGACTCTTGTAATTGAGGATCGGTGAGAAGTCAATAAATCTGAAGCTACTGTGATTAAGAATGTCACAAACTGATGTTGCAGGTTTGTGTGCGATGATTACATTAAAAACTAAGACAAACTTACCTGATAATAAATTCTTCATCTGTAAATGTTAATGGGTAAAAACAGCAGCATTGGTTCAGGAGGATCAGCAGTTATCACACAGTGAGGAACCTCAGTGCCTTGGAGGGGTTTCTCAGCTCTGGATGAAGTTTTTAACATGATCATGGAAACATCTCTCATAAACCAAGGTAAAAAATCCTTTCATTTCCATGGAGGCATACAACAAATCAGCATTATGACAGGAACTTCTCCCCTTAAAAATAGGAATGGACAGGTGCATGAAACAAAATGCTCACAGGTGGTGCTGATTGAGAGAATGGAGTGAGCAGCAGAGCAGAAACATGACATGCTACCATTATGATTTAAAATCTACACATTTTATGATGCTCTTGATCACGTGTATTCATCTGTCACTCAGCTTTCTTGGTGTTTCATACACAGTGTTTTTAGTCAAAATGTCCATCCATCTGTCCATCCGTCCACCCGGCCATCCACCCGTCCATCCATCCATCCATGACTATTTTCTATACCCTCTACCTGTGCATGGTTTTAAAAGAAGTTGCCACCTATCCAGTGATAAAAAGCGAGATATTTAGAACATAAAAACTGTAAATTTGTCTAAAATCACTTGTTACCTGATCTGTACAATGTGGCTCTAGTCATGCAGTTTTCTCTGAGTATCAAACTGTGGCTCATTGCAGTGTCTATCTCTTTCAGAATGGAGAGTCTGCATCGTATTACGTCTGCAAGAAGTCTCAGAAACGTTGGTTTTCCTTGTTTTAAAGCCTGACAAAACTGTTAAAATTTCACAGACAAGTTATGTAAAGATTATATGTCTCATAATGACAGGGCTGATGTCCTGAGGCTAAGCCCACAGGAGCCTAATTTAACTCATGAACATTTGAGATTCATTGATGACATATTATCTTTTCGGTATTGAGATTCCATCTTTACAAAAACTGTCTAGCTTCAGGAAGTTCTCCCAGTAGATCCAAAGGTAAAATTTGAGGTTCTGCAGCAGAATTTTTTAACTTAAATTCTGCTGCAGACCATAATATTATACTATATTTCTAGAAATTCAGTATGATGCCGTGTTTCTGCAATTCATTTCGCAATAAAAAACTCCAGGTTTATCGATTCACAACTCAAATAACAATCTTAGACATTTACCCTCATGCAGTTGAACCTAAAGCAACATCCATCTGAACACAAGTTGTTGATAGACAGCACTGTATTTCTTTTCATCATTTTATTTCCTAGAGCCTATATCTACTCTCTGAATACTTGGAGTTATACTTGTGAACCAATTAAAAAAGTGCTGTTCTGATCTATTCAGAATTCTGCACAATAAAAACACATATTTAAAATCAAATAGCCACAAGTACATTCTTTACCAATAAAATAACCACAAAGCTTTTTTCATCTAGAAACTTTCATATTTCTCAGCTAAATCTGAAATCAATACTGAAGTGGATGTAAAAAATGGAGCTGAGAAGAGTAACAACATTAGGATGGAAAGTAATAATGAGGGTGGAGAATAAAGAGACCTTCAGGGCTTTTTATTTGGCTACTTTATGCTTCCACAAATCCTTCCTTTCAAACATGTTCCCCTCTGCCACAATATCAAGGATTTTTACATTTCTGAACTGCACCTTGAAGAGAATAAAAACTGTAAAATGACGAGTTGTCTGAGGAATCGTAGAGCAAAACAAAGAAAATGCCAAGCATTCACATTTTCATAGCTTGACATTGCTTTAGAGTGATGCAGTGAAACCAGTGAGCTGGCAATGAGACATCTTTTCCTTACACTTTTTTATGATATCCACTCTGAGAAGAGCTGAGATGGGAGATATCGATGTGTTTCAGAGGGATAACAACACCAGGTTAGGTTGAACACTTGGTCATAAAGAGTTCTGTCATTTACTACAAACCTGTTACAGAGGAATTCACTAAGAATCTGCAGTGACATCATGGATCAGCCCAATCAAGTTATGTTTTGTTTTCATTGTCATGCTGCACTCTAATCAGGCTTCATGCTGATCACCTGGTTTCAGTTATTTATCTTGTTCCTCATAGTGCTCTCAGACCCTGTTTCAGTTTTTGCCTCAAGCGTCAAGCAACACCTGCTACTTCTGAGCAGAAAAGAGCGTGTAGGCGGAGCTTCCTCTGTTGCTGTATGTTCTGAACTATGGAGGATCATATCAAGAGAGCAGCTTGGCTTTATTTGCTTACTAACAATTATTTGCTAGACAACATCGACGTCATGTGCATCAGCAATAAGCTTGTCTTTCATTGTTGAAATTGTGTTTTTCCTGCTCCAGCTTCATTCAAGTAACTACATTCATCACTACAATGAGACACTCCGATTGGTTGACGCGTCGCTTCAAGAATGTCAAAGGTTCAGCTAGCTGAACTTGTGTGTTGCTCGCATTTCAAGCAGCAAAGCTTGAAACACAGGAAAAGCTTTGAAAAGCTGATGCTGCTAACACTCACAAAGCGCCGCAGAGACTCTGACGCCCCTCTGACGGACTCTACCACAGACTTTACATGTAATCTTGCCACTCTTGATGCTGATGCTTGGGCCGATGTGAACGCACCATAAGTATTTAATTTTGCTCACACAGGTGCTGATCCTAACCCGTCTAATCATATTAGATTTTGGAAGTAAATTTCATGTTTGTGAATAACCTTGGATTATGTACAACTAACACTCTTTCTGTTCTCATCCCATCTATGTTTGCAGTTTTCAACAACAGTTTTCAACTCTTAAAGGAACTTAAGGCAACTTTACAAAATCTGACTCAGTGCTGCCGCGACAGGCGCTGTGGCTAACTGCAGCCACCAGCCAAGCCGGCACGGGAGCGCGCACAGACACTTTACAGACTGTTCGTCTTCACAGCACTGCACCGGGGAGGCTAATCCTGTTTACTACGTCACGGTTTACTGCAAGACCACAGTGCATATTATATAAAAACAAGCACCACGTCAAGCGACGAAGTGAGTAACTGTTTATTTTAGTCTAACTAACACGTCAGGTCTCTCCACTCTGTTATTTGATTTGATCTCATCATTTTCATATTGTATCAGGCTTTAAACACGACCTATAATGTTTTCTCACCTGGTCACAAGGAAATGAGCCATGTGAGCATCCGTTTTCACTCCCAAATGCAGCTGAAGTTCCCTCCATGAACCGAACGCATATCCAATATTTATGCGGGTGCCTGCCCGGCTTCGGTCATATTTTTTTTTAGACTCACGAGATGCCGCTGATAAAGTCTTTTTTTTCTTCGTGGTGCCACTTTTTTGGGGGGTGAGAGTGGATGCAGGTCGTTTGCTGGCTGCAGAAACATCCATAAGTATACCTTCAGTGTTTGAATCCAAGTCCACGGCGGCCATGTTCTTCCTGTTCAAGAGCTGTCGGCAACGCGCATGCAGCGTCAATTTACGTCACATCACTACAACTGCGCGGGAAATTCGGACCTCGAACTGCAGCGCATTATGTAGCACACAGCGTGTCCAAGGCAACAGACATATATGCGGATGGCCTCGTTATTTTGGGTTTTTAATGCTTCATGACCCATTAGCATTGAATAAACTGGAAATGCATGTGTAGTTTTTCACAAATCTTGCCTTAAGTCCCTTTAAACTTCTATTCATGTTTGCTATCTGGGCTTTGTCCTGTTACAAACAAGTAACTAGTTTTTCTGGTAACGCTTCCTTTTACAGTCCGCTAATTACTAAGAAATCACCTGGTACTTATATGGTAAATCTTGGAGTGTTAATGGTAATTACCTTGTGTATTAAGTAGGTAATTACAGAGAAAGTACAACAGAAATTACTCAGCATTTACCTGATACCTATGGAAAATTATAGCATATAAGTGGTAAATACCATATGTAATAAGGAGGTAAATACAGAAGAAGTACTTCTGCATTTACTAAGAAAAACCTCCACTATTACCCATCAATTCAATTAGGTTGTGACCAGTTTAGATTTGTAATAACTAAAATTAAATTGTACCTTCCAATAGATTACCTTTTCCTACATGTCCTTCAGTTTTTTTAAGCATTTACATTGTAACAACCCCCTACACCTACAGGAAGTTTTCTTCAAGGATCGTGGTACATCTTAAATACAGGGTATGTTCTTGCTGGAGTTCTTAATAAATACTTAGTAAGTAAGCTGAAACTGGGCTGTAAAAGGAAGTCTGGTTTGTTTCCATGGTGTTACCAGGTTCTTACCAAATGATTCATAATACATTGTTCCATTTTCTAAGCGATCAATAGACACTTTACCATCTTAGCTTTTGTGATGTTGCTAAGTAAAACATGACATTTTACTTAGTAAGTAAGTGGAAACTGGACTGTAAAAGGAAGTCTGGCTTGTTTCCATGGTGTTACCAGGTTCTTACCAAATGATTCATAATACATTGTTCCTTTTTCTAAGCAATCAAAAGACACTTTTACCATCTTATCTTGTACAACATTACTAAGTAAAACATGACATTTTACTTAGTAAGTAAGCGGAAACTGGACTGTAAAAGGAAGTCTGGCTTGTTTCCATGGTGTTACCAGGTTCTTGCCATATAATTCCTAATACATTGTAACAGACACTTTTACCATCTTATCTTCTGCAACAATGAAAAGGGATTGATCTTGTAATGTTTCAGGCAAGGAAAACACTCGAGAGTGCACGGAACAAGGAGCGGAGACTGTTCTTGAAGTTAAAAGATTTATTGAGTAGGTGCAGAGTGAGCTGTCTGCAGGAACACAGAATCTTTGTAACCGGAACTCATGTTGTTCTGCAGTGGGGAAAGGCCAGAGTCAGAGGATGGAAAGACATGTGAGTTTTACGCAATGATACTGGAAACAAAGTTCAGTGTTAACGTAGAACTTACGTAGTACTTACAGCCAGACTCAATGATCACAATTGATGAACTATGATGTGACCAATCCATTTATTCACAGTTAACCACAGACACACCGTAAGAGCTGAAATCATGAGATTACCTACTTAATACACACAGTAATTACCATTAATACACCAACATTTACCATATACTGTAAGTACCAGGTAATTTCTTAGTAATTAGCTAACTGTAAAAGGAAGCGTTACTGTTTTTCTTTATTTTTTTTATTTTTCATTTCTAAGTAGTGTTTACTCTAGCTGCTCCTTCTCAGTATCAAAATCACAAAGCAATTGTATAATAGTGAAACACTTACAGGAAGCACAGAAAGTGCAAGTTATTTGCAATCTTTTTGTGTGGAAACGCAGGTGTTCTGGATAAACAATCTAAAACTGGCCTTTTGTTACAAAAAGAGCAGACACAGAAGTAACAGAGAAGATAAATGTTTTTTTTACAATGAGTTCTGGGTCAAAGCAGATTACAGTACAGGACACTCCATGAAGTTCTAAAGCCTTCGTGTTGTAACAGGAAGGAGTCATATGTTAAAATGAAGTTACATTTTTGTACTTCCAGTACAAGTACCATCTTATTTTTACTGGTAATTGATTTCAGTTCCAGTCAAAGGGTGCACACTGCATCCTCTCTTCTCATGGGGAGGTTCAGGGAAACACCCCCACACCCTTTCCACCAGTAGTAATCATCTTTGGATTGCTGTTAACTTCTGGATGTGAAGTTCTGGCTGTTCACTACAAATTTAAGGTTTTGTTTTCATTATAGAAAAAAGGGCTTTATGTGTTTTGTCAGCAATTTCTCTGTAGATGCAGTAATCACAATGATTTTGATTTTTTTCTGGCACACCTGTTCTCTTTTTTTCAAAGCTGTAGTTCAGCAGATTGTTCCTCTTCCTCAGCTTCTTCTCCTGAGATGTGATGACCATCATGTCCCAAAAAACAAAAGATAGATATTTCACAAAAAATGCACACTTTAAACGGTGCATGTCTTTCAGGGTTATTTGCTTTTTACCTTGGCAGTAATTTACATATTGTTGAGTTTTCCTTTAAATGTATGCATTTAACTTTTTTGGGCACACTGTGTCAGTGCAGAGAGACGCTGTTTGGTTGGGAACCCAGTTTCAGCCTCACATTTTACCAAAAATATTCACACAACAATAATTTGCACTTGCAAATGAAATGCTATCCTTTGATGAATTTGTCAATCGATTTTTAAACATTTCATGCATTACAGGTTTCCAGCTACATCTATAAGGTACAATCAGATGAAGAGAAACATATTGAGGTCAAAACATGTTCATTACCTTCAAATCAAACATGAATCCAGCGTGAGCAGGAACACAGCTGGTTGTTTTTGTGCCAGATGCAGACAATAAGAAGACTCATTTCTTTCTTCTACTGGCAAATGATTCAGACAGAACTGAAAATCTCAAAACAACTTATGTAAAATATATTGCTATCGAATAACATTTTCAGAGTCAGCTTTACACAGGCGAAAGCTGAGAGGCAGAACATACTGGAGAGAAAGAGACAGTGAGGGTCAAACTCTGAAATGTTCTCACCTGTGTTAAGCCTTTTAGCAGCAGAAGCTACAAGTTATTACGCCTGAGCTTTAGTCGTGACAATAATAATAACTATGAGATGACTGGGGATGAAGAACCAAAGCACCCATTTAGCAGATGCGTTTCCAAATGACCTCCTGAAAAAGGAATGGCATTTGGCCAAAGAACGTGTCAGCACTCTGTTCTCTACTTCTCTTACTCCCTCCATTTGTTGCTTCAGTCACTTTTTTTGGTGTTTCTTGCACCATTTTTTCTTTATCACACATTCAGTATCAAGTTTTCTCAGTGTCACTTTTGAAAACTGGTACAGAAATGAAACAACATGCACTTATTCTTTACACCAGAAGGACCACAAGAAAATAATTTTTCCTCACATACTCTATTCTCCCATCTTGTCTCCCTCACATATACATTGTTCAGGACACAAATACACACAACTCAAAATACAGGCAGATGTGGAAAATAACTGTCTCCTTGTCCACCTCTGAGGACAGACAGACCCTGAGATTTGTCAGAGAAACAAGACCACTCTCCCCTTTTACACAGTGTGGATGTTTTATTTAGTTTTTTTCTTTTATCTTGTTGTGTAGCTGAAGAGGAGCTGCATCACACTAACTATCCCCTGCTGAGACAGAAAGATAGACGGGGACAGAGGCATAAAAAGACGAGTAGGTGTAAATTAGGGAGGGAAGATGACCAAATTGAGCTGAAATGATGAGAGATCCTTGTGTGTACTGCATGAATTTAACACAGAAGGCAAAAAGTTATTGCTGTAATTATTGTGTGAAGAGAATTTAAACAACAACAAAAAAGACCTGCGCATTTTCAGTTGTAATTTAAAAATAATATTTTACAAATATGTGTGGAAAGGGAATTAAAGCCTGAACAAGTGAAGACATTCCTCTGTAGCTGAACAGTAATTGCATTTTGGAGAAAGTGTAACTGTGTGTTTGGCAAACAGCCGCTGAGCATAAACATGATTTTGAACTCAGTGTATTCCACCACTTGTAGGAACATTGTTAAACACTATTTTTATTGTTTTTATTTTGAGGCAGAAAAACATCAGCAGATGCTGTTTGATTATATTTTTATTACAGCAGATTAAAAACAAATATCTCTAAAAATAAAACTTAGAGTTTAGATACGTTCTGTATTGAGATCTTTCTAATCTTAAATTGTTAATATGTCAGGTTTGCTGGACAGAGTTTGAAGAAACTTTAAATCAGCACTAACATTAGGAAAGTCTTTCCATCTGATACAGTCAATTTGTTTACACATGCAGCACATAAGATAAACAATACAATATGTTTGCAGTTATGTTTTTGGCAACTATCCAAACTTGATTTCAATCCAACATTCACACTCTTAGTGCTCTACCCGTTCTCCAGCAACTCCTGTGGGAATTTTGGACTTTTAAATTCTGTGCTACTATCCATTTCCTGATTGCATCCATCTGTTACCATCCTGCAAAATACAGAGGTTTTTCCAAGTGTTCTTATTCAGAAAGGTAAATGGGGACTTTCTCCATCACTTCAAGATTATTTGACATTGTCCTTTTGTCCATTGCTGGAAGAAGGTTAGTTGTAGTTTTGGTGACTGAAGAGCTTCTGTAACTTGCCAGATCACCGAGACAGAAGAAGACATGAAACTAACACCATCCATCTGAACCATGAATCAGATGTCCAGAATTGCAGTTAGAATTATCAAAGTTATAACAAAATGTTATTCCTCTACTATAAAATAAATGCTGTAAAAATGTTTTCCCCCTTACAGATACATTTAGACACATCAGACAATGTAAACTTGAGTAAAGACAAAATACAGTTTTTCCGATTTTATTTATAAAAAAAAAAAAGAAGACAAAAGTTAAACATGCGTCAGGAACGTCTTTAACACTATCCATCCATTATCTTACTTTAATACCCAGTTCCTGTTTGCAGGGAGCTGATGTCTATCTCCAAGAGGCAGGGTTACACCCTGGGCAGGTCAGTCCATCACAGGGCCACATAGAGATAAAACAACCACTTACACACACACTCCACCTAATTTAGCGTCACCAATTTTGGATTTTGGTCTGTGGGAGAACATTGGTGTGTTAGAAATCCGTAGGTGGTGTGAAAATAAACCAAATACCTTCTGGATACATGTTGACATCTTTTTCCCTGTTTGTTGTTGTTGTGTAATGACAAAATCACATGTGATTCTGCAATTCTCTTGAGATTTTGCTATCTCTTCTGACCAGTGGGATGAAACGCTTTTGCGAGTGATACATGTCGAAAATGCTTCCAGTGTTAAGAAACGCATGGATGAGTTCACGAGAAAAACACACCGCTTACACGTCCGGTGGATAGGAGGAGTTAGAAACATCCTATTCATGCCACCACAGACAGCAGGAGCTCTGCCTTATGTTCCCTTGTTCTCAAAATCTGGGGTGATGAAAATACAACAACAAAACTCAAACAAAAACCTCTCTCTTTAACTGATCGGATGTTGATTATGTTGCTTGGTCAGGGATGGAAAACAAAGAGGGTAGGCCTAAATAGATAATGTCAGCACAACAGTCATATTATAGCACATATTGATCATAAGATTACAATTACAATATGCTGTGTTGAAAAGTGGTATTCAAGAATTCATTGAACCTGAAGAATTTTTTTTTTTTTGCTAATTATGAGGTGAAAATTCTGTGAAAATACTAAAACCATCATTGCTGATTATACAGAAATTAAATATATCACATCACTTACATCATCTGGAAAGTTTGTAAAGGTACCACAAATGCTAAATATAGAAAAAGCCTTGCCTATACAAGGAAGACAAACCTTGTTTTTCACCATCAAAAGAGCTTTTCTCTGTAGAAAAGGTACGAGAACGTTAAATTTATAGTTCAAACCAAACTGACAATTAATAACAGAAAGTATCTCAAAGCACTATTAACAAGTCCAATTCACATCAACATCTAAAGCCAAGATAGAAAAACGATTTAATCCAACTGTAATATAAACTGTTTCAATTTACTATGAATGCAAACAGTAAAAAGGGAAACCAGCAGATTTTGCTACAAATTCAAGTCAATACAATCCTGAGAAGCACAAACTGTTGACAGTGGAAAAGAGCGACCCCCTTTCAACAGGAAGGAACCTGTAAAACCAGAAGCAGGATGAGCGACCGCCTCCACTGCTGACTGGGATCTGAGCTGACAGGAAATAGACAGACAAACACAGGTGGGTTGTACCACTCATCATTTCTATGGAAAGATAAACAGAGATAAAGTTAATTGCAGCAATAATAACAAATACAAACATGGAGAGTAAAAACAGCAGAGTGAAGAAATGTTCAGTCTGGTTCCAGAGGGAGATAACTGGTAACTTATAGAGCAACTCACTCTCAAAACAGCTTCTTTCTGCTAATAAACTGTATTAGTGGGTCTTTAATGCTATCTTTCAGTTTCTGGGCATTTTTTAACAATTTTCATGTAAACTTGTTAAATTCTACACTTTTTTGGTCTAAAAACGTCTTAGTGCTGCCCTCTTAGGGTTGAAAGATGGTTATTGCTTTTGAATTTTGTGATTGGCTGAAAGCGGTACATTTCCACGTTAACGCTCATGTCTATGTCACCAGCATTGTCTCTAAGACACACCTCCTGGAGTATAAAACCATCTCTCAGACAGACACACTTGCACCTGCCCGCCCGTTGACTCCAGCTTCTCACCTAAGCTGCACAGAGGGATTTAGAGCAACTGGCTGAAAACTACGACAAACAGAATAACTAATATCAGTAAAATCAGGGCAAATATTGGTGCAAAGACTTCCCTGCAGTGGTTGTGATTGTGTGGATGTGATTTACAGACGTTATAGTCTCATCACGCTCGGGTTACCTCTCTGCAACACGGCAGAGTCACACTGAAACTAATCTAAACACAGAGAAGTGCTACACGTCAAACACATCTTAGGCCCGCCTCTTAAAGTGACGTCTACTTCAGCATTTTTTGAAAATAGCATTTCGAAGGCAGGAAGATAATTTAGAGGGGGTGAGTTGCTCTTTAAATGTCTTCTTCCCGTTCTACTTGTAGGAATTGTCTGAGAGAGTCGGACATATGGAACAATAAGATCCCTAATATATGATGGAGCTTGGTTGTTTCAAGCTTTACATGCCAGAGGTAAATTTTTAAATTGTATTCTGGATTTCACAGGGAGCCAATGCTAAAACTGGAGAAATATAATCTCTCCTTCATCAGAACTCTGGCAGCAGCATTTTGGATCAGATGGCGGTCTTGAACTGTTTGAAAATCCTGATAATAAAGAATTTCAATAGACTCTAGAAGTAATAAATGTATGGACTAATTTTTCTGCATCACTTTGATTCAGAATGTCCCTAATTTTAGCAACGTTACGCAGGTGGAAGAAGGTCGTCCTGGTAACATGTTTTATTGGAACATAAAAGGACATGTCCTGGTCAAGAATGACATTAAGGTGCCTTATGTTACTATTATTAAAGAACAGGGGAGGAATTTACCTCTGAAAACCCAAAAAAATCTGCCCTATCAATTTTTGAATGCAGACGATGATGAAAGAAAAGATAATTATTTATTTTACTTTGCAAAACAATTAACAGCTAATTATACAACATGTTTACTGCAACATGTTTGTCAAATATTATGAATACAACAATTTAAATGTCAAAATTGTGTATTTTTTCTGATTTGTCAAAACAGTTTTCAGATCCAAGGACATCATGATAATGCAGAGAAAAAATTAATGAGAAACTTAACCTAAATATCTCAGTGTAGCTAAATGTGTTTTCAGCACATTAGGAAAGAGTTATGTTGGGAAAATTAAGGTGACTAAAGTGGTGTGAAGAGGGTAAGTGCACATGAAAGCATGAGAGAAAGATATAAAGATAAAGAGATGTTTAGAGAAAACAAAGACAGGATATGACAGGAGCAGAATTGGAAAGCATAAATTACAGCACAGGTGCAGAATTAGATGTGGACACCGTTTAAACATAAGAGGAAACAGAAAAATGGCAGTCTGTATTGGGGTGATAAATGATTCAGCTACAGCATGAGGTGCTCTTGCCTCTTCATCTTATGCAGCTGACCTTGGGCTTATGAGCTGTAATAAAACGTAGCCAAGCACTCCTGAAATTGGTCCACTTGACGTGATGCTTTGCAGGCTTCTGCTGCATTAGCATAAGGCTTTTATAGAGTGCAGTCCATCCAACACATACAAATAGTCTGCTGCGGGACTATGATGAGGGGGATGATGGGGATGATGAAGACAAAAAAACTCTGCCAGAGGTCAGCAGTTATGACGAGTGAGGAAAACGGAGAGAAAATATAATGGGACTGGTTAAGTGGGAATAACAGAAAAGTGGTTATTTTTTAGATGACAGGATTGAAGATAATGAGAGTTAGGAGGAGGATGAAATGTTATGATGATGGTAGAAGAAATGAAAAGGGAGGAAAAACATGCAAAAAGGACAAGTTAGGCTAATGGTAATGAGGAGAAGAAAAGGGAGACACAGTTTTAAAGGAGTTTCTGAGGAAAAATTAATAAATGGAAAAATGAGAATAATAAAGAGACTGAAGTGGCTGTTTTCCATGACACAGACTATAATATGGTTTAACACATATTCCATATCTTAAATGTTCATAACGGCTCTTTGCTGTTGTTGCATCAGTCAAGATACAATCTAAAAGATCAAGTCTCAGCACAACATGTTCTGTTCCTACAGTGGTGGCAGCTGTGAGTGGGAGGATGAGGATGAGGAAGACCAAGTGCAAGATTATTTCATCACTTTTTTAACACCTTCAAATTTGTCCTCTGTGGCCAGCATCCACCTCACTGTCATAATCACCTTCTCCTTGTTCTCAAAAATATAAAAAAGTTGAGTAAAGTAAAAGACCTCCATCTTATTGTGGAGACTAATAACAGCAGAACAAACAGTGCATCTCTCCCAGGGCTTAGCAGATATTATTTTCAGCTATTATTATATTTCTGAGAGGTCTCTGTGCTTCCCTCTAACGCCTTCAAAGCATAAAATTGGGGCCATAAAGAGCGAGAGCCAGCCCTTTACAAATTAATTGCATTATTTGTTCTGACAAATAATCAATTTATTTCAGCGTGGGCCTGATTAAGTGAAAGATGTGGGAGTGAAATGAAAAAAGCAGATAAAAAAAAGCCCCTGTTCATGTTTAGAATGTGTGAATTTACGTGACAAGGAGATAAATAGAATTCAAGAGTTTTGAAATTTAGAATGTAAATTAAGAATAATTTTCTTTCTAGGAGTGGGGGGTTTAGCATAATAATTATTAAATGGAGTACCATCAAATTTTACACATGTAGTTAAAATCCAGGACAAACTTCAGTCACTTGACATTATCACTCATGATTGTGTAATTTACTGGATGAATTGCCCCTCAAGTTTCTGTGATTCTCTGTTAACAGCCCGACATTTCATTCAGTTAAATTAATTTAATTACCGTTTATTTAAATCCAGATGAATGGAACCTTGTGTATTGTTCCAGTTTCAGATATTATCATAGCATCAGAAAATTCTGTTACTCAAAGACTTTCTCTTGTACTGCTTTTACTTTTGAGCATTTTAAATAAAACAACTTTCGTTGACTATGCCATGCACTGAAGTGATTTCACAATCACTCCAAAAACCTTAATGTTATTTACAAACAGATTTTGTAAGTACTAAAAAAATAAAATACAAAGAATATTGGTGTACCCTTTAATAATCATAAACATATACGTACCAATAATATTAAGCAATCTAAAAGTCAATGAAAGCACTACTCCAAGTGAATCATTAGAGCGTTAAATGTATTACGCCACCATGTTTTTTTTTTTTTAACAAAATGTAGCATAGTCTATTTACAGGAACAAGCTGTGCTAAAAGATAAACTTACTTAAAAGATGGGTAGAGAATCTAAGCTTTGCAGCCACACAGTATGAGATGGCATGTACAAAAGTACCATGACATATTAAATCCTGTCAAAAAATGATTTTGGAACTTAAAGTAAATTGAAAAGAGGAGCTTTAACAGGTTATACGTCATCTCAAATTAGTTGGATGACAGCAGCAGCTGAAATAGTCAGAGTTTTGACTGGAAAGAAAATGAAATGCTCTAGACAGCATTAAGAAATAACTGCATTAGAAATTCAGTAGGACTTTTTACATAATTATATCTGGTGTTGAAGAATATTGGAATTTCAAAGTAGTCACATATAGATCAAACATTGTACAAAACACACAAGACTAGACTAAAACAACAGTTGGCACAGATTAAACTAGAATAAACACGTCTTAAAGATTATCACTGGTAGTTATTTTTCCTATCAGTCGTTGTTATTCACTCATTTTCACAGAAAAGTCCAAAGAGTCACAGTTTGATTAGCCTTTTCCAGACTTGAACTATCTGACATTTGCTTTGTGTGCTATCCTAACTGTAAATAGTAACCCATATATATATAACTTCTGTGTGAATTCTATGTATTCTCATATTCAATATAACGAGCGGGTAAGGTAAAAGACATTCATATTCTCTCAAAATTAGTAGAAGCGTGATTAAAAAGCTCCAACTGAATAATTCTAGAAACAAGATTCAATAAGTGCTTTTGAGAAATAACTCAGATTTCCTTCTTTCGCCTCTCGTTGTGAACGGTCGCTTTTCCAGCTGCTCCCTTATCTTTTGTCCTCCCCCACTGTTCCTGCTTTTCTTTTCTGTGTTTTTCTGTACTGGCTGCTGCAAATTGAAAATTAGAAAATGGATCTGGTTTCGTGGTGACTCAACGCATTGGACAAAGTCTTTTCAAACTTAAGGCTGAAAAAGGGGGAGCCCGGAGTTGACCCTCCCAGCTGGGTTTACCATGGATTCCTGGGGTGAGTGGAAGATGGTATGCCTGTCTGTTCTGGCTGTCGAAGACGTGGAGGATGTCTACATATTTTTATTTATTATTGATCGTGGGGTACCTGCTGATCGGCGTTGGTGGTTATCTGATGTATCTACAAATTCTGAAGTTATGGATAGGATGGGCTGCATCTGGCAACACTTGGACTAAAAGATTCGGAGATCTGGATCGCAAACTGAATGCGGTCTCTGAGCAGTACCGCGACCAGCTGGCTGTGATTCTCGAACGGGACCGGGAGGTCCAGGAGCGGGATCGTAAGCTGGCTGATGGGGTCCTGGAGCTAAACCGTAAACTGGGTGCGCTGCTGGATCTCACTGGAAGGATTGGTGCCACCTTGGAGAAGTTGCAGTTTCGGCTCGGAGTGGAGAAGTGATTGATTGATTATTGGTACTATGCAATTTGGCCTAATTAGGATGATTCGGACATTTTTCCACAATAGTGCACCATATGGACAATGAGAAGCTGTTGGAAATTCTTCAGCTTCGACTTAATCTCTGTTATCTCATTTCGGCTGGCCTCAAGGCCAAAACATTAAATTCCTCCTGGAGCAGTGAGCACCTAGACACACAGCCCCCTCCTTAACCGTGTCCACCAGGCGCCAAAAGACTGTGGAAGACATAACATCTGCGTTGTCCCAGAGACGGTGTCCTTGATAACTCTCCGCACACACCCACATACACTGATTACATTCACATCCTCAAGAAAGTTCTCAACATGTCTCGTGAATCCCCCCCTGCTGGAGGTTTTTATTGCTTACATCGAGCGCCCCTCATGTTGGGACACTGGGTGTAGGGAACCTTTTTCTCCTCCCTTTTTTTTTTCCCCTAACACACAGGCTGATGCGTACTTATGTATATGTATGTATGTATATGTATGTATTCTCCTGAGTGATCTTGGCTGGCCTGAACGACGTGCGCCGGGTATACTGTGACCCTTGGCAGCCTGGAGAGTGAAGGTCAAGCTGTTCTCTGTATCTCCATGTAATTTCCCCCCATGGGACAATAAAGTATATTCAATATAATTTAATTGTTTTACATTTTCCAGCCTGATTTGAAACAGAGACTAAACAAAGCCTACTATATGGCTTTTTGGAAGATGTAAAAGACCAGGGGTCTCATTTATAAAATTTTGCGTAGAATCCTTACTAAAATCGTACTTAAGCTCAGCAAAAAAAATAAACTTACGCCAAGTAAGTTTGGGACCTATAAAACTTGGCGTACGCACAGCTTCACGCAATCTCCGCTTTATAAATCCCACTTTACCTAGAAATGTGCTCAGGTGTTTCTGGATCACATCCCGCCCTCAACACGCACACTTTCTGCCTTAAATGGTCAATGCAAAGTGCCTTGTGCATATACGTACATGACCCCACTCGTTACAGCATTCCACCAATGAGATGGCGACCGCAGATCAAGGAAGATCAAGGAAGCGCAACTTCACCGAAGCAGAAATTGAGGTACTTGTGGGTGAGGTGGAAAAATGAAAGGAAGTGCTTTTTGGAGGTCACAGCAGTGGCATAACAAATAAGAGAAAATCCAGGGAGTGGCACAGCGTTGCTGAAACCGTCAATATTGTGAGTTCTTCAGAGAGATCTGTGGTGGATATTAAAAAAAATGGTCCGATCTAAAGATGGAGGCAAAAAACAAGATGGCTTGCCACCGCCAGAGTGTGTCTGCCACTGGCGGACCCCCTGGCACCTCTGATCCCCCACTGCTCGCTGTTAGGATCTCAGCAGTACTCGAACCAGCAAGCGTGCATGGCATCATGTTGGCGAAGGAGGGAGACATGCACTGACCATGCAGAAGAGACTAAGTCTTTTATTAATACAGATCAAATGTGTCTGTCATTAAAATATAAAAAAAAAAACAAATCTCGTTGTTTCCCCCCCAGTGACTCTGGACGAAGGGTCCAACAAGGCATCCTGGGCGGCGAACGGAGATGTGGCTGCAGGGTCGGCCTGTACCACCAGTGCGCCTCGGGTGCTAACTGAGGCTGTTCTGCAGGCACAGAGGGACATGATTAGTGCAGTGAACGAAGTGCGACAAGAACTGCACAAAATATGTGACGTCCTGACAGAAATTTCAGGCACACTTAAAGAATAAAAAAATTATGTCTTCTGTTTTGGTCCTATAAATGCATGTTGGGGCTAGGGCTGTGTGTGTGTGTGGGGGGGGGGGGGTTGTTCGTTGTTCTGTGTGCGCACGAAGCGGTTCAATCGATAATGCTGCTGGAATAAATAATTTTATCCTTCTTAGCAGCAGCACTGCAGGTGCTCTCCATGTCCAAAATGTGCGTAAGCCAGGTTCTTAGTCAACTTAAAGTTGCGTTTTTTTTCATAAATCCCAAAGTTTGTGTGGAAAGTTGCTTACACAGTTTTCCGACCCCATTTTGTGCGTAAGCAAGCTCTATAAATGAGACCCCAGATATACTCACTAAAGGTGTTTTTAATGGTTTTTATTGTCATGGAAATATTAGATCCACGCCAAACACTATCCTCAACTTTTGGAGATTAAAGTGCATCCTGTAAGTTAAACACAACTTTGCATTAATGTAGAGATAAACGTTCATGAAAATCATATAATTAAAAAAAATTTTTAGAATGTTTAGAGCTACTTTTTGCAAGTTTAAGTAGGCCCACTAAAAAACAAGGTTTGACTACAAAATACCAGAAGAGATGAAAGAGGGGTGAAACGTAGTAAATGTCCTATATTTCTATAGCACTTGTCTAGTCTCACTGACCACCCAAAGCACGTTTTATGCTACAAGTTTTACATTCACCTAGTCACGCAACCCGATATGCAAAGCAGGGGGCTGCAGGGTGTTTACGCCGGGCTCACACTGCCTACGGAACGGCTTCGGTGCGGTTTTTCCGCAAGCTACCACTCACATCTGCTCCGGATAGGGAGTGCGGTCAGCTCCGGTGCTGGGTGCGTAAAACGTCACCCGCGAGAACAGAAGTTCACGTGGGTTATCGTTTTGTCGGGACTTCACACGAGAACACGTCCATTATTTAGCAAATGTGTGAAAATGTGTTGTGCTGCAGGCTTTCGGGACCCTGTGTCACCGGGTGTGATGTAATGTTTACATTTCCTATTAGCGCGTGTGCTGTCTAAAAAGAAGAGTCAAGTTACAATTGTTTGTACACTCGTTTATTTTGAAAAAACACCGGATATTCAAGCCACACTTCCTGTATAGTTCGTCAGATTTCATCAAACTTGACGCGGAGTGACTCCGGCGTCCGGAAAAAATTGATCCTTGCGGATTCTTTCCGTAGTGCCGTACAGCCTCCGTAACCGGACCCGCACCGCACGGAGCTAGTGTGAGCCTTCTAAAGGGATTTGAATCTAACGGAATACCTGCGGGGTCCGCACCGGACCGGATCCGGATGCAGTGTGAGCCCGGCGTTAGTGTTTTGCCCGAAGACATGTCTACATGTAGTGGAAGTCGAAATTGAGCCACCAACATTTTGATTTGGTGACCACTCTACCCACTTAGCCACAGCCACCCCAGGCAGTGAAAAAAAGGCATCAAGCTGTGCGCCAGTTGAGAAGAAGGACTTTAAAATCAACTTTGATTTCAACTCAGATGTTCCACAACCTATGGCTAGACAGAATGTCCCTTTCTTTTGAAAGGGATGTTTTTAGTGGTTTAAGAAAAGAACTGGAGGTGGGGAACGAGAACATCTGCAGAGACTGGAAAATTAGATTTCCCGACTCTATATGCATAGTTAATCTATTTTGTGTAATGTGAATAAGTGTGTGAGTGTGCGTGCATGCATGTGTCAGAAATGTGACCTGAATGCCAGTCCTGTTTTTTTTAATCTGTGTTTGTTATGGCTAAAAAGAGCTGAACTGAAGGACAGCATAAAGGCACTCATCATAGCAGGACAAGAGCAGGCCGTGAGCACCAGAGCAATAGGGACCCAGATCTGCCACATCTGAAAAACCCCATGTGTAGGCTGTGCAAAGAGGCCCCTAAGACAATCCAACACATTAACTGCAGGGTGTACAGGAACATATGTGCAGAGTATGGGCTGTAAACCTCAAGATCAAAGTGGGAAACACCTCCAAAGGTGTTAGAGATTGACCGAGCTAAGATCCTGGGGGACTTCCAGATAAGACTAACAGAATTGGGATGGCGAAGAAACCAGACATTGTGGTGATGGACAAACAGCAGAGAAAAGCTGTGGTGGTTGACATATCAATACTAAGTGATTGCAAATTCACAAAAAGGAAACACAAGAAACTAGAGAAATACCTGGGGCTCAGAGAAAAGCTGAAAAAGGCCTGGAGCCATCAGGGGTGCCTGTGGCTATCGGTGCACTCAGGGCAGTAACCCACTACCCAAAGCTCGTGATCAGGACCGTTCCTAGCCATTTTGGTGCCCTAAGCACAAAGGCTCTGTGGTGCCCCCCCACAACAAAAATCACAACACCACAGTATGTCCAAGCGCTTTTCTTTAATTCCAAAATTACAATTCTTAGGAATGTCTCTTGAATGCAAAACTTATATATAATATTTATAATAATATTTATAAAAAACTGCTTAATACTTACATAATATAACATACTGAACACAGGAAGTACACTTTGTAATTCAGGGCTGAGTGCTGTTGCAGAAGGTACAGACCTGATGGCTGGCAACTTATCTTGAGCTCTTAAACTGCTGGTGGATGGTTGATCTGAACTTTTAGCTTGAGTTCCTCCTTGCATGTACTGTACATTGAGCCTGCATTCAAACAGAAAAAGAAAGTCTGTCATATTCATTCTAATGAGATAAAGTTTTAAACCATGGTAAAAGAAATACTGCAAAACATTATTTATAGGATTATGTTGGCTTATATCACTGGCATGTAATGTGACGAAATGCAAAACTTTTTAACCTTTTAAGAAGAACTAGAGCGAGGTACAATATGAAAATTTTAAGCACAACTAGCAAATTCTTAATATGAATGGAGGAGATTAGCATAATGGGCTTTTTTCTCTTTAAATTATACCATCAGCAGCAGATGTTTCCCTTGGCCTGTAAATATTTCGGAAATATCAGCAAAGAGCAAATACCTAGTTTGATAAAGGTTTGTCTAATTTGCATATTAAATCTCAGTTACAAATAGGCCACATATTTAATCTTGATAAATCATGTCCATAGTTAACTCATAATTAATGACAAAAAATCTTGACAGTGTTTTTTTCTGTTTTAGGGATATTTAAGTATTTGGGTGGACAAATATGATTTATTTGTTTACTTCTGTTTCAAAACAGCACAGATATCTGACCTCACAGAGGAAACTTTGATTTACTTGAGGAAGATTTTTTTAAGAGGAACTTATTAAAACAAATCAAAAAATCTTCAAACTCTTCAGAACATCTTCACATCTCTGTTTTAGATTAACAACATCCTTCTGACAGGCGACTCAGTCAGATGTTCCCAATAGGGGTGGGCGATATGACCTAAAATTAATATTACGGTATTTTTCATCTTTTGAACGGTGAAGGTATAATATCACGGTATTACTTTTTTTAGTACATTTTGGGAGGAGTAGCCTGTCCTGTCCCTTTAGTAAAGTTAATATTTTTATAATAAACAGTGGACAACAGTTATATGCACGACCTCGGTGTCCAGCAGTTAAGCGTTGTGTTCATTTATCTGTTGGTGGTCATTTGAACTGTAAACACGTGTAGCAGTGTTCAGTATTGATAACAGATAATCAGAAATGATGTAATTACGCAATTAAAATATATTAGGAGAATAAAACTCTGAAACAGGGAATTATATACTCGTAGAGCAGATCCACTATGACACTATCCAATCCAGTCCAATCCAATCCACTTTATTTATATAGCACATTAAATAACAGAAGCTGTTCCAAAGTGCTTCGACAAAAACAATCATAGAAAATCTGACAGATCATAAAATCATAAAAAACTAAATCTAAGAGCAAGACAGGTAAAAATACATAAAAAAGATCAGAAAAATAATAAAAACAATAAAATAGATCCATCCTAAACTAAGAATAGAAAAAACAAATAATACCCAATACAAATTATAAAAGACACAGAGGACCAAGCAACTCAAACAGTGTTAAATGCCGAGGAATAAAAATGGGTCTTAAGACGAGACTTAAAACACTCAACAGTAGGAGCGGTTCGTATGTGGGGGGGCAGAGCGTTCCATAGTCGTGGGCCGACGACAGAGAAAGCCCTGTCCCCCCTGGTCTTCAGCCTCGTCTTAGGGACCACCAGGAGGAGCTGACCCTCAGACCTCAGTGTGCGTGCCGGAGAGTAAATTTGAAGGAGGTCTGTGATGTACTGAGGGGCCAGTCCCTTTAATGCTTTAAAAACAAACAGTAAAATTTTAAAATCTATCCTAAAACGGACAGGAAGCCAGTGCAAAGAAGCTAAAATAGGGGTAATGTGCTCACATTTTCTGGCCCCTGTTAAAAGTACACTATAAGTACACAGATGCGCCAGATACGCGCGCATGGATGCGACGGCACAGATTACATTACAGTTAGTAACAGAACAGAACGGTTTCCTATATCAGATATTAATAACTCATGATCGGGCAATAAAAACTAGAACAAATGTTACATGTGAAACTATTTCACACTGAAGAAGTTGGTGATTATTTTTTGGCGACCGTTTATCAGCTTCAGGCAGACCTGCCAGACACGCGTGCGTAAATGCCAGAGCAGCTTAGTTCCACACACCTAACAGCGAGAGTGTGTGTGAGAACACCAGCGGAGGTGTACAGTCAAGTAAGTGATAAACAGTGAGATTTAGTGAGATGCATGTATGATACCTCCAAACGTTTGTGCAAATAAGCGTTGGAGCAGTGCATATAAGCGTATGGATTCTCTATGACACAGAAACGTGCCCAGCTGTTTTGTGCATATAAGCGTTGTGCATATAACCATCGACCACTGTAATAAGTGCATTTTTAATATATTTATAATATTTGTAATATCTTTCCATTTCTTACTACTCTTTTCGTAAGGTGTAGCAGCAGTAAACGATGCCTGCAGTGAAAGCTGTGTAGTCTTGGGACGGGCTCCGCTGGTGCAGCTGGTCCCACTTGCACTTGTTATGGCCGGGGTTGCCTCTTCATATTCACGGGCGTGTTTTTTAAATGATGAAACAGGTTGCTTGTGTTTCCACCTCTTGCTGTCACAATACGACAAACCTTGCATATTATTGAAGCTTGCTCCGTGTCGGATGATTTAAAACCGATCCAGTTCCAAATAACGGAGGTGCCTCCTCTTTTTGGAACGAGAGTTTCCTCTACAGCAGCCTCGGTCTCTCCGTCTGGTTCTGACACTCCACTCATCAATTTTCAGATGAAATAGGCTACAGGCCCGACCTTTCGTCACAATGTTTCACCAGTCGTTTCTTTATTGATTACTCAGTTAAGTGCTCATTACACTAATTTAATAGCGACTCCCCTTCCACCTACCACCTGCAAAGCTGATACGAATGTGTTTTGCTTTTTTATTTGCAACAAGATATATAGTATAAGGACAGGTATTCAGACCACAACATTTAAAGAAAATGTTATGCCTTATTATTTAGAATTAGCTTTTATTGATGTACAGCCATTCAAGGCACATAATTGATTTATTACGGTATTGACGGGAATTTGAAAATCTATGTCGTGGCGCAATGTCACACCGGTGATGACTTTCACCCCGGTGTACCGCCCATCCCTAGTTCCCAGCAGATCCTCACAATACGTTTAGCCTGCCAGGTCTGACCGACGTCCTCCCCCACCATCAGAGCCAACTCACCACCAGGTAGTGATCAGTTGACAGCTAGGACCCTCTCTTCATCCGAGTGTCTAAGATAAGCGGTCGCAGATCTGATGAAGCAACAACAAAGTCGATCTTCAAAACTGCAACCTAAGGTGTCCTGGTGCCAAGTCCAACAGCAAACCACCGCTCAAGTTCCTCCCAGTCACACCTCTCTAGGTCTCACTGCCATTGCCCACATGAGCATTAAAGTCCCTCAGTAGAATGACAGAGTCCCTGACTCTTGAAAGGGTGGGTAGTCTGAACTAGTGTTTGGTGCCCCAGCACAAACAATAGTCAGCACCCGTCTCCCCACTAGAAGGCAGAAGGAGGCTACCCACTCATCCACTGGGGTAAACCCCAAAGTACAGGCACTAAGATGGGGGGCTATTAGAATGCCCACTCTAGCCCAACACCTCTCACCAGGGGCAACTGCAGAGTGGAAGAGTATCCATCCTCTCTCAAGGAGACTGGTTCCAGAACCAAAACTGTGTGTAGCAGTGAGTCAGACTATATCGAGTCGGAATCTCTCAGCCTCACACACACAAGGTCTGGCTCCTTTCCCACTAGAGAGGTGATGTTCCACATCCCAAGAACTAGCTTCTGCAGCTGAGGATCGGACTTCCAAGGTCCTCACTTCTGGCAGCTGCCCCTCTCCCACTTCACCCGACTCCTATGGCCCCTCCTACAGGTGGTGAGCCCATGGGAAGGGGTACCCACATTGCATCTTTGGGCTTAGCCCAACCGGGCCCCATGGGTGCAGGTCTGGCCAACAGACCCCAGTGACCCGCATCAGGGCGAGGGAACACGATGTCCAAATGTTTTGCTCTTCACAGGGGTCTTCTGGGCTGCTCTTAGTGTGTTCCTTCACCAAGGACCTTTTTACCTACAGAAGCATATAAAGCTTCCGACAACAAAGCTCCCAGATTCATTGGGATACCCAAACCTCACCACCACAATAAGGTTGCAGCCAGAGGAGATAAAGCATTTTTTATCGAACACTTGCAAAACACCAACAAACTTATTTGAACTAGTGATGTAACTCCTCTGCAGCATTCTCCCTGAAAAATGAAGCTGAATACATATAAAATAAATAAAAACACTGTCAAAAATATTGACACTGACAAAATTTCCAAGTAAAAGTTTTAGTTAGAGAAGTGAGAGAGAAGCAGGGCAACTTTCTGCTGGAAAAATGTATGAACATTCATTAATATCTTACATTTTCTATATTGCTCTTTCCTTGAAACTGAGGCTGAACAATATTTTATAAACATTTACAGGGCTGTCTTTTTGGGTTACAGTTTTTTCAGAAATGTTAGAAATAATATATTCTTGCTGAATATGCCCCAGGTTGTACCAGTGCCACAGCTAGCTTCTGCTGCCACAATTTGCTTTTGTAAATTCCAAAAACTTAAGTGTAAATAAAAATCTAATGCAATACAACACGGTAAAGGATAATAAAATTGTGTTTTGCATGAATTGTAATTAACTTTTTTGAGACTGGAATTGTTTAAGATAACAACAATCTACTTTATTCTTGGACCACTCAGACTGTTAAGCTAGCTGTTAGCTCCTCAATCTGGTCAGAACTAATCTTTGTGTCTTCACATTGACACATTTTGTTATATATCTGTCTGAAATATGAAATTGTTTTGACTTGTTGTTAACAGTTATACAAACAAGCAATACGTTTCAATTATTTGCCTTAAGAACCAATAGGTCTGTGGGTGATTTTCCTTCTGTGCAACAAATTGCCCTTTAAGGATCAAAAGTTCTTATATTTAGCTTGAACTGTCTCTGTGTGTGTGTGTGTTTGTGTTTGTGTGTGTTTGCGTGCATTTACATGTTGCTGTTTACACATGGCTTGTATGCCAACGTGTCTGTGACTAAGTGTTGTTTGTGAGAAGTCTGGCTAAATAAGCAGGAGGCACACAATCACACATCACAGCCTGCCTTCCAGAAGAGGTGCGTGTCCATCACACATTGGTTTTGCACGCAAAATTTCACAGCAACAGAAACTGATTCACCCCAAAAGTTCAAAAGTTAATAAAAAGTAACAGATATTTTAAATCCTAAAGTTGACCAAATGTGCAACATGTTTTTTAAAAACAAAATATCTATTAGTTCATGGTAGTTACAGAATTATTGAAAGTTCACCTTACGTTCATTATCAAAGGTATTTCATTTTATTTTGCTTCCTCCCAAAAAATGTTGTTGTTTTTTAAGTTAGCCAGACTAAAGCCAGATGCAGCGTAATTCAAAAAGATCTATGCAGTTGTTGCATTTTAACCTGGTGCATGATTTCATATTCATGGTTAGTACTGACTTATTTTAACATTAAAAACTCCTTTGTCTTGCCTATTGTGTGTGACAGTTTGCAGAAATGTCCTGTTCACTGCAAAATGTCATAACCAAAACAAATTATGGCAATTAACGTAATTAGCTTAGACTTACACTTTATTATATATTACTCAATGCAACTTATAATAACACTATTGTTATTAAAGAAAGATTGAATAAAAAAACATCATAATAGATACTATTGTGCTTGGTTATTTTCTAACAAACCCATTTTTTCCTTCTTTTTTTGCTCTTAAAACAAAATGTGCCTTTATCTCTTGCACACAGTAATTAAATGAGTTTGAGGCTGAAGGTAAAAGATAATGGAAATTTATTCCAAGCAGCAAATTGAGAATTACGAGTGAGTGTGCTGCGCTCAGATGTGATTAAATAAAAACGGACTTCGGCGTTTTTGGAAGTGAGTACACAATCACTTGAAGCTTCGGATCTCACGCTCTAGTGATCTACTGCTAATGCCTTAGCTCAGGCTGTCAACATGGCCCCCTGCTTTAACCCATTTCAACATCAGAGATGTCAAAGGAGCCTCTTTGTCTGTTCTACACAGAGCCTCAGTTTAGCTTGTATGTGCAGAAAAAGGTTCTACTAAATAGCAATGCACATGCTGATCTCCACAGATATCTAGCAGCATTACAGAAAACATGTTCTCACGTATGTGTTTGCTAAATGCACACAAAAAGGTACATGAGGTACATGTTTTTTCAAATCTGCTTCTGTCAGCAGAAACAAACAGGTTGAATCAAATGATCTGGTGCATTAGCATGCACAAAAACACACGGATTACTTGTCATAAATCACTGTTTTATGAACACAATGCAGCTTCAGGTCATTTTTGGAAAGGAACACTATTAAGGGTGTCACAGATCTCAGTTGTGACTGTCACATTTGAGAAGACTAAAGCACATTTATATACATATAAGAGGCTGCTGTTGTCAGAGAAATGGCTATAAGCCAAGGAATAAGAAGGTGGAGATGAAGGTGAAGGAGGAACAATCAATTCTCAGAAATCTCCAAATGTGCACTTGATGATGCATAGCTAAACAGGTCTGAAATGGTCCACGGGGAGAAGAGAAGCGAGCGAAAAAGATGAAGGAGGAAAGTGGAGGCAAATAGGGAAAGTATGAGACAAGATTAATGAAGAGAAATTGGGAAGGAAGAACATAAAGAATGAACTAAGTTAAAGAGACTGCTGCATCCGTCTATTCAGGTCTTAAACAGTGGTTGGTCCTCTGAGGACTCTGCTCTAAGTGATGCAGTCAGCACCTGCTGGTTGTTAGGTCCACAGAGAATGAAGAGGAGCAGAGGTGAGTAGATGAATACTAATGAAGGGCAGGTGAAGCTGTGACCAGAGTTTGACCACAGAACTCTCACCACATCCTCAAGGTGCTTTTCATGTCTTTATAGAGTAAAATATGTAACTTTATGCAGGTTAACTTTCATGTTAACTCAAAAATGCTTTAGAAAGAAAATTGAGAAGAGATTAGAACAAAGGAAAATTGAATGGTTATTCATCCAAGATTAAATCACAAGTCCACAGATTGACAGCAGGCTTTGAATTTGTCTCAGAAGTGAATCTTACATTTTCTGATCACTACATGCAATAATAACAGTTTGGAAACCTGCAATTCTCTGTGTTTTTTTTCCAGAGATCCTTATATGTTTAAATAATCTAAAATAATTTCTTTAACAATAGTTCATTTACCAGCATTGTTAGGAAGTCACACTAGAAAACACTTTTATAACACTTCATGTCACTTAGAATATACAGTAAAGGCTGCAGCACGTATAAGGTGAAATAAACACAGGAAATGAACATTCATATTTAAATATGGTAAACATGTATATTTTACATGTATTTTACCTCTTTAAGCTTTTAGGTATAAAAGAAAAAAGCATATGTATAAATTATAATGTATTAATTTAATGTACAAAATAGCTACAACTGCAACTATAGAATATTGTATTTGACTCAGGAAAAAACACCAAGGGAGAAAAAAATGGATTCAGTGACACGCTCACTTAGTTTTGACAGCACGAGTAAGGCTTTAGTATTGCTGCTTCAAGACTGGCATGATAACTGCAATTTGCTTTATACTTCAATAAAATCGGAGGGTGGTCATAGTGACAATTTCCCTGTTATATGAACTGGTGATTATTAATACAATGTTATGATGGAGTGAAAATCATTATTTAATACCAGATTACTTACAGTCTTATCAACATTGTTTATATTACTGTTATATTACTATTTTCGACTGTGGTAAATCATAAAATTGCTTCAGCCTGGTTAACCTGCAGAGTCGCAGCTGCCTCTCAGGTCCTTTAGGCCAACACTGGCAGTGTATTTATTGCTTTTAAAGAGGCCATTTCTTACAACTTTCAGGACTTTGTGGTTATTTCTTAAGTATGAACCAATAATATGAAACATTTTATATCTAAAAAATGTCAGGAAACACTGATTAACAGACCTTTCAATCTGTCCGCGTTAAAATTCGGGTGGTTCCGGCTCCTTCCGTCAGGCTGCTTCGTCAGCAGCTCGTTCAAATTTGCTGGACTCTGATTGGTTAACAAACTAGCCTATGAGACAAGGTATACTGTTTCCTGCTAGGTGTGGTTTCAACTGTGGGAGCTGATGAATACTAATGAACAAAGGAGTTGTGACGAAACAGATACAGACCGTTCGGACTCGGGAGAATTCAGGTGTTATCACCACCTGTGTAGTTTGAGAGATAAAAACTGAAAGAGAAGTTGTTGACCTGTTTTCACACCTAGTATGAAGGTAAGAACACCTGTGGAGCGAAAATATTCAACAGAAACCTCGGAAAAACCATTTTTAATGGAAGGGCCTCTTTAAGGTAGTTCACAAATTCATTTATTAATTTTTTTTTATTACAGATCTTTAGCTAACAGATAAGAGTAGTGTGTCTCTGTCCCAGTCCTGTCCTGTTTTAAGGTTTTCAGTGTTTCCTGGCTTCAACCGGTTTCAGTCGATGGCTGATTGACAGGTTTCTACCAAACTGCAATCATGTGAATCAAGTGTATTCAAGTAGGATACATTTAAAACACACAAGACAGGTCAGCACAGACTGTCCTTGTACACCTTGAGCTGTTTTATCTGTGCTCCTCAGTTTTTTATGCCTGAAGTAAATTTAAAGGAGTGGTTTTCAATATAATACATTTTAATTATGGTGATCTTGTTAATCATCCTTGAGATTTCAAACAGGAAAGAGTGAGAAAAGGTGTCAACCTCCTGTATCAAACTTGAGCCCTCTTTCTAGTCTCTATGTTTCCAACATCATGCTGTTGTGAAACCAGCAGGATAAAATGTCATCCTATGCAAAGTTGTTAGGTTTGACTTTTGATTTTGCATTTGTTTGTTTTCGATTAAGATTTTGTTATGGTTTTCTGAGACTTCATTTTTGAAAAAATAATATACATCAGTTCCACCGACCAGCAGCTGAAGTTGCTCTAACAAATGTTTTCTCTACCAGAGGATGTTAATCTCTTTGTGTCACACCTGCCAGCAGCAGAACAAACATAGAAGCTCAAGTGACCCCAGGTGAAAGGTCATTGAGTAGTAACTGGTTCACTGCTCCCAGGATAAATCTTTTATTTGAAATGTATTAATTCATACAGCAAAACTTGTATCAAACTGGAATGAAGCATATCTTGGCAAAATAATAATTTTTAAAAACTACAGCATTTGTAGTTGTTGTTAGACACAAGGATATGTACTGTGGTTTGCTTTTGCTCTCATATTCTTTGCACAACTTTCTCCAGAAAAACAACAATGATTAGGAAATTGGTGAAGAATATGGAATGAGCTGATATAGTGCGTAGGAGACAGTTAGCAGCATAGTCCACCATAAATAGCTGATTGGTGTCGGAAGCCTGTATATACAGATAAAATATAATTATTTCCATGCCAGAATCGGTATAAATAATGTTGCAGAACGGACTGCAAATAACAATTTTTAAGGTTTGCACTCATTTTCAAGTTCTTGCTCGTTTCATCACCAGTAAACTATTATTGTTAGTTATTTTTCTTGCTAACTGTAGTGAGTAATGTAGATGTACAGTAGTAGTGATTATAATACTTGCTTCTTTGTGAGAAGGTTAGTGGAGATGTGGGGCACATTAAATGTATAATAGATGTTGGTATGATTCAAGTTTCTGGTGCATCACAGGCGATGCAGACTGAACACATGATTTTTACCATTTGCCAAACCACTACCATTTTTGTATTAGACAGTTTATCTGTACAAGTTGCAGGTTGGTCCCAAATTGTCAAGTAGATCATTGGAGTAAGTTTGAAACCTATCAAAGGAATTGTACACTGTACATTACTGTCACAACAATAATAACAGAACATCGTGAACACCTAGCTGTGTTGAATAAGTTGTAATTAAACTGTTGTGTAGTTCCAGTGTTAACATGGAGTCATTAGAACTTTAACAATTTGTCTGAAATTGTGTTAAGAGCTGGAAGCCCAACAGAACTTCCTGTACATCCGTATTGTGAAGGCAGCGTTATTCTTATTCTGGTGCGTTCACACCTCCCAGCGCGTCCAGGCAGCAGGACAGCTAGATTACATGCAAAGTCTACGGTACTAAGCAGCAGGTGCGCGTCAAGCTGCGCCAAGCTGCCACGCAGCTCATCGCACGTATCAGCGCGTCCATGCAGCTGCTGCATGAAATTGGGAAAGTTGAACTTTGGGTCAGCAGACGCGGGGCAGCAACCAATCAGCGACTCTTTTCACTGATCGTCATCAATGCCTAGATCTGCCAGTCATTCAAATTTATTTCAAAATGGAGGAGAAACTGATTATTGCAGTCTGTAACCACCACAAACTGTATGACCCGTCTTTGTCAGTTTCATACTTTATTTTATGAAACTCAGATTGTCTCAATGGGGTGTATCCACAACCTCCGCAAATGCGCCCAATGACGACGCTGTATATCTTTATTTATTAACTAAAGTCAAGCTACTCTCTCGTCATGTTGTAAATAACTATAGCAACAGAGAAATCCCCCGCCCGCCTATGATGTACTGACGTGACGCGCGGACGCGGACTGTGCAAAGTGTGCAAGCAGCTGTGTTTTTATTTAAAGAAGCAACCTTCGTCCGTTTGAGCTTGTTGCTGCCTGGACGCGTTAGGCGGTGTGAACGCCCTATTACATTCAAGGTATTTGTGAAAGGTAAAATGACACACTACCTTCTGCTCTTTGTCTGCAGGTAGTGGATAGAGGATAGGTGAGTATGCCGAGTTACATATGGTCAAAGTTTCCATGGTCAACTTGGTCCTTTATTTATTTTTTTTTACTTTTCTCATTTGGGTCTAAAATTTAAAGTGTGAAAAAACAGTCTTTATCATTTTTACTGTTGATATTAAATTGAAAGAACACAGACTTTTAAGCTCTAACTATCCTAACTGTAGCAAAGTGAGCTGAAGTGGATTATATTATTTTATGGATTCACACTTGAGCAGATAAAGGCAGACCATCATGAGAGATCAGCTCAAAGACTCTGATGTATGCTTGGGATTGTGATAGAGGGGTTTGTGCTGAGGACAGATGAACTCAGAGTAAATGTCAAGAATCCGTTATAAAACAGGATCTCTTAGCAAAGTTTGAGGTCACTGATTGGACGTTTTACCTTGTGTTTTACACTGTAAGCCGCTGGATATGGAATAAACATCCATGAAAGTGTTTATAATCATGCAGAGATCATAAAAGTCCATTTGTCTGAATAACCACATCCAAACCACAATGTAACAACCAAGATAAAATGTGCAGTTTAACCTTCAGCAGCAGTTTGAAAGCAAATTGTTTTTTTTAACATTGTATGTTATTTATGATTTCAAACTTTATGTTTAAACTGACCTCTTCATTTTCAGTTGTATATCCTATCATCTAAAACACAGTGGGTTTTAATCACTGACCCAGAACATGTTAGCTGTGACTTATACAATATTAAAAACTAGGTGGGGCACCTTGATGGCACCAAGATCATGAAACAGTCTGCTACTGTAATGAGCCATGTCTGTCCCTGACAGTTTTCTGCCATTGTTCTTTTGCCACACCCTTTGTTCAGCTCCTGGGTTTTAGGTTTTGTTACCGTAGTATGTTGATTAATATCGGTTTATCATGTGTTGTGTTTCTCCTCTCACTACCCAACTCAGCCTGCAATTATTCTCATCAGCTACACCTGCCACGTTACTTTCATACCACTCAGTCTGTAGCTGTATAAGTCCTGTCACGCTCTCTGTCCAGTGCCACAATGTTAGTTTCTCACCTTATTCCCTGCCCAGTGACGGATACCTCTGAATTTTTTGAACTTGGATTTTGGACCCACCCTCTGTCTGTCGACCACTTCTCTGCCTGTTCCTTCCAGTACATCTGTAAGATAGACTTTCAATTTTAATGCTCACACAGGAACCTGACCTACAAAAGATTATTGGATTTGGATTCAATTAAAAAGAGAATTTCTTGTTTCATTTTTTCCTCTTTTATGGACTAACATGTTTTTTTTCTGCCTCCAGAAGAACTTCGACTTTGAGTTTTAGTTTTCTTTGCTTATAATCAAAATAAACTCTCTTTTAAACAAATGTAATTTCCTTTTCTGCGTGTTGCATTTGAGTTCAGTTCAAAAACAGAATCATCACAATTACAGCTTCTTTTGTTTGACTCTGTAAACAAAAACAATTTGAAAAAGCTTTGTGTTCAACCAGACTTTCTCCTATTAGATTTTCTCAAAACATTAGATTAGAAATGTTTATTATCAGAATAACATTTTTAGTTTTTATTTTAATGTCTGTAAAAAACATGATAAATAAAAAATGCACTTATTATCTTTATAGATTTTTCAGATTTCCTTGGCCTTACAGTTTTCTCTTCTTCTCAGAGTTTTTATTCAGGGTCAGTGTTTGGAAATCTCAGAATGGCAAAAGTATGTTTATATATATATGTGTGTGTGTGTGTGTGTGTGTGTGCAGTTTACACATTTTGAACAATCTTTTTCTTCTATTCATCACATTAAAATGAAAAAGTATGATGAAGGACTTTAACTATTTTTTTTGCCTCGCTGTCTGAGTGAAAAGGAAAGCCAAAACTCTGTCTTGACAGCAGACAGACTACTCTCTATGTCTGAGTTCCTGTCGGGCACACTAAAATATTCATGGTATAAATATTGCAAGGCTGTGCGTCTAATAAAAGCTCTGGTCTTTATTAATGAGGTAACGGAGGGATCCATTGATCATGCTTTCTGTTTCATGTCATGAAGATTTTGTCCTACGTTTGTGTTGCATTGACTCACTTTGTGGCAGTTCTTTTTCTCTTTTGCTGAGGAATTTTCTAATACACACATTTAGCAGCAGTTCCTCTTTCTTTGCAGATCACATGTTTATTAGAAGAGTGTCCCCTCATTTTGTCTCTATCAGTCCTTTCATGTGTCTCGCTTAACTTCCGCAGCAGCCCCTCGGCTGGTTTTAACAGCAGTCCAATTAGCCAGTCAGAGAGGAAGAGAGTTGGCACTGTTTTATTCAGCTAAATGTTCAACATGTTGATCCAAATGAGGAGCCCTTGATATCAGAGTTCAGTGACAGAGAGGAAGACATGCTGGATGAAGCTGAGTTAACAGCTCAAGATGTCTCTGTGCTCATTTTATTGCTGTAATGATCAGTCCCGAGGACGTTGAACTACAACCCTTACTCTGTGAATCTGACAGGCAAGACATGACTTACAAAGTACGGGGCAGAACTCAGAGCACATCAGAATCATGTTTTATCTTTCACCTTTTAGAATGGTTAATGCATACATGAAAAACTGAGACACTTTAAAGACCTTTTTTTTGTTGGAAACGAGAGTTTTATAGTGCAAGTTGAACACCAATTAACAGTGTGTTACTTTTTATGAAGGTGCAGAACGGTTTGTTTGTTGTTTAAGGCAACAATTACCTGTATATGTTATCCAGTTATTTCTTTCTGAAACTGTCAGTCACAAATGATGGTATTAACAGCAAGTCTGTTGTGTTGCAAGGTACTGGATGTGAAATGAATTATTAAAGCACAGACACACTGAAAAAATCAATCTTTTGCTTTGCTTTCAGCTTCGTGTCTCCACAGATTCAATTTTGTGCATTCTGTTTTGTGACAACTCAAATGATCTTCTGTTTGAAGCTTTAACATAATCTTGCCCCCAGTATGAATCACTTTTTCTTTTTCATGCATGATCATGTAATGACAGACAGTGAAGTTTGACCGATCGCTGTTTGATTACAGAGGGTGTTTTCTTGGTAACTGTTTGCTTTTTGTTCATTGGTTTATTTTAAACTCTTTTTAGGCTGCACAATCCTGGTCTTCCCTTCCCTTCCAAGGCAGGCTGTTTTGTGTCTGATACGCTCTATTGACTGAATAAACTGTTTGTTTGTTTGTTTATTTATTTTTAGATAGCTGAAAGCAGCATAGAACAATCTCATCATTTCTCATCATTTTGTGGAGAAGAAATGCAGGTAAGAAAAGTGTCCAAATCCATTCATGTTCTTAACCTTTCTGTTGGTGGCACCCTCATTGTTGTACAATATACGGACACCTGATCATTGGAGCGTGCAAAGCAACTACATCTCTATTTTTTAGATTGGGTGAATAAACTAACTGTTACCCTCCCCCAGTCTGTAACTTAAAAACAAGATGTTACTACTTCCACCAACAGGTCAAATACATGTGTTCTGAATAGGTTCTAATTTTACTTTTTAAAAACCAAAAATTCTATAAAAAAATAGCAAGTAAATATCAGCTAGGATACTCCAGGCTGCTGTGTTGTCTGTCAGATAGCATTCTGGAGATGAGAAGGTAATCTAAAGTTGTTTTTTTCTGTGTAAATACTGTGTGCATCTCTCTCTGACTATGACTCAGACAAAATAGATTAAACATATTTTAGTGATATCATACCGTATAGAATTACATACCTGAATAAATAGAATTTATAAAAATTATAATGTAAGTGCTTTGTGCTGCTTTTATACTGACATTTACCCTGAGTGCATGCCAGGGAGTGAGGCCCCAGGCAGAAAAAGCTTCAAAGCTCAATTTGAACTAAAAATGAAAGTGAATGATCTGCATCTGCTTTTGAATCTGCATTTAGGAATGATTGGTTGATTACTGAGTTGATCAAATTCAAGTATTTCATTTAAGAAGTGTTTCATTCACTTTACCCCACTAAACAGCTTTCTTTTTGCTGAACAGTGTGTCTACAACTTAGGTGCAAACAAAAGAAGAAAAAGAAAATATTTTTGACCTGAAATGTGAATGAAGCTCAGCCCCACCAGGTCAGAAAGACACAGGCTTGTAGCTGTTAACGCACACATGCACACAGGGTAAAATGGAGCGAGAACAAAAAGCAGTCAGTCACTATATCTGTGCTATTTATTGATGATCCCCCACTTGGTAAAATGGCTAACAAAACAAAAAAAGATTTTCAGTAACTCTCTGAATTTTACATCTAGTCTTTTCTGATTCTTGTTGGCTAATCTGGATGTGAATTGTTTACTTGATCTATAATATAAATTATTTCAGTGTGTTGCATTCTGCTAAAAACACAACTGTTTTCCTGCTTGTTATGTTGCTACGTAGCCTCAGAGCTCTCATTATTCAATGGCGACATTGATTGTCATTACCTCTCATAACAGCATTTTCAGAAATCTTCAACTGCTAAAATGTTAAGTTCTCTTGATAGGTTTTCATATAGTTTTACTGTCAAATGCCCAAACTGATCTGGATGGAAACTATTCCCCCTCTTCACTTACTCCCTTTTCATTAAGAGCTTTAACACACCAGTAAATATTCCTCTGTTATTGTCATAGTTACTGAACAGACTGGCAGAAAGGTTCGAGATTTGTTCTCGTGTGCTCATGTGGGCAATGACAGTGAGACCTGGAATGGCCCACCCTCGAGCGTTGGTTTGATGTTGGATGTCTGTGTTCATCATGGATTGTCCATCACAAACACCATGTTCAGGCATAAAGGTACAGTATTTACATGTGCACTTGGCACCAGGACACCGTAGGTCGCAGTTCGATGATCGGCTTTGTTGTCCATTCATCAGATCTACGATCGCATGTCTTAGACACTCGGGTGAAGAGAGGGGCGGAGCTGTGTACTGATCACTACCTGGTGGTGAGTTGGCTCAGATGGTGGGGTAGAATGCTGGTAAGACCTGGCAGGCCCGTATCGTGAAGGTCTGTTGGGAACAACTAGCAGAGTCCTCTGTCAGAAGGAGCTCCAACTTACACCTTAGAGAACTATGAACATGTCTGGGGAGAGGCGAGGGACATTGAGTCTGAGTGGACCATGTTCCGTGCCTCCATTGGTGAGGCAGCTGACCATACAGTAGTTGTGGCTGCAAGGTTGTTGGTGCCTGTTGGGGAGCTGCTGACTTCAACTTGTGACGTTGTGAATCGGTGGGTGGAGTATCCCACGTCATGTCTTCCAGCGAGGAAGCTAAGTTTGAGGACTCTGGGAGGGATCTCCAATCTCTGGGACTGAAGCCACTGATGTGGTTAAAAGTCTCCTTGGTGGTAAAACCGAGGGTGTGGACGAGATTCACCATGAGTTTCTCAAGGTTCTTGATGTTGTGGGGTTGTCATAGTTGACACGCCTCTGCAACATCGCATAGACATCAGGGGCAATTCCTCTGGATTGGCAGACTGGGATGGTGGTGCCCCTCTTCAAAAAGAGGGACCGTAGGGTGTGCTCTAACTATAAGGGATCACACTCCTAAGCCTCACTGGGAAGGTCGATTCAGGTGTTCTGGAGAGGAGGGTCCATCGGATAGTCGAGGCTTGGGTTCAGGAGGAACAATTTTCGTCCTGACCGTCGAACACTGACACAACTCTACACCCTCAGCAGAGTCTTGGAGGGATCATGGGAGTTCGTCCAACCAGTCTGCAGTGTTTTTACGATTTGGCAAAGGCGTTCGACCATGTCCCTCTGAGATTCCTAGGGGGGTGCTCTGGGAGTATGGTGTACCAGGCCCCTTAATACGGATGTTATGTCCTTTTATGACCAGTCGCATTGCCGGCAGTAAGCCAAACTTGTTTACAGTGAGAGTTGGGCCACGCCAAGGTTGTTTTTTGTCACCGATTCTGTTCATTACCTTTATAGATATTTCTAGGTGCAGCCAAGGTGTTGAGGGGATCCGGTTTGGGGACGGATGGGGCAGCTGGGGATGGATGGATGGATGGATGGATGGATGGATTGATGGATGGATGGATGGATGGATGGATGGATGGATGGATGGATGGATGGATGGATGGATGGATGGATGGATGGATGGATGGATGGATGGATGGATGGATGGATGTTACACAACTACATTCTCTAATACACAGGTTCATCTTTTTTTCTCAGTATAACATTCACAGCTCCTCTCTGTAGCTTCAGCATTACAGTTGAGGCAGGTATTACCAACATTCTGAGGTCTTATAGTAAAATTTTATCAAACTTCCTTTCAAGGAATTCAGTTCATTCAGTTTTATTGTTATGAGATATTAAAATAAAGGGGAAAATCCACTGATTTCGATAATTATATCTTGCTAATACATTATTTTTTCTAAAATGATTTGCATAATAATTTGATCTGTTGTAAGAAAATCCCATTAGAATGTTTTAATTCAATTCATGTTTTTTTTTTTAAACACCAAAGTACTTGAAGAACATCCACAGAGAGTTAAAGAAGATATTTGTAACATTGCACATATCTGATATGCCATTACTATACAGCTAACTTTGACAGATAGCTGATTCTGACATTCTTTTCTTAATGAGATATTTTTTTGCTCTTTTTGCAATGGCTTAAACTAAAAGTCACTTTTTAACAAAAATATTCCATTAAAAATGTTTTTTCTGAGGTTTCTGTTGAATATTTTAGCTCCACACATGTTCTGACCTTCATAGTGGGTGAAAACAGGTCAACAACTCTTTCAGTTTTTATCTCTCAAACTAGGTGGCGATAAAACCCGAGTTCTCCCGAGTCCGAACGGCCGGTACTTGTTTCGTCACAACTCCTTTGCTTGTTAGTATTCGGCAGCTCCCGCAGTTGAAACCACGCCTAACATGCTGACTAAAAGCTGTAGCATAATGGTGCATTCACACTGCCCAGAGCGTTCAGGCAGCAGGGCAGTAAGATTACATGTAAAGTCTATGGTACTAAGCAGCAGGTGGGCGTCAAGCTGCGCCAAGCTGCCACGCAGCTCATCGCTGTTAGGTTTTGGGGTTTTGGTACCAGTTTTGTGTGTTGAGTTTCTGTGGGTTTTCTTTCTCTCCTGGTTTTGGTTATGGGGTTGGTTCAGTTGATGGGATTATTTTAGCCTTAGCTTTCTTCCTCCTGGTTTCCCTCTGGTTCAGCCCTGTTGGTTCTGTATCTGGTTATGGTTTCATGTTTTACTTTGGTCATAGTGTATCTGTGTTCCCGGTTTCGCTTTTATTTTGTCACCTATTGTACTTCCTGTTTCTCCTCCGTTGTCACCAGCTCTCTTTATGTCTGGTATGTCACTTCCTGTTTAGTTCCTGTGTGTTTTACCTCCCAGTGTTTCCCTTGATTGTTCTCAGGTGTTTTGAGTTTCGGTTCCCAGGTGTTTGAGTTGTGTTTTCAGTTCTGTTTGTTATTTAAGGGGATTCAGTTCAGTTTGTCTTTGTTTGGGGATTATGTTTGTCACCGCAGTTCGGATCTACTTCATCACTTCAATCATGTAAGTCTCACTGCCAGTCAACCCTCATCCATTATCATTAAAATTCTTCATGTTCAAATTCATTTTTGCTCTTCGCTTCCTGCATTTGAGTCCTACCTGCCTTCAAACCACTAATCGTAACAATCGCAAATGTCAGTGCATCCGCGCGGCTGCTGCTCGGGCGGTCCATCAAGGCATCAAAGCAGTTGCTGCTTGAAGTTTGGAAAATTGAACTTTGGAACAGCAGACAGCAGCAACCAATAAGTGACTCTTTTCACTAATCACGTCATCAACAGCGAGATCTGCCAGTCATTCCAATTCATTTCAAAATGGAGGAGAAACTGAGTATCACTGTTTGTAACCACTGCGAACTGTATGATACGTCTTCGTATTTTTATAAGGACAGGAAAAGATCTGACCTTATCTGGAAGAAGATATCGGAGGATATTGGAGTTCCAGGTAAACAGTTTCATACTTTATTAAAATCAGATCATCTCAATGGGGTGTATCCACAACCTCCGCAAATGCGCCCAACGACGATGTTGTATAGCTTTATTTATTAAATAAAGCCAAGCCACTCTTTCGACATGATCCGTCATGTTGTAAATACCTATAGCAACAGAGAAATCCCCCGCCCGCCTATGATGTACTGACGTGACACGTGGATGCGGACTGTGCAAAGTGCGCAAGCAGCTGTGTTTTTATTTAAGCAGCAACTTTCATCCGTTTGAGCGTTTTGCAGCCTGGATGCGTGTGAATGCTCCATAAGACGTAACAAATAGGAAGAGAAAACGTCTGCTGTTGCCATGAGCAGCGAGGCAGGAAACAGTATACCTTGCTCTTATAGGCTAGTTTGTTAGCAAATCTGAGTCCAGCAAATTCGAATAATAAATATGAACGAGCTGCTGCCCGAAGTCTGATGAAACCAGCTGGAACCAGACGAATTTTGACGCAGACAGATTGAAAAGGCTGTTAGTCAGTGTTTCCTAACGTTATAAAATGTTTCATATTACTGGTTAATACTTAAGAAATAACCACAAAGTCCTGAAATTTGTATGAAATGGCCTCTTTAAAAATGTTACTTTATCACATTTTAGACAGCTCTCTGATCATGGAGCTAATCAGATTTGATTTAGCTGGAAATGTTTTGAACTAGTTTACTTTCTTGGCAAACGACAGAAAGGATTTCCTTTGAGAATAGATGTAAAAAGAAAGTTTCCTTTCTATGAAGTGACAGTTCTAACAACTACACCAATTTATCAGTCTCAGTTGGTCTCAAATGTTGTAACAGAGATGCAGGAGGTTTTTTTAGGGGTGTTTTATCTTGCAGTAATTATGTATGTGCAAACAAGATGATGATGTTTTGAATTGACTTTAATGTGTTTTGAGTTTGAAGACGCAGCATGTCATTATCGAATGAGCTATTTTTCATAGGAAAACAAGATGTTTTATTTTTAAGATTAAAAAGTGCAAATACAACCTCTGTTGAGCAGATTGTATTTCTAAATTCACCTAGGATCAATTTGTGGTCAAAATAACTGAGTGATCAGCAGTGTTCAGGAGTCCAAAGGAAATAACAGTTAAAGTATAATTTCACTACAGATATAGACAAACCTGTACCTTTTATTGAAGAACGAAAAATTCAAAGTGGCCACAGAAAACAGTTTACTTACCAAACGTGATCCAAAATACCAGTTAACAGGTGCAGAGCTCTCATTGAGCATTACAGAAATTGTTTGATCACATTACACAAAATGTTATTTAACAAAATATTAAGCAAAGATTATCATCATTTTTGTCCATATATCACAAAAAAAAAAAACTCACATTGATGAGATTTTATTGGTGAAGCGTGCACAATTCTCAATTAAACAATTAATTTTCCAGGATGGGTGCTGACTACAGAGTGCATCAACTCCAAATCCAGAGGCAAAAAATGGTAAAGAAACTTCAGAACAACTTTCCTAAGTAATGTTTGAAGACTACTCCTGTGACTCATGCATGGTTGCCTCTGGATCAGTTTCTGTGGAATCTACTAATACTGATAATAGCAGCCAAATGGACTCTGAAGCATACAGAAACATTTTGTCTGTGTTGTCACATATAATTAAGGGGCTCAAAATGAACAAAAGGAAGGAAAATGTGAGCCAATTGAGTTCAGTAATTTAAAGATTTACTCTGTGCTGTTGTTTCTATGGAGCTCCTGCTTCTGACAAATGGTGAGTCGGATAATTGTCTCTCAGTTAACCGGCATTCAGTGGGAATTGCCCTTGACTGTGTGAAGGAGTGCTGAAACCTTTGCGTAATTATTTTATAAATGAGATATCGATATGTCAATTATCATCTTCTAAAGAGTACTCCTGATGTGTGCTCCCTTGTCCAGATGAATTAAATTATACTCATTTTATCTCTTCCTTTGTTGTGTAATTTATGAACACATTTTGCCACCAGTGGATATTTTTATGCTGTGTGCATTTTTCCAATGGAACTATTGTTGGTTCAACCAACTCTTCTCTGAAGTTTCTGAAATATATATTTGGATGGAGGAAGCTTGACTTCACCGCAGATTAAAATATGGACCAATCTTCTCTGCTTCTTTTTGGCTAGACTAAATATATTTTATATACTTACTATATCATATTAATTTAATGAGAAATACTGCAAACATATTATTGCACATATGCATTCAAAAATTATAGAACCAAAATTCTGTATAATGTTTGCTTTTCTTCTTTAATGGGCTTTTTTTATATTAAGAACAAAAAATTACAAACATGTAACTTTTTATGTAAAACTATATTTAGTTATAATAATTTCTGGGGCAATTTTTGAACATTATTTTTGTCTAATGAATTTAATACTGTATATCACAAACGTTTAAACACATATTGACATTCATGCTGTGTGAGTAATTGTTGTTTCTAAACTGACCTTAGGAGTAACTGTGAGTGTGTTGGCTTGTTTTGTGTGGCCTTGTGATGAACTGACAATCTGTCCATGGTGTCATTCACCTATAGAAAATCACCCACTGTCTGCTGGCAAGGACAATGTGTGTACAGGAAATGGATGATTACTTTGTACCTTTCTCAGATAGATAATATGCAACTTCCATCCAATTTGTGTCTAGCAAGTCTTGTTGTATATATTCCAGTTTGAGAAGCTAATCCTTTCAGTTTAAGTTAGATTCATTAAGCAATATCTACTGGGATATTATGCAGAGACTATAAAAGACTGACAAAGAGAGAAAGAACAATAAGGTATTTGTGAGGACCATCATATTTCCTGAAACCTTGATAAAGTGCGAGGCTTGGCGTTTCGATATGGCTGTTAATTAGCTCTCTCTCTCCCTCGTGGGGTCTGCCTGATTGAGCGACTAATGGTTCGCCTTAAAGTGCTGAATTAACAAATGTGTGCGTGTGCACTTATCAGACAAGCTTGTGCACGCATTTCAGATTACTTTGTTTGTGTTTTGGCATGGCTTATTTCCTGATGTGTTTATGTCTGTGCTGATGAGAGTGTCTGTCTCTGAGTTTCGTCTATACTGCTCCTGCGTCAGCATTTCCAGACACTTGACTAAGATTGTTTCTGTGAGTTTAAAATGGCAGAGGATTGGTGCAGCACACCTTGACCAAAATAATCTTGTGTTTTTGTGTAATTGCTCAGAACTGGTTGGGTTGTTAATTTTCAGCCCCCTCAGCTGGAACTGGCTTGTCATACCCACAAAGATCCCACATTAGCATGAGTCATTTAGATTAGACTTCTAATCTTAATGCAAAAATTGCTGCAATGTCCTATTTTTTGGTCTCTATTTCATATTTTCTGTTAAATTTGAAATGTACTTTTCATTCATTTGCAAAATGTTATCATTAATAAAACGACAGCTAACAAAACCTGCGTAACTTTGAACTGCTCAAATTTTTCTGAAGTTCTAAAAGCCTAAAAAAATTCCAGATTTCAACATTTAAGGGCTTATTTTTCCTACACTTATTTTAAAGAGATTAAAAGGTTGGGTAACTTGATTATGATGTTTTGTTGTTAAGTATTTACAAGCATCTATTAACTTGGAAAAAGATCTTTTCCAAACAACTGGATATTTATTCGCTGATTGTTTATAGGAAAAAATATATTAAAACTTACATTTGCTAGTGATTAACAGCACAGACTAAATTAAGCAAAAGTGTTTTATGTCAGAGGTTCCTAACCCTGGTCTTCAGCACCCAATGTCCTGCATGTATTAAATGTTTTATTGCTGTAACACACTTGATTTTATTACTCTAATATGCCTAATTTACTTTCTCAGCATGTCATCAAGTTCAGCAGTAGTGTAATAATGACTTGTTAATTTTTAAACAATAAGATCACCATTAATTACCCTGTTGTAAGTGATCTCTTTATCAGAAAACAATGGCCTGAAAATTAAAGGTTCAGAAATGCCTATAAATGATTCATAAAAAATATTACAAAGAGTTACTCAAGATTTTATTCACATATTAAAAACCTTATTATTCTTATTATTTTCATCATTATATTATTATTATTTGCAGTGTGTTTTCTTTTGGGATTTGCACATTTATAAAGGAATTATGGGATGCTGGTTAAATCAACATGTGAAATTTCAAAGATTTAGGAAAACTTCATGTCAGCAAAACATCCCTATATAAAATGTTTATTAAGTTGTTCTAAACCTCTGTGGGATATAAAATAATTTGAAAAGAATAAAATTGCACATTCAGGCTAAAAAACACAGAAAGGTCACTGAATGGTAAATATAGTGCTGTAAAAGATGAATCTTCAGTGGAGTGGAACATGATTCAGCATCTTTTTATTGTCCATTTGAAGTGAAACTCAATTTAAAAACTAATCATGTCCTGGTTGATCAATTCATTCATAAGTGGTCAGATAAAGAGGTGCCCACTTGAGGAAGATTAACTTCAAGGCTTAAACTGCAATAAACTGTGTTCTTTACTATTTTCACAAACACTGAAGGTTTTGTTATGTGGGACAGTATTATGATTTGACTTGTATTAGGAGGGATATTACCTAAAAAGTCCAGCTTCTTGTCTTATTTATCTTAGTATTAAAGTGTCTCTGACACACTCAGGTCTTATTTTGAAAGCGTTATAACTTTGAAACATGGTGCAAATTTGTGTTGTTAAACACTTACAAGGCAAATATAAATGTTTTTTATGAGCTTCAGTCTCAATTTGAAACCAAAAGTGATGAAAAGATAGAATGCAGCTCTTTGTTTGCATCTTACATGGACGTTGAAAAGTATTTTTGAGCTTGTGTTTTGTTGATGAAATGGTGAAACACTGGACAGCAGCTGGCTGTAGCAACTCTGCTTCATTAGTATATCAATCCATCCATCCATCCATCCATCCATCCATCCATCCATCCATCCATCCATCCATCCATCCATCCATCCATCAATCCTCTTCAGGGTCGCAGGGAGCTGGTGCCGATATCTTTGGGCGAGAGGCAGGGGACACCCTGGACAGGTCACAGGGTCACACAGAGACAAACAACCAGTCACACAGACTCACACCTAGGGACAATTTAGAGTCACCAATTAACCTCTTGCAGGTTTTTGGACTGTGGGAGGAAGCCAGGAGAGAACCCACGCATGCACAGGAAGAACATGCAAACTCCACACAGAAAGGTCCCGGCCCGGATTCAAACCCAGGACCTTCTCGCTGCAAGGCAACAGCTTTACCAACTGTTCCACCGTGCAACTGTATTTCCCTAAATAAGACCCAGAAATTATGAAATCCCTCACACAGAAATAAAAGACTTCATGAGGACCAAATATTGTTGTTCTGACTCAGTAGGTCAGATTTTGATCCATGAAAAGATTCATCTGCACAGCCACGCTAGAGTTAAACCCATTGTCTCAAAGCAGAGACACAGAGACAGAGTTAAACATTAAATTTAATTTCTATGAACAACACGACCTGTAATTAAATCCTTTACTGAAAAAAGACAGCAATATATGAAAACAACTGAGTGAAAATCTACTTTTCTGTATGTGACACTCTCAACAGGCAGAGAAACATGAATATTAGAAATAAAAAGGGACTGGAGTTTAAAATGAGCTGCTGCTGTCAGGTCAACAGGATCTTTCTGTGAACTCTGAAATAAGATGCTGTCATGAAGAACCATCAAGAATGTTACTTTTTTCACTCGCATACTGTGTCATCACACATATACACACACACACGCGCACACACACACCCACACACTTGCCTACAATTCAACTTACTCATAATAATTACACTCCTTAAAAACACAGATCACCAGAGAACAATACTCTCAGTTTCACTAAAGTTATGTCAGAGACACTAACAGACAACAAAACACTGCACAAAGACACACGTGGATGTCAGACTGGTGATTTGATGTTAAACTCCCTCTGCCAAAAAATGAATGAGAGTGAATGGAGCAATAAAAGTTCTTTTTCTGATCCAATTTGAAATGCGCCATGGATTGAACGTTGATATATGATGTGAATTTTAAAACACGTTTTGATGCAGAGATAGCGATAATTTTCAACAAGTGCCAAAATTAATTTTTGATTTTATGTGAAAACACATCGTGGACTATAACAGCTGGTCTCTCAAAATATACATCACCAAACCACTCAAAGAGAAGAAGAAGAAGAAAAATGGTCATGAGTTTAGTGAGCTTTACATCCTTCCACCAGGATGAAGGAAGGAGTATTAAATGTGGAGAAAACCATTATAAATCCAGACATGTGGAAAGTGGCAGCTATGCTGGGGGAGAAATAGTTGGTCATGTTGTGACATTATATATGCAACTTCTGATTTGTAGTCATTTCAATAACGAATTTTTAAAAGCAAATAAATCAGAAATCACATGACAAACAGTTGAAAAGCACATCATTATCTATCAATTAAATGGAGGTTCATCTGTGTGACTCAGGGTGTAAGACAAAGTGCACGGCAGCAGAAATGTAATTTTTGTGTTTTACAGAGAGACAATGAGCATTTTGGGGTTGAAAACTCTCCCTAAACATGTAAGCTAAAATTTTACAAAATTTTGTCTAAATGTTGGTTTCAGACATTTAAACGTAGTTGTTGGAGAATAGATGTCAACATGAAGACAAGCTTGTCCTGTATGTGACTTAATCCTGAGTTCTCCAGTACTTCAGTTCTTCTCACATCTTTCTGAGTTATCCAACCTCATCCAACCTTATCCAATCAGCGGCATTTCCTCTCCTGCAAATCCTGGTTATGTCCTATGCTCGAATGTCCTGACTGGCTCTGCTCTCATCAACCTTTTCTGAGGTGACTTTAGCTGATCCTTGTCTTGTTTTTATGTATGTCATTAATTTATTACTTTGCAGGCTGAATTAGGAGAGCGCCCAAGAGAAATATTTACAATGCACAACACTATTTGAAAATTTGAAAGAAGTTATTGTTTTAATGCAATTCTTAAACTTGTTACAATTATTTTTTACTGTGACTGGTTGGTTTTTTAATTTCTTCTTCTATTTGCATAGTTTGTCCTAGATAACAGAGTTCTAGTTGTTCCCAACTTCCACATTTTTCTCAATTACAGAGCCCACTACTTCTGGAACACACAGATCTCTGGAAATAGTTTTTATACTTTTGCCCTGATCTTTACCTTGCCACATGCTACTAGGAGGAGAAAGTTTCTACAATCTAATCCCTGTTTCCTTTTCTCCTAAAAATTTGTGTAAACGTAGGTTTGTTACACTGAACAAATAAAAAACATGAAATGAAAGGAATCAGAGTATTAAGTCAGCTAAACTCCTGGGATATTGATCTGGTCAGTTCAGTATCAGAGGCGGTTGTTAATCAGTGTCAGATGTTTTGGTGTTAATGAATTTAACAACAGCTGCACTAAAGGTTCCTGCAGGTGGCAGTAACTGTTGTCTGTCATGGTTTCACAAACCCAAACACTTACTGTAGATAACTTCAGTAAAAGCTTTATTAACAGTGTTCAGGTGAACAAGGCAGGAGAGCTGAAATGACTGTCAGGTTGGTTCTGGAAAAGATGAAGAGGGTGGTTAATACAGAGGCTGGCACACCCGAATGGATTACTGAGCAGTGAGAGAAGGTTCTTACTTGAGATGAGCGCATAAGCCACGGAGCAAGAAGGTGATGACAAGCCTGAGCAAGCCAAACCAGTGAGGGAAAGGAACGACCTCTTGGACCTGCCTGTTGAACGGGTAGGTCCAAGAGGCAGGCAGAGGAAATGGTGGAGAACAGAAAGGGTTTACTGGAGAGTTCCTTTCTTTGGCTGGTGGCTTGGCTTGGATGGAGGATACAGTGTCCAGCCATGGAGGAAAAGCACTACTACTGGGGTCTTGTCTTGGCTCTTGAGCCGTGAAAGAAATACACAAGGCCTGAATCACTCAAGGGATTCAACAGTCTGGTGCTGCGTGGTGGCAGATTACAGTATAAGAAGCCATATAAGAAGTGACTGCAGGTGTGCCTGCTGGGAATGGTGTCAAGGCCCCGCCCAAGGGCGGGGATGAATGGCAGGATCTGCCTCCTGGTGACCTGCAGGGAAAAGAACAGGAGGAACAAAACACCAAGTGGGGTAGGGGAGAGAGTAGGGAGAACTGAAAAGGAGGAAATCAAAGTAAAATAGAAAAACAAAACACAACCCAGCCCAATCTCTTGACCTTTGCAGTAGTTTTGTATTGGTGTTGGGTCAGTGTCACTACTGCTAACATGAGGACATACCTGGATCCTACAGAGGTTGGACAGGGAGTCCAACTCTACCAGGATGGAACATCAATACCCTCAATAGTCCTCTGTGGGTTGATAATGTTCCTCTTCATTAAATAATGTGGCATCTTTTTGTTCCCAAGACATTACCCATTCCGTGTCAGTATGGATATTCAGCATGTTGTTTTTCCTATTCAGATCTAATATGTTTTCATATTGTTCCTTTAATTTTTTGGAGTAGTCTAATTTGTTTCTTGGATTTCAGTCATGCTGTAAACACATCGATCACCTGAATACATGTAGGAGGGCCATTGCAAAAACAGTTTTTTCACATAGTAAAGAACTACAAGAGTGTAGTTTTTTTTCCTTAGCAATATTTTGATGATTTAAGTTTCCTCCTGAGGGAATCCAACTTAAACGCTCCTGTTATTAAACTGTAGTCTGATTTTAAGAAAGGTGACAGCCCCTGATGTAACTGGACATTATTAAAGTCTCCTCTGAAACTGTGTTTTGTTATTGAGCTATTTCACTTGCTACTGTAATCTTCCTCTTCTCCCCATGGCATAGGCTCTATGCTCTGCTGTCTAAAAATTAGTAGGTCATACTCATGTGTACTGGCAACTCCTTCCATGCTAATTCATCACATAGAACGTACTAAGCCTCAGAGTATTTGACTCTTTTCAAGATGGTCTTTACTTCAACTTTCAGTCACAATGAGTTACAGTGTAACAGCGAAAGTATTACTTCGCACTTAACTTCTTTCCTCTTGTTGTTGTCTTAGTCTCCCTTTCGTTCACATAACCGCTCTCTGTTCTCTCCATGTCTGTCTTCGGCCTGGTAAAATCCCATCATTTCTGTTTGTCTTTCTTGCTGACTCCTTTTTCCATACATCTCTGTATCCTCCATATCTTCTGCCTCGTCACTAATCACTGTAACAGGAAAGCTGAACTGGAGCTGGCAGAAGTAGATACGTATTTGGTTTCTGGCCTCTGGGCTCTTTTCTTATTTCATCTATTTTTCTGTCTATTGTGGGTTACTTTTTTGCCCTTCTGAAATCATTTAAAAAAAAGTTTTCCTTTGATTCTGTCAACCAGAGACAGACATTTAGTCCCCACTGCCCTTTCTTCCATCTCACATACCCTTCCATCATCGTCTGTCTCTCCTGCTGAATGCCTGTTTTACCTTTCCAGTATCGTCACTCCATCAAATCAAATGGGTTTCTCTTTACATTTGTTGCTACCTTATTTAACATTATTCATTCACTGTTTTTATCTGTTTGCTCAGATATTTAATGCTACTGAGACATCAGCAGTGTGCTGCTAACTCTTATGCCATTTTACTCAAAACCATCTCAACAACGTTGACATTTTTAAAGGATTGGTGTGAGGTTCTATTAACAAAGATCTATTTACATCTTGTGCTGTTAACTGTCATTAAGTTCAAGAAACTTTCAAAAGTTACATCACAACAGCTTGATTTAGCTGTTTTGTGGAAAATTTGCTGCTGTAATGATGTTGCCGTCCAGTCTAAACTCATCAGACAAATAGCTTTTGAGTCTGGAATAATTTGGTAAGTTTATAGACAAATTAATGACAGCAAGATATTCAAACTATCAAACCTTCAATACCATGAATAATAGGTAGTTTGGTGAACTTGAGTTGAAATGTTATGTCACCATGTCTGGTGATCCCAATTTTGAACTTAGCTGTCCACATGACATTTGTTCAGATGCAACAATATTTAGCCTTCTCAAATATGTTAACAAAATACATGATTATAATTTATAATATCATTATAACCCTTTAAATTATGTCATACTTGTTTAGTCTTTTTCCTGTTGTACTTCATAACATCTTAACATTTCACATACTAAGTGAGGCCTGTAGGGCCTGATGGAGCACTGTGGTTCTGCAGATTTACAGAGTGTTGTACAGTCTAATGTTGAGAGACATACAGGAACATCCACTTCTAGGAAGATTGGCAGCCACCTTAAATGTTTTCCACTATTCCATAATCTTTGTCACTGCTGAATGATGGACTCAAAATTGATGAAAATGGCTTTATAACTACCCAGTTTGAGAGGTAGCAATGATTATTTTTAACTCACTGTTGATATATCCCTTGTGTACATTTACAGTATAGAATAATTTAGATGCTGATTCACAAATCTTACACTAAGTAAAATGTGATACATTATAGTAATTTTAAAAATTTTAAAAATACTCAAAATGTTCTACAATGTGTTTGTGAAAAAAAAACAAAGATTTTTCCTTTCTCAATAATACAAAAGCAAAAAATATCCAGAATTGTTCTTATTTGTTTTACCAGTATCCAAGTAATATTAATTGAAAAGTTATGTGTGCAGTATTTGTTCTTTTGTGGCATGACAAAAAATAACAAAGAAAATTTAGAAAACAAAGTCCTGTATTGTTTTTATATTTTTCATGAAAAAGTTTGAATATACTTGATGTGTCACTGAAACCACTATTGACCTGTTGTGTTAAATAGAACTCACAGTGTGTGAATCAACTTGAAAAGGGTTCTTTCATCATAATTACAAACCTAATAAGCAGACATACAACTCCCTAAGTGGATATTAGTAAATCATTTGATTATTAGATGATTTCAGTGGCGCCAAAGCAGTTTATTTGCATGCAAACCACAGTAAAATCTAATTATTTGTTTTCCATTAATTTTATGCTACTTTGCTCTAAATAAAAATGAAGTTGTTTTTTTTTCTAGAATGAAATCCATGAATATCTCTTACCACAAACAGACCCACCATTCTTTATAGTACCTTTTACTTTCTTCCTTCTTTTCCTGCTTGTCAGGTCCGAGCCCCGGGGCCGGTCCACTGGCCTGACAGTCAGCCAGGGTCCAACGTGTCCATCAGGGCTGAGTCAGACTGCCAGTCTCACAGTCTGTCAGTCAGTTATACCTGAGATCTCAACTCTGTGGAAGTAACCATTAGGAGGGGAGCTTGCATGGAAAAACATTTCCCTTTTGGCCACTGCTCACAAACGAGCGTATTAGTATTCCACACAGCGAGGCACTTTCCAGCACTTCTAATCGCACGGCTTCACGCGGCTTCTAACCGTTGCAGAAAATCAATGACATCATAGCCACATAATTGCATGTTACCAGGAGAGGCACGAGACTCCAGAGCTTTTGTACAGGCTTGTGTGTAAGGGAATGTCAGGAAATTCTTGTGGATGCATTTTGAGTGGAAATATTTGTATATCAGCATGTGTGTTCGTTTTGTGAGGAAAAACAGTAGATATCAAGGGGTTCATCTTCCAGGCAGTTGTTACATACAGTCACCATGTACTCCGCTGATTCTGAGAGCACAGCTGAATGGCTGTAATGATACCGTAGAATGAAGTTCATTCTCTCACACATTTGGTCTCCTGGGTTTCCTAATATCTGCAGGCAAACACTGCACCATCTGCACTGCTCGGTGCACAGCGGAGGAAGTAGATGAGAAGACAGAAAGATCTATCTCATAGTTGCATTTGCTCCAGCACTGAGCAGTGACCTGCCGTTCTGTTTCCAATTTCATATTCATATGCAGAACCCATCCTTAGGGAACCTCACCTACCTCTTTTTTGCTTCTACCCTGATCTTTTTCTATTCCTCTCTCTCTCTCTCTCTCTCTCACTCTCTCTCACCTTTCCATCACATCACATCCTGCTCCTATTTCAGTTTTTCAATTTTGAAAAGCTTTAAAGCCAAAAGAAGCCTCAAGATGCCCTCCTCCCTTTCAAGATGAAACTCAGGGACTCTTACCTTTCTCCTACTGTGTCATCAATCTTCCACCAAGACCATCATACATCCCAATCTGGTCCTGCTTACCTCATTCCTTTCCTTTTTTCCTCCAAGGCTGCATTGTTTTTCATAAAAATTAGGTTTTTTGTCAGGGGTAAAGTAAATCTTTTCTGACATAGTCTTCCCTACTTGGCCTTTCCCTTTCCCTTCGTACAGCCTCTGTCTAAAAACAGGCACCAAGTTGTAACTTGATATACAGTATAAATAATAAAGCTCAAACTAAAACTGAAAGGTTTTCTGACCCTTCCTACATCTCTGTGAAACTTCACCTTCATTTATGCTAATTCCTACAATCAAATTGTTTTTCAGGTGGTTTGATGTTTCCCTAGTGTAGAGTCAGCAATCTTCTAAGCACTTGCTGCCTCAGTATAGTGTTTTAGAACTTCATACACTGTGTGTAGACACTAATATTCAGCACATCAAGCATGCACAGACATGGGCGCCATCTTCCCTCCACTACCTGCAAACAAAGAGAAGAATGAACTGTGTCATTTCACCTTTCACAAATACCTTGAACGTGAAAGTAACGCTGCCTTCTTCTCAACACAGATGTACCGGAAGTTCTGTTGGGTTGTGATGCATTTGTTCAGTTTTAAGGTTTGACATAACATAACTTGTCCAAATACAGACATGGATAAAACTGTTGGTACCCTTTAGTGGATGAAAAAAAAACTCACAATGGTCACAGAAATAACTTTAATCTGACAAAACAATAATAAATACAAATTCTATGAATGTTAACCTGTGAATGTCAGACATTTCTTTTTAATCATGCTTCAGCAGTATTATTTAAAAAAAATAAACTCATGGAAGAGGCCTGGACAAAAGTGATGGTACCCATAACTTAATATTTTGCTGCACAACTTTTTGAGGCAATCACTGCAATCAAACGATTACTGTGACTTTTGGGTCATTATCCTGTTGCAAGACCCATGACCTGCGACTGAGACCAAGCTTTCTGACACTGGGCAGCACATTTCTCTCTAGAATCCCTTGATAGTCTTGAGATTTCCTTGTACCATGCACATATTCAAGACATGCTGTGCCAGATGCAGCAAAGCAACACCAGAACATAACAGAGCCTCCTCCATATTTCACAGTAGGGACCATGTTCTTTTCTTGATACGCTTCATTTTTCCATCTGTGAACATAGAGCTGATGTGGCTTGACAAAAAGTTCTATTGTTGTCTCATCTGTCCTGAGGACATTCTCCCAGAAGCTTTGTGGCTTGTCAACATGTAGTTTGGCATATTCCATTCTGGCTTTTTTATTGTTTGTTTTCAATTATGTTGTCCTCTTTGGTCGTCTCCCATGTAGTCCACTTTGGCTCAAACAGCGACAAATGGTGTGATCTGACACTGATGTTCCTTCAGCATGAAGTTCACTTTGGATCTCTTTAGAAGTCTTTCTGAGCTCTTTTGTTACCATTCGGATTATCCATCTCTTTGATTTGTCTTTAATTTTCCTCCTGCTGCCATGTCCTGAGTACATTCCTATGGATTTTAAATTTCTGAATATGTGCAACTGTAGTCACATGAACATCTAGCTGCTTGGAGATGGTCTCATAGCCTTTACCTTTAACATGTCCGTCCGTCCGTCTTCTTCCGCTTATCCGGGGTCGGGTCGCAGGGACAGCTGTCTAAGCAGGGCAGCCCAGACTTCCCTCTCCCCGGCCACAACCGCCAGCTCATCCGGGGGGATCCCAAGGCGTTCCCAGGCCAGCCGGGAGACGTAGTCCCTCCAGCGTGTCCTGGGTCTTCCCTGGGGCCTCCGTCCCGTGGGACGTGCCCGGAACACCTCACCTGGGAGGCGTCCAGGAGGCATTCTGACCAGATGCCCGAGCCACCTCATCTGGCTCCTCTCGATGCGGAGGAGCAGCGGTTCTACTTTGAGCCCCTCCCGGATGACCGAGCTTCTCACCCTATCTCTAAGGGAGAGCCCGGCCACCCTGCGGAGAAAACTCATTTCGGCCGCTTGTACCCGCGATCTCATTCTTTCGGTCACTACCCAGAGCTCGTGACCATAGGTGAGGGTAGGAACGTAGATCGACCGGTAAATCAAGAGCTTCGCCTTCTGGCTCAGCTCCTTCTTCACCACGACAGATCGACGCAGGGTCCGCATTACTGCAGATGCCGCACCGATCCGCCTGTCGATCTCACGCCCCATTTTCCCCTCACTCGTGAACAAGACCCCGAGGTACTTAAACTCCTCCACCTGGGGCAAGACCTCGCCCCCGACCCGGAGAGTGCACTCCACCTTTTTCCGATTGAGGACCATGGCCTCGGACTTGCTGATTCTCATCCCCGCCGCTTCACACTCAGCCGCGAACCACCCCAGCAAGAGCTGCAGATCACGGCCCGACGAAGCCAACAGAACCACGTCATCCGCAAAAAGCAGAGACCCAATCCTGCAGTCGCCGAGCCGGATCCCCTCAACACCTTGGCTGCGCCTAGAAATCCTGTCCATAAAGGTGATGAACAGGATCGGAGACAAAGGGCAGCCTTGGAGGAGTCCAACCCTCACCGGAAACGGATCCGACCTACAGTTGGAAATGCGGACCAAGCTCTGACACCGGTCATACAGAGACCGGACTGCCCGTCCCAGGGAGTCCGGTACCCCATACTCCCGGAGCACCCCCCACAGGAGCCCCCGGGGGACACGGTCGAACGCCTTCTCCAGATCCACAAAGCACATGTAGACTGGTTGGGCGAACTCCCATGCCCCCTCCAGGACCCCGAAGAGGGTGTAGAGCTGGTCCATTGTTCCACGGCCAGGACGAAAACCACATTGCTCCTCCTCAATCCGAGGTTCGACTATCCGACGGACCCTCCTCTGCAGAACCCCTGAATAGACTTTACCAGGGAGGCTGAGGAGTGTGATCCCCCTGTAGTTGGAACACACCCTCCGATCCCCCTTTTTGAAGAGGGGGACCACCACCCCGGTCTGCCAGTCCAGAGGCACCGCCCCCGATGTCCAAGCGATGCTGCAGAGGCGTGTCAGCCAAGACAGCCCCACATCATCCAGAGCCTTAAGGAACTCCGGGCGAATCTCATCCACCCCCGGGGCCCGGCCACTGAGGAGCTTCTTAACTACCTCAGCAACCTCAGCCCCAGTGATAGAAAAGTCCATCCCCGAGTCCCCAAACTTTGCTTCCTCATCGGAAGACGTGTTGGTGGGATTGAGGAGGTCTTCGAAGTATTCCGCCCACCGACCAACGACGTCCCGAGTCGAGGTCAGCAGCCCACCATCGCCACTGTATACAGTGTTAACGGTGCACCGCTTCCCCCTCCTGAGACGCCTGATGGTGGACCAGAACCTCCTCGAAGCCATCCAGAAGTCCTTCTCCATGGCCTCTCCGAACTCCTCCCACGCCCGAGTTTTTGCCTCAGCAACCACCCGAGCCGCAGCTCGCTTGGCCTGCCGATACCTGTCAGCTGCCTCTGGAGTCCCACACGCCAAAAAGGCCCGATAGGACTCCTTCTTCAGCTTGACGGCTTCCCTCACTGCCGGTGTCCACCAGCGAGTTCGGGGGTTGCCGCCACGACAAGCACCGACAACCTTACGGCCACAGCTCTGTTGAGCAGCCTCGACAATAGAGGCGCGGAACATGGCCCACTCGGACTCTATGTCCCCCGCCTCCCTCGGGACATGGTTGAAGCTCTCCCGGAGGTGAGAGTTGAAGCTCTCTCTGACAGGGGACTCCGCCAGGCGTTCCCAGCAGACCCTCACGACTCGTTTGGGCCTGCCAGGCCTGACCGGCATCCTCCCCCGCCATCTGAGCCCACTCACCACCAGGTGGTGATCAGTTGACAGCTCCGCCCCTCTCTTTACCCGAGTGTCCAGGACAAGGGGCCGCAAGTCCGACGACACGACTACAAAGTCGATCATCGAACTGCGGCCCAAGGTGTCCTGATGCCAGGTGTTAAGGTGGACACTCTTGTGCCTGAACATGGTGTTCGTTATGGACAATCCGTGACGAGCACAGAAGTCCAACAACAGAACACCACTCGGGTTCAGATCAGGGGGGCCGTTCCTCCCAATCACGCCCCTCCAGGTCTCACTGTCATTGCCCACGTGAGCGTTGAAGTCCCCCAGAAGGACGATAGAGTCCCCGGGAGGGGCGCTCTCCAGCACCCCACCCAAGGACTCCAAGAAGGGTGGGTACTCTGAGCTGCTGTTCGGCCCGTAGGCACAGACAACAGTCAGGACCCGTCCCCCCACCCGAAGGCGGAGGGAGGCTACCCTCTCGTCCACCGGGTTGAACTCCAACGTACAGAAGCCAAGTCGGGGGGCAATGAGTATTCCCACACCTGCTCGGCGTCTCTCACCAGGAGCAACTCCAGAGTGGAACAAGGTCCAACCCCTCTCGAGGATGGTGTTCCCGGAGCCCAAGCTGTGCGTCGAGGTGAGTCCAACTATATCTAGTCGGAACCGCTCAACCTCACGCACCAGCTCAGGCTCCTTTCCAGCCAGAGAGGTGACATTCCACGTCCCTAGAGCCAGCCGCTGCAGCCGAGGATCAGACCGCCAGGGTCTGTCCCGCCTTCGGCCACTGCCCGGCTCACATTGCACCCGACCCCTATGGCCCTTCCTGTGGGTGGTGGGCCCACTGGAAGGGGGGCCCATGTCTCCTTTTCGGGCTGAGCCCGGCCGAGCCCCATGGGCAGAGGCTCGGCCACCAGGCGCTCGCCGCCGTGCCCCACCTCCAGGCCTAGCTCCAGAGGGGGGCCCCGGTGACCTACGTCCGGGCGAGGGACACTTGGCACCATTCATCTTATTCTCCATAAGGGCTTTTTGGGCTGCGCTTTGTCTGGTCCCTCCCCCAGTAACCTGTTTGCCATGGGTGACCCTACCAGGGGCACGAAGCCCCAGACAACATAGCCCCTGGGATCCTCAGAACACACAAACCCCTCCACCACGATAAGGTGGCAGCCCAAGGAGGGGCCTTTAACATGCTTGTCTATAATTTTCTTTCTAATGTCCTGAGAAAACTCTTTCCTCTTGTCCATGTTGAGTATGATACACACCATGTCACCAAACAACACACTGGCTACCTGGAGCCCTATACAAAGGCCCATTACAAGATTGTAGACAGCTGTGATGCACCTGTGGCACACCTTGAATTAACATGTCCATTTAGTAACAATTATTTTCAGTCTTATACATACATACATGCATACATACATAGGGTGTAACTGTTCACGGGTATGTGTAGACCCGTTCAGTCCACTTGAGTACCATTTCGATGCATTTTTTTCATAAATGTATTGTTAGTGTGATATTAAGTGTAGTGGAAGTAAGTTTCCAGGCGAATTTCCGCACGGACGCTGTATTGCAATACGCACAGTGGAGCTAAACAAACACATTGAAGTAAATACATGAGCAGAGGGGTGTAACAGAGTACGCACTCATACGAACCGTTTTGGTACTGGGCTGTTGGTATTGTGCAGATGTTTACCGATCTGATTATAGCTAGTTAACAGGCCTGTTTTGCGCGTGGAGCATCTTCAGTGGTGGACTGGAAGTCTGTTGTCAGCACCAGACTCCCAAGTGAGTATTTTTTTTTTTTTCCTTCTATCAGACGGCTGATGTAAACAAGCCGGAGCTTGAAGACCCTCCTTTATCTTTAAGGTCTCCTCTTTGGGAAATTAAGCAGTATTATATTTTTTATTTATATTTTTATATGTTTGCTTATTTTTTAATGTTTCATTTTTATAAGAAAATATGTGAACTATTGTAAACAAAAGTTGAAAATTAAACAAAGGGCAATTGGGTTTTTTTCACTTACTGTAAGATAAATTAACCAAACCGTGACCTCCGTGAGTCGAGAAACGTATCGAACCATGATTTTTGTGTACCGTTACACTCCTATTTACCCCAATTTCGAATATTCACCTTTAAAAGGGTGGATAAAAATTCTCCAAGCCCACACAGAGGGACTGGAAATTGAGAAGCAACAATTTATCCTAAAACACAATTGTCTTTGTTTTATTATAGAATATAACTCATTATTTTATTCACTTGAACAATGAACGAAAGTGCAAAAGAGGAGAGGATGTCGCTCATACAGCCAAAAGAATATAACTTGTGGTGGCATTTAACACATGGGATGAACACATGAACACAAGCTGCTGTCTGAGATAAGACTCCCTGTACCTTTTTATCTTATCCTAGTAACAAAGTCATTTTTTAAAACCCATTGGTAGTATACAAATTATAATGCTAAGGTAGAGTGTATGAAAAGCCATGGTGAAAAGATTATTTGAACAAAATTTTATAAACACAGACTGAGCACAAAATGGCCTTTTTGAAAAGCTAGACAGCTATCATTTTCAGTCATTAGAATACAGAAGTGATGAGGAGTTCCAGAATAATTTAACAGGTTAACATTCTACTGATGTAACATTGCTCTGTGTTTAATTTTATCCTGTTTTGGAAATATCAGTTAGATGATTGCAGCAATTCCAACAAAGTTGATTCAAGGTAACTTGGGAGGCGAAAGACCTCCACTTGAGAAGTTTTAGTCACAGATCAAAATATGCTACTCTTTAATTAACAGCATAGTTAAACTAACCTGGTTCTGCCAGATCTATGTGTGGCCCCACCTCTTGTCGAGTCGGGGAAACACATTCATCTGGAACCTCTCAATTTGAAACCGTCTATTTCGGTCCAAAAATTATCGGACCAATCGTTGTGCTTTGGGTGTTCAGGTATAATTGGCAGCAAGTGCCCAGGCAGGCAAAGCAAAACAAACATGGCTGTGCTCAGTCGGTGGATGTACGCATAGAAGCGGCTGTTGAATCTGTTTTAGGAAAACTAGAGAAGATTTCTTCATTGAAAAATGATCAAAGTAAGAACTTTGTGCATTTCTTGATGGTAAAGATGTGTTTTGCTTTTCTTAGTGGTAATGATAGATAATAATAAAATAAAATAATAATAGATGTTTGTGTTTGTTTGTACTACCGAATGGATTTGTGAATGGCTAAAAACAAATCATCAAAGGCAGACACTTGCTGGCACGTCCTCCAATCAACTTTAAATATTATACCAGAGGTCCCTCCCTTTTATAGACGGTGTCAAATAGAGCGGTTCCAGATGTATGCGTGTCCCAGACTCGACAAGAGGTGGGGAAACACAAAGATCAGGCAGAGCCAGGTTATATTTGAAGTGGGTTACAGCAAAAGGGGCACAGGGAAGCAAACTACAGCGAGTGAAAATAGGAGAGATTTAATTGTTTATTTAAAAATCATAACATTTAATTTTGAGTTATTTAATGAAGGAGTCTTTATTGCTAACTGAAATAACTGATACTATAGACAGTTATTTTAACAATATTACATTTTAACACAGATTACACAGATAATAAATTTTCAAAGACCAACAATTTTTGACAGTAGACACTTGAAAACTGTACAATCCTTCTGTGTGTAAGGTGAATACCATACAATAATGTATACAATTTGGGTAACAGCAGATTTCAGCCTTGTTGTTTATTTTTCTTTTCAAGAAGCAAATTTCCAGTTGTAGGTTGAAAATATGAATTTTTTCATGCATCTTGTGTATCTTCTTGAATTATATTTTGTGTCTTTCTTGCTGCATGGTAGGAGTTCTGCTTTCAGTATGCAGTCTAATTTCTTCACCTTGTGTCAGATGAAGTGCAACCTTTTCAAGTATACTGCCTCCATGTTCAGCTAATGGACAAATCCAAGTACCTGGAGCTTCCATAATGTGTGTATCCTAAGTGTTTGTGTGGACATTCCTCTTTACGATTCATTGTCTGTCCAATCTGTTTTCTAGCAGCCAGTCGGTTGCATCGGAGCAGCAGAACAAATATATCTCCTTTGTGTCTGGGTTATTGTCTTTTTTGTAAAGCTGTCCAACTGGATTTCAGTAGTCAGGATTCTGTTCCCATCACCACTAGAACTGTTGTTTTGACATCAAGCTCTGCTTCTATCCCTCATGTGCTTGATATGAATTTTTGACAGGTACAAAAAGGAGATATTCAAAACTGGCAAACTTTATTAAGACACCATATTTTAGCAGTAAAGTAGAGGAAAGAGGAGGAAGTTGCAAGAATGATTAGATCATGATGGGGTGGGTGTTAAGTCTCTTTGTGATGCTGCACAAACGTGACAAATGAATGAGGATGAGGTGGCAGACATTAAATACAAGGACAGGCAGACAGACAAACATAATCTTTTTTGTTCATCTTCTGTCTCTGCAGTCTATCTACACATCCTTCTCACGTAGTTTAACAAAAACAGCGAGGTGGCAGATGCAGAGGAAATATGACAAAGAGAGCGATTGTAAAAGCAGACAGTAATGGGTGGAAAGGTAGGTGGCAGACAAAAAAGCTCTCAGATCCAGTGGACCATGTGTGAGAATGCACTGATAGGGAGCTTAGCTGAAGGAGGATTTTTCTTCCTTTTAGTTTGGCTCTTCTGCTAAGTAAGATTGCGATACAATCAACCACTGTACATGCTGTGTGTGCGTACATATGGAATTCCATTAACCTTTCTGGCTTTGTTGGTTAAATGTCAGCATGGTGCATGAAATTGAATTGGTCATTGATTCAGAAGCAAGACATTTCTCCCACTCAGTTGTAGACAAGTGCCATTCTGTAAGATTGAATCAGTTGGATTCTAGCTGGGAACAAATTCCAGCAAAAAAAAAGAATTCTCCCGGGATCATAAAGGTCTGAGAAGACTGCTGTAATGTGTCGTTTCACACAAACATATAACCATCATCTTTTCAAACAACAGTGACCTTATTTTAAAACTGAAAAATTAGAATATTCATCATTTATTAGATGCATTCTGATCTTTGTCTTAGTATCTACAAAAATGTACCAAAATCTGAATAATATATTTGCTTTTGTAGAAGGAGGTAGAATGTTTTGCATCAGGCATCATTTCCACAAAATGCTCCTCTGGCAATATTGTGCTTATATTGTTGATTGTGTCATTTTATGACAAGCATGCTTGTCATCAGAGGCCACCAAGATTATGTTGTCAATAACGGTTGACATTTCATTTCCAACTCGTAATTTATTTATATTTTGGACATTCAGTAGTTTTGCTAAGGTGGCAGGAGGTAGATGATGGAAGAAAATGAAATACACTTCAATTTAAAGAAAACCAAAAATGCTGCAGTAGCAAGTTATCAGAAACCAATATCCTGAGTCGAAAACCATGACCAGACAGGAAGTGGACGAGCAGCTTTTCTAATTAGTAATGGACACGAGGTGTAAAACAGAAAACAAAATTGACAGAAGTGACAAAAGAACAGGTTTTATAGCATAAAACATAGTTCCAATCCAATGGTTCCTCAGGGAGGACTTACTAATATTGTGGCGTTTCAATTCAAAAACTTTTTAATAAATTATATACAGTGGGGCAAAAAAGTATTTAGTCAGCCACCAATTGTGTAAGTTCTCCCACTTAAAAAGATCAGAGAGGCCTGTAATTTTCATCATAGGTATACCTCAACTATGAGAGACAAAATGAGGAAAAAAAATCCAGAAAATCACATTGTCTGATTTTTAAAGAATTTATTTGCAAATTATGGTGGAAAATAAGTATTTGGTCACCTACAAACAAGTAAGATTTCTGGCTTTCACAGACCTGTAACTTCTTTAAGAGGCTCCTCGGTCCTCCACTCGTTACCTGTATTAATGGCACCTGTGTGAACTCGTTAGCAGTATAAAAGACACCTGTCCACAACCTCAAACAGTCACGCTCCAAACTCCACTATGGCCAAGACCAAAGAGCTGTCAAAGGACACCAGAAACAAAATTGTAGACCTTCACCAGGCTGGGAAGACTGAATCTGCAATAGGTAAGCAGCTTGGTGTGAAGAAATCAACTGTGGGAGCAATTATTAGAAAATGGAAGACATCAAGACCACTGATAATCTCCCTCGATCTGGGGCTCCACGCAAGATCTCACCCCGTGGGGTCAAAATGATCACAAGAACGGTGAGCAAAAATCCCAGAACCACACGGAGGGACCTAGTGAATGACCTGCAGAGAGCTAGGACCAAAGTAACAAAGGCTACCATCAGTAACACACTACGCCGCCAGGGACTCAAATCCTGCAGTGCCAGACGTGTCCCCCTGCTGAAGCCAGGACACGTCCAGGCCCGTCTGCGGTTTGCTAGAGAGCATTTGGATGATCCAGAAGAGGATTGGGAGAACATCATATGGTCAGATGAAACCAAAATAGAACTTTTTGGTAGAAACTCAACTTGTCGTGTTTGGAGGGGAAAGAATGCTGAGTTGGATCCAAAGAACACCATACCTACTGTAAAGCATGGGGGTGGAAACATCATGCTTTGGGGCTGTTTTTCTGCAAGGGGACCAGGACGACTGATCCGTGTAAAGGAAAGAATGAATGGGGCCATGTATCGTAAGATTTTGAGTGAAAACCTCCTTCCATCAGCAAGGGCATTGAAAATGAGACGTGGCTGGGTCTTTCAGCATGACAATGATCCCAAACACACCGCCCGGGCAACGAAGGAGTGGCTTCGTAAGAAGCATTTCAAGGTCCTGGAGTGGCCTAGCCAGTCTCCAGATCTCAACCCCATAGAAAATCTCTGGAGGGAGTTGAAAGTCCGTGTTGCCCAGCGTCAGCCCCAAAACATCACTGCTCTAGAGGAGATCTGCATGGAGGAATGGGCCAAAATACCAGCAACAGTGTGTGAAAACCTTGTGAAGACTTACAGAAAACGTTTGACCTCTGTCATTGCCAACAAAGGCTATATAACAAAGTATTGAGATTAACTTTTGTTATTGACCAAATACTTATTTTCCACCATAATTTGCAAATAAATTCTTTAAAAATCAGACAATGTGATTTTCTGGATTTTTTTTCCTCATTTTGTCTCTCATAGTTGAGGTATACCTATGATGAAAATTACAGGCCTCTCTGATCTTTTTAAGTGGGAGAACTTACACAATTGGTGGCTGACTAAATACTTTTTTGCCCCACTGTATATTATTTATATTATATTTATATATTATATTTAAAAACAAATTGGCACTATGTTTTACCTTATTTAAGGTTTAAAGTCTTTATTTTTAAGTCAGTTGTCAGAACAGTGTGAACTGCTGAAAGTAATAAATGTAAGAACTACAGCTTATGCAAAGAGGTCAAATACACCCGCACACACTACAAGTTAGTTTTAAACTTTGGCATTTACAAATTGACATTTGGCTGTTCTACTGAGTGTACCCTCGGCACAGTCCTACCATATGCATAAACAAATCATGTGACCTCTAAAGTCATTCGTGGGAGTTCAGAATTAATGTTAAAATAAAGTGTGTGGGGGTGGGGGGGGGTGAGGTGCGATACAAGATAGCATTAGGAAAATGCAGAGGTGAACTCGAATGCTAAAACAATAAGGAGTAGCAACAATCCTGCTGCTCAGGAGGTCAGCAGATCGATGTGTGAGGATTACATGGTGCAATGTGGATGTCGATAGGTCAGGAGACATACTTGCTAATGAAGCTGAGTTATGACTCATTCATCGGGCTTCTGGCCACTCACTGTGCTATCTGTTGTTCCAATTTACCTACTTTCTGGTTTTTGCCTCTATGGCTTTTTTCTGTATTGTTTTCAGTCTTTTACTGCAGTCCCGCTCGCTCACGCTGTACTTTGTTACTACCTCCCTCTCTTGTGTCTTCTCTCTTTTCCACTGTGTCTCAGTGCTCTTCTTGTGCTTCTTGTAACAAAATCTTTGGCTTTTCAGTTGCTTTCCTGCTAATAATCATCTCCCCACTGTTCACTTTTACTGACTGTACACAGCTCAGCCACAGCATTCAAACATCAGACAGGTGAGGTAATCATTAAAATAAAATGCAGTGTTCTGCTGGGAAATCGTGGGTTTTGGGATCCATCTCCCACAGCAGGAGAGCACACTCCATCACAAACCACAAAATCTCCTCTGGAACAGTTCAGTGAACACGGCAAAGAGCCAAGGGCACTGACTCAGCCTCAAAAGTTAGCAGATAGTATTGCATTCACCAGCAACTGGGAGCTTAGAATTGTCAATATCTGATAAGGAAAAATTTAAAAGATCAGAGTGAATAACCTTAAAATTCTATGTAAATATCTGGGAAATGTGATGTTGTAATAAAATGTTCTCACGAATTACTGGGAAATATAAGTTTAGACATGTTTTAAGATTTCAGTAATCTACTTTGTGATTGTCAAAACTGTGACTATCCAAAAGCTTTTCAGTCTGTTCAAAGAGCAACAGGTGACATAATTGTTTATAACCTTTCCTCAGAATCCATCTTTAAACGTTGTGAACTATCAAAAATAGGAAATCTGTGTGACAAAATTGTCACAGAAATTAAAATATACAGTTAACACAGAACAAGCCTGATTCGTGTAGACTTTATATTTACAACAAACATAATGAAATATTTTTTTTTGTCTTCCTAGTTTTATTCTTTGTTTAGGTATTTGTTTATTGTTGTGTTTTCTATTTGACTTTAGTTCTTGATTTGCTGTACAGCACTTTGGTCAGCTGTCATGCTGTATGTTAAAGTGTTCTATAAATAAACTTGAGTTGAGAGAACTTGCCAGTACCAGACAACACCGTGGAGTACCGATGTCCTTCATTCATCTCAGATTGGGTTTCACAAAGAAGACAAACACAATATTGTGGAGGGAGTTTTATTGTTGTGGCTTGTACGTATTCTTTGTAAAACCAATCTAAGAACACAAACAGCACTTCTGTGAGTTATATCAGAGAAAATAAAACCCTAAAATCTCAGAGTCATTGATACTTAAATTGGACGTATTTATTTCACAGCTGACAGAAAACGTGAAATTCATAGAAAAACCTTCAGCGATTGTTTTTTGCCATCGTTTCAGTCTCCTGTTATGTTTCTCAAAAAGGGGATGCACCACACTAAATTTCTGTGTTTTCACGTCTAGAAAAGTCGCAACAATGAAATTACATGACAAGGGTTGAAGCACTCTGACTTTGTCTTCAAAAAGGATTGTAGAGAGATGCAGTAATTTGTGTATTACTGGTCCAAATTGCAGCTTTTAGCACTGCTTTCATAACCCCTCTTTCATCTGACACTTTCTACACTAAAACACTCTTACTCTCTGTCATCCCAAAATGGCGAATTGCTGTTGCTGTTGTTAACCTTACTTTTGTCTAGCCTCTGAGCTGCATTGTGAGGATATGCTCAAGTAAACCATCAGCCAAGCAAAGTGGCTTTTTACTTAAGACCCATGTGTGTCAATTAATGCATTAGAATGTGTCTCTTAAATGTGTGTAACTGTGGTTAAACCATGTGTATGTTATCCCCTGAGCTCAATTTGGGTGATGGGTGAATTGAAGAAAACAAGATAACTTGAAAGGACAAGCAGAAAAGAATAACATTTCAAGCTGAGTTTGAGGTTTTTGTGAAGACCATTAAAAGTGAACTCAACTACAATGTGAAAGCCTCCGAACATTCAGTTCTGCATTCATCTGACTCCACAGCCCAAGAAAGCCTAACAGTGAATGATATAAACATGAAACAATGCAGTGTTTAAGAGATGTCATGGACCTCTACAAAAACAGACCTCATGAACAGTTGTGTTAGAAATTCCTATATGCAGGAGGACAAATGCCCATCTTTAGAAAGATGTGCACTGTTCTAGTCTTTTAATGATGGTAAAAACAATCTGAAATCTTTGGATTTTGTCTTACATTTCACACCCTTGTATTTACGCAACAATTCTGAAGAGAAAAACCTAGAAATAAATATAAAAACAAATGGGTTTTTTGAAAAGATAGAGAGCGGTCTGATACTTGGTTTTTAAAACCATCAAACAAAATCATTCAACAAAATAATAATGACAAGTGAACTTTTGTTCCATGTGTTGTTTAGATTCTTCATGTTTTTTCTTTCTGTGGGCTGTAAAACAAAGTTTTATACTGAATATTCTGACTTGCAGAGCTGGATTTCAGCTCTGTAGGGAGCAACACATCTTGAAATGATCCAATATGATTCTGACTGAACAATCAGGTCAGTTGACTTGACATAAAAAAAGCAAGAACTTGAATGGTATTTGCAGGGTTTTGTAAAAACAAGAGTAGTTTTTAACATGCAAATCTTCAAGGTCATGGTGGTTTGTTAAATATTGGGGACCTGGGGGGAGCAGTGGTAGTATATCCATGGCATGAGGTGTATAAGGAGAATTTAAAGAAGGACTAACTCTGAACTCATTCCAAAGACACACACACACACAGTAGCATGTAGCTGCATGGCATGATCGTCTAGCATGGGCCCTGTGCAGTGGCAGCTAGCCAATAGAGGGCGCTAGGGTGCTGCCCTCCCTATCAAAAACATGATGTGGCAACAAATAAGAAATATTTCTTTTTTTTTAATTACATGTATTTAGAGTTAAAAAAACACTCATATGCATATTTATATACTGAGAAGATTGTATAAATGATTTCTGAAAAACATAAATTGTTTTGTAAAACATGATTTCCTCCTGCTTCTTCACTTCGCATGTGTCTAGTTCAGCTCTGGGGCGCTGGAGAAATCACCCTCAGGAGGCGGGCTATTAGATCGAATTAGCCATTAGCAGATCTGCATTGCCAAACGGAAGAACTTAATTTATCCAATAAACGCAGAGAAAATAACTTCACGAAGGACGATTTTTGAAGTGTCTCAAACCACGTTAAGTACAGTGAGATTATCTGCTATCAAACAGCTGTTAAATGAGAAAGGAAAGCAGTCAAGGCTTCACTCAGAGCTAGCTGGATGTAGCTATGCTAACTCGGTTTAGTTAAAACAAGCGGCTCTGATCCTGCCTGGATGGTTACAGGAGTGAGGAGGGATATGAAACATCTGTCTGAAAATATAAAGAAAAGAACATCAGGAGACACATGGATAATTAAAGTAAGATTTTTTTTTTTTCTTTTTGTTTTCTGGTAGAATAAAACTGAACAAAATGGAAACTTGTTAAACCCAGTGATAGAGAAGTCTGTAAAAAACAAAAAGTTGTTAGGAAGTTTAAAATTATGACTAGTAGATGGCTGTAAGTGTATTATAATGAGAAACAGTTTTCCAGGTGTGTGACACCATCCTGCTGCACATTGAGGAGTGTTTTGTCTTCACTCAGCATCTCGTCAGTGTGACCTGCTGCATGGAGAACTGTTTCTACAGCACAGTGGGAGGTTTCCTGAGACACACTGGACACAACTGTGGAGATTTATACAGTGCTGGATAATTAAAATGACCAAACATATTTAACGTTTATATTATATTAAATATTACTTAAAATACAACATTTAATGTTAATACACAAAATTTGCCTGTTTGGCTGCCAAGGTTAACCTGTTCTGGGGTCTCATTTATAAAACATTGCGTAGAAACCCTGCTAAAAGTGTACGTACGAACAAACAAAAAGTTTGCGTACGCCAAAAAAATGTCCGATTTATAAAACCATGCCTACACAGTTTATAAATCACACTCTACCTGGAAGCTTGCGTACGTGAATTTGGCTCATGTCCAAACCGGGCCATATAAGGTCAATGCAAAGCAGGACGTGAATATTGATACATATGAGGAAGACGGGAAATATTGCAACTAAACAAACAAACAAAAAGATAAACTTCACAGAGACCAAAACTGAAGTGTTAGTGGGTGAAGTGGAGGCTAGGAGAGACATTTTATTTGGTGGAAAAAGCAGCGGTGTCACAAATAAAAGAAAAAACTCCGGGTGGCAGTGTCTGCAGTGCAGACTGTCAGTGCAGCTGACAGGACGGTCAGAACAAGCGTATACGGTCTTGTGTCAGAGAAGGAGGGCGACACCGACCTGACAGAAACAACAAATACACCCGGTAAAGCACCTTTTGTAATACGTGGCTACGTTAACAAATTTTAGCATGTTTTAAAGAGACAGACTAATATGTCGGGTCTTTTCAGCATTTGCACATAGGCGAGGATGAGGTCCAGCACCAGTGCGGCCGGTGACCGCAGTGCATCCAGCAGTGGTCGGGTTCTGACTAAAGCTGTGATGCCGACACATAGAGACTCCATCAGCGCTATTAATTCCATTACCAATGAATTAAAAGAAATAAAGAGTGTGTTTTGCGACATGATGATAGCCGTTGGTGCCTTAAATGATACATTAAAAAACATTAAATGAACCTTGTCGTTGTCATCTCAAACGCTGCATTACACCCTCAGACCCAATTGTTCCCCGAGTGAAGTCTTCCTGTCGAGAAGGAGGCGATTCATTTTATGTATTTCTCTTAGTATTAAAAAATGTTTTTAGGAGAGCTACAGCTCACTACAAGCTGCAATGTAGATATCATTGCTGTTCTGGATGTTTATAATAACATGAATCTATAATTAATCTTTGGTGTGAGGTGAAATGACGTGTGTGAGAGGAGTAATATGCAGTTCACCACCTCACCAACTGCGTCGTTGATTCCCCTCGTCTCCAAAATGTTCGTACGCACGGGTCAGAGTTGGCGTACAGGTGCGCACGTTTTCAAGTCAAGTTCATTTTTTATAAATCACAACTTTTGCTTTGAAAGTGGCGTACGCCAGTTTCAAGCCCCATTTTGTGCGTACGCACTGTTTATAAATGAGACCCCTGGTGATTACTTTTTTTATTTCACATTTGAATAAAGTCTTTGTTAAAATTTAACTGAAGTTGAAAAGGTATTTTTATACAGGGTTTACATTAACTCATCTTTACAAAGGTTTTATTGACCGTCACTTAATTGGATTTATACAGCCCCACCAAAAAATATTTCACCAGCCGCCACTGACCCTGTGGTATGGAACATTTGTGAATGTATTTAGTAGGATTTTCAAGGGAACTTGTTGCTGACCAAGGCTGAGGAATAATGACTTACATGAAACAACATTCCATAATCTAATCACATAATTAACATAACTGTAATTTGTTTGTTCCTGTGAAAAATGTGAAATTAGAAATTACAGTTACTTGATAAATATACTCCTGTCTAAAATTTATTTTACTACAAATTTTTTTTTTTCTGAAGAAACTAGGCTGTTTGTTTATTTGTATTTGTTTTGTTACTTTTCTTTCACCTTTTTTCTCCCTCCAGACTTTCTGATGCTTGAGGTTGCATCTCGTGTTTGGACCCGACAAGACATGTCATAATCAATTTTGGCCCAAGCAAAAGCTCTTTCCCCTGAAACAGGAGTGTCACTAATTTTAACAAGAAAATAAAAGGAAGTGGCAGCAGTGCAGATGCCTACAGTTGACCTACAGTGCAACATCATGCACAGCATAAAGCACGTCTCCAGCATGTCACGCTCCCTTGAAGCTTCAGGTTCATACAAATGGCATTAACACAGAAACACATATACACATGCAGAAAAAAGTTTAATTCCAGTTTGAACTCAGAATGGTCTCATATTAAAAATTGTGCTAAAATCTGATTCTGCATGGCTGTTATACTGACATTAGATGATGATGATAAAATACTATTCTGTTATTTCACGTGTTTTTTTTGTTTGTTTTGTTTTTCCTTTATTAATCCCTCGTGGTGAAATTCGGCTCTGCATTTAACCCATCCTCACTGTGAGGTGTGGAGCAGAGGGCAGCCATCTTGTACGGTGCCCGGGGGGCAGTTGCAGGGTTCAGTGTCTTGCCCAAGAACACTTCGATAAAGCTTGCCAGCACTGGGGATCGAACCCGCGGTCCTTTGAACAAAGGGCGATCTCCGTTCCGCTAAACTACGCCGCCCGCCAAAAGCCATTTAAAAGGATTTTAAAAGAGTTTGAAATAAGTGTTGAACATTATTGTAAGGTTTTCACTGCCAGGTTTAAACATTTAAAAAAAGATTAAAAAGTTCAAATTTAACATTCTGTTGAATTTAAAAAGTGTAAATTAAAAAGTAATTGCATGTGATTCATTCCAATAATTTTTAAACTAACTGAAACAGTTACACGAATATTAGATTTTTAATAGAAAAAGTTGTGACTGAAACGTTTCCATTTCCAAAGTTAACTTCCCCACAGTGCTGCTGACATATAGACTATGAGGGCAGAGGAGAGCATATGTGGATAATAGCAGGGAAAAATCTATTTGGTCAGTACTCAGACCATAGCAGCATTGTGATTGTCACTCTTAAGGCTTTCCAATTTTGCAACAATCCAGCCATCTTCAGAAACATTGTGTAGGGGCTCCTACAAAGAGACCTGTCTTGTACCATCAGATGAGTTGGAGCCCCTTTCATGCACATTCAAATGGTAAATGTCCTGTATTTGTATAGCGCTTTTCTAGTCTCACTGACCACTCACAGCGATTTTACACTACAAGTTCTACATTCACACAACCCGAATATATAAATCGGGGGGATACGGGGGGTTCAGTGTCTTGCCCAAAAACACTTCGACATGTGGCGGTGGAAGCTGGGATCTACCCACCAACTTTCCGATTGGAGTAAATAAAATCACTGACAGCCAATTTGTACATTCTTTTTCAATTTTTTTTCACCGATTTATAATGGGATCATTTATTTTCCATAAAAAAAATCACAGCCATAGTGATCTTTCAATTTTTTCCCTTGGACTGAGTTATTAGGATGTTCGTAACAGTTTGTTGTAACTTTGTTTTTGTCATTACAAAAAGCTGGAGATGCTGAAGGGCCCTGCACATATGTGGTGTGGTCTACTGAGCATGTCTAAGGAGTAGAACTCAAAACAGGGTAGAGGGGAGCACACATAGCATACAAACTGCACCAAACTTCGGTGCTAGTTATTGGGAGGCCAAAAATATGTCCAGGATTTTACCAACTTACCAGCTGTTTCAAGAATACACAGCATGGACCGGGGTCGAGGGTGAAGAATTAATCTTGGAGTTTAAACTCTTAGCAGAAGCTTCTGTGCAAAGACTACCTCCACATTAGTATCAGACTGGGAGCAAAGTGATGTGATGTGATGCCAGTCTGCATATTGGAGGATCCATATGCTGAGACTCCTAAATAAAATAATAAAAAACACAGTAAGGCTGTGTAATCAACCTGCAGTGACTGGTGGACACATACTCAATGTGTTTGTATGTTTGACACCTTCTGATTATATGTGTCAAGGTGCAGCATGCAGTTCCCAAATAAAAAATAATTCTCCTACTTTAGGAACCACAAGCAAACCTCTGCAGTCTGAAAGCATCGTGCTCTGTTGCAAACATATGGAACAAAAAGATTCATAATAAATGATGGAACTTGGTTGTTTAGATCTGTCAGAAGAAATGTTTAAATTGTATTGTAGATTTTGACAAGGAGCCAGTCAAGTGAAGCTGGAATTTAAGAATGTGAGATGCAGCTTCACCCCACGAACATTGTACATCTTCTCCCTGTGATCTAACACATGTTTGACTCATGCAGAGTCCAGTGTCTTTGGACTTCCATTCATCCCACAGTTCAATACTTCACCTTCTACAGTTCAGAATGTCCCTCATGCTTGACTGAATGAGTGATCTGGGTATTTGAAAAAAAAAAAGTTGAAAGAAGAATTTTGGAGGAACAGCTCAGCTACAAAATTTAATTTAACTGGTCACAGAAATTTAACATCACTGACAGCAAGGTCAATGTGAACCTAAAAATGTGCAGTTGGACAGACTTTTCCAAACTTCCAAAAAAATATTTGATTAAACTGTCACCCTAAGCTTGTTTATTTCTGCTGGTTCTTTGAACTACTTCTTTACTGATTCTTTGTAAAATAAAATCTAGTTAGTTTGTCTTTATGTCTGAACTGTCCTCCAGTCTCAGTAGGACTGATGAGGGACAATGGACAGCAGAGTACTGACTTGATTTCCTATTACCTTTGCTGGATAAATTCCTCTGTCTTGGAGTGTAATGAGAAAACGAAGGTGTTTGCAGAGGAACAAGGCAGAGCTACAAGAAGAGCAATTTTATTTTTATAATTTCATTTGTCTCTCTTACATACCTGTTTCCTTAGTGTCCACTAAATGAATGTGAGATGGTGTCTATGTAGAAGATTTGTCTTCTTTCTGTTGTTTTGTGTCTGTCTGGTCTCTATCTGTTTTTGAAATCTACCCACATGTTATTATATCCACCCTCGATCCCTCTTCATATCTCCTCTGGGACTCCATTGGGTGTATCTTTCCTGTTTTCCTCACCAAATCCAGAGCAATTTTCTCTCTATCAACAGTTTTATTTCCAACAAGTTAACGTTCATCAGTACAAAGTAAGACAGAGGCAGCAGGGAAAATGTAAAACACCCTTTATCTGACTCGTTCTCCTTTATATCAGTTCTCAATCTCCTTTTCTCTTTTCTCTCTTCATGCCTCTAACACAAATGTTCCCACTAAATGTGGCCCAAGCTTTTTAGATATGACCATCAGCTTGAGTCAAGCTGATGCCAACTGTGAAGCTTAGTCTAGCATTTTGTCTGTCTAAATGAACAGTTTAAGGGTTTCCATATTTTGCCACAAACAGAACATAAGCAGTTTATAAATTTAAACTCATTGACATTTACTAAACCAGTAAGGTTGTAAACTCAAACACGATATCTTAATTTCAACCCCCGCCTTGAGATCAAACTTGCCAGATGTGTCATATTTGGACACTGCAGTCAAATGCTGCTGCAAGACCACCCCACCCCACCCCGCCCTTCTCACCTTCTTATTCAGTTGAGCAACAGAGCTAACCGGCAAAACTAACTGAGAGCAAACTTACTGTATCTGCTCAATAAACAACAGCTACTACACATGCCCAAGTAAGCTTGCTACAAGAGTTTTTCATGAGCTGCATCAAAGTACTTAAAGTGCTTAAAATCGATCATAACTCACCGTTGTCTGACATCATGGATGATAGGATGTTGATGTGCTCCACACTCTCTCGTTGCTTGGTGTCTGAGCTAAACAGCCTCTCTCACCCATCCTTCCAGCGCCCAGTCATTACTTCTGTCAGCCTCCATGCTACAGCATACATCTGAACCAACCCAGCCTCGATCACTAATCGCGTACCCAACCAGCTCTAATGAGCAGAGTCCATCCACACTGAACCAGCCTCCCGCAAGTAGCACCTATTGCTAGCCGCTACTCGGCCCTGCAGCCCACAGCTTCCCAAGCTGGCTCACACTTATAAGCAGGTGGATCGCGCCACCCCTCAGGACGCCTCTCACCACCGAGCTCCCCTGACACCATTCCAACAATCAGAGACTTGCCTGCAATTCAAACGGTAAGGCTGGTCTTAATAATCTATTGTGTATAAGTGGGCCGGTGAACACCATGTTGGAAATACCCGGAGCTTAAGGTGTCAACCCCTTCTTGCCTGCCACAAATTAACGTGCCCCTGATTTGCATTATTATAATGACCATCCACTACAGTCGAAATATTGCAAATATTCTCTTGAGACAATATTGTGTTTATAAAATAGCAACGGTCAGAAAACGTTTTTTTCTATTTTTTGTTCTCTCGCTTTTTTATGGCCTGGACAACTATTATAGAGCGTGGGTAGACACGGTAGTAACAGTTTATGACTCCTTTAAATGAAACTCTTCTGGGCTTGTTTCTTGCTCATTTGCTTTTTTCTGAAGTTTCACTGTAACTGTGTAAAATTTGGTTGGCAAAAAATTATTTTGCCATCATGCTGAGTTTTCTCAAATTGCCCTGAGAATATTTCTTGTGATGAATTGGTACTTTTTAGAAAATTAGGTTCAATTACTAGCTCTCTATGCATCCACTCAGTTTCTTTCTCATTCAAAGCTGCGTTAAGGCTAGTTTGATATAATATTACAAAACATCAACAACAGTAGATATGAACACTTGGTGCTGTTAAACACAAACTGAGAGAGACTCCAGCTGATTCCAGAAACAACACACCGTTGAAGATAATTTTTTTAGTATCAAAGCTAAAATGTTGCTGTTTGTTAGAGATGCTTTAGTGCTATACAGTCGTATTGAATTGTTTTTTACTATGCTAGTCATCAGGGTCTATCTGCAACTCTTGATTGACTGTAATAAGCAGTACCCTAACTTCACATACACACACCCGGACACACACACACAGGGCACCAGCCGACCTTGTCCTCAGTCTCTAAATTATATATATATACACATATCTCCCTTCTCTCATTTTGCTTCCATGCCTAAAGTCATCTATAATGACAAATTCATAATTTAAAATTCTTTAATAATGTGATTAAAAAGTCATTTGAGCTTTTTTGTACTCTTTGTAACAGCACCACACCATTCACATGCACACACACACCCACCCACACACACATGCTAATTGCCACACCCCATTTTCTCAGACATGTGTCAACACATTGACATCTTTTCTTCTTTTTTTCCCCCTCAGGATTTTGCTAGAAGTATGAAAATTTTGAGTTTGATCATAACAAAGACTAAGTCTTCTCCAAATTCTTTTATTTTAATGCTGAGCAGCTTCAATCTTTAGAGGGACATTTGATTATTGACATTAGGCAGGTGTAACCCAGCCTGCAGCATAATAAGTGTTTACAGTTAGGTAACTAACCAAGACTGGAGGACAAAGAGGCTGCTAACTGTAGCCTCTGTATTAGATGTCATTCAAATTTGATCAGCTACACTTTCGGGAACTTATTTAAACAGCTTTATTTAAAGAGGTCCTTCTATTAAAAATGTTTTTTCTGAGGTTGCTGTTGAATATTTTAGCTCCACAGGTGTTCTTACCTTCATAGTGGGTGTGAAAACAGGTCAACAACTTCTCTTTCCGTTTTAATCTCTCAAACTACGCAGGTGGTGATAACACCCGATTTCTCCCGAGTCCGAACGGCCTGTATCTGTTTTGTCACAACTCCTTTGTTCATTAGTATTCATCAGCTCCTGCAGCTGAAACCCGCCTACTCAAACCCGCTCACTAAAAAGCTGTAGCATAAGACATAGCAAACAGGAAGACACGACGTCTGACGTTGCCATGCGCAGCGAGGCAGGAATTTTAAGTAGTCATCCATCCTCTAGATAAAAGCTCACTTTATTAACAGCTGGGGGGAGAAGCAACAAACTAATTGGACAGAATGTGAAACACGTGACAAACCAGAAACAGTACTGAGAACATGCGTAAATGTTAAGAAACTACATAAACCACACAAAAAAAAACTCCTGACTAAAAGCTAAGTAATTCATACAACAAGAAATGAAGAGGACAGGAAATAAGAAAAGCTTTCAAAATAAAATCACAGGAAAACTGATAAAAACACTTATGAAAATACGTATAAGCAAAACAAACTCACACCCACAACCCTGACACTCATACCAAATGAACTCAGACAAAATGACGTTAGACCAAACAGACTTGGCCAAAATGGATTCTGACTTTTTTTCTTTTTTTCGTTAAGCCACAACAGCTGGGTGAGAAAATATTTAACGCTATCAAGTTACAAACACAGCCATCCAAACAACCTCTACTTTTGTCAGTGTTACACATTCTTTTGCTTTCTCATTGTTTCTTTTGTCACCTCAGATTTTTGGTTAATACACATTATGATAAATGGCAGGAAAAAGACATTATTGTATACAGAACTTTAAATTTATGAAGATGGACATTTTCAGCTCATGTTTTGATTTCTATACAGATTAAGTTAAAATAATAAATCCATCCATTTTCTGAACCTGCTTCTTCCTGTTCAGGGCCCAGGGAGCTGGTGCCTATCAGCGTTCATTGGGCGAGAGGCGGGGGACACTCTGGACAGGTCACCAGTCCATCGCAGGGCATGAATCTATTAATGTACAACTTACAGTAACAGAAGCTGGTCAGATGGTTATGTTTACAACTGAATTACGTCAAATATTTTCCCACCCGACTGTGTTTTTTTGGGGGGTGGGCGGGGATGACTTAACAGTGCCACAGCGATCCATTAATAAAACAGTCAGAGGAAGCAGAAGCAGTTAGAGGTTGGTCTTTGGATTTGCCCTGCTCCCTTCCAGCATGTATTTCTGTGTGTTTGTGTAGTAATACATGTAAAAAACACATCTGTCACTGAGTTAAGATCACAGTGTGTGGGTAAAAAAACACTGCTCTGCAGTCCCTGTGTGGTCTCTGACACACACACAGCATCATAATGTGTGGTGTTATGCTAGGGGTGTATGTACTAAAAGAAATGTTGTCTAGTTTGAATCTTATGGAACAAGGCTTTGAGGGGAATAGTAGGAGTGGATTTGTGTGTGAGTGTGTATGAAGTGGACAGCTTTGTGTGTTTCCTGTGTTCAGAGGTTAAAATAAGACAAAGCAGGAAAGGAACTAGGAAACGATCCATCCTGCAGGACGTAGCACAAAGAACACTCACGCTCATAGACTACGCCCATAGAAAAAGCATGTGTTGCAAAAACTTCACACTGAAAAAAGTGAGAGTCACTTCTCACCTACACACAAACCAATCCACAAAGACATTTATTTCTGTCTTCTCAGAATGAACAGGGCATTCACGAGCACACACACACATATCACTTTGTAACTTTGACTTTCACTTTCTCCTCTCTGTCAAAAAAATACAGCAACTTGTCTAACAGAAGAGGTGAATGTCTGGCCATGATGAAGGACTGCAAAGCAACACTATTAAAATAAATGGTCAGGCTGTCCCAGCATCAATTAGACTGACAGCTTCCTTTGCTTTCTCTCTCTCTCTCTCTCTCTCTCTCTCTCTCTCTCTTTCACACACACACACACACACACACACACACACACACACACACACACACAGATCAAACTGACTTTATTCTCCTCCATCCAAACTTTATTGCTCACTCTCCTCCTGGATCTCTTCACTCTTTTGCTTTGTCTTTCATTGCATCCTCTGTGGCTCGTTCATTATGACTCTGAGTTTTGTCCCTGTGATCAATCCCTCCTGTCATTGCTTTTATCCAGATATATTCCTTTCATTCGCTCCTCTGTCCTTTTCTGCCCCCTTTAAATTTTTAACATGGCCATTTGGCTTTAAACATGACTAATTGCTATCACAGCACATCAGACCACTGCTTTGGCCCAGTGTATGGCTAGTTGTATTTGTATGTGAGAATGTGTCTGTTGTTGGAAAATGAGCTCAGTCATGCTCAGAAAGATGGTGCTGAATCTAATCATGGGGTTTAGCGATGAAGGGAGTGTACGGTGTGAGACTTGGTGCCAACTGTTACAAAGCTTTCACTCTCCCTCTCGTTCTGCTCTGCATTCATACTGCTCTCGCTGGAATTTCCCTTCCTAACTGTGTCAATATTGTCATGTACCAAGGTCTGATCACACTATGTTTACCTAGGCCTGAATGATATGGCCTAAAAATAAATTCTACTGTTTTATTTATATTTTTTTATATTCAATTGGAGATTTTTTTTTCCAATTTCCAAAATTCATAAACTCTGTCATTCCACGGTATATATTTATAGGTTCCATGTCTTTGGCTATGTGCAAGGTGACTGCTTTGGTGATTGTTCTCCACCGTGCCCCTTTTTTTTCATATGTGGTGCCTTCGGCTACAGTAAGCTGTTTTTAGCTAAGGTTTGTTGGTCACTGCGGTTTTGTTTGTCTTGGAGAGACTGGCGTTTTTCATATTTGGCTGGATGATGAATATTTAATAACGTCACCAGCAGTCTTCAAACCACACTCGAGTTTGTTGTTATTGTCCCCACCACTTTTAAAAACAAACTGACACCCTTGTGCATCGCCGGGTCTCTTGCTCCATGTATGTCGCAGCAAACCCATACAAGTTTAACGCTGACGGTCCGCCATGTTTGCGACTGAAAGGCGGAGCTAACTTTGCAGGCGTGGTCTCAACTGCCCAAGCCGATGAATACTAATGAGCAAAATCAGTGTGACATCACACTGATAGGCTTTTCAAACTTGGTGTGCTCTGGCATTATCTCCACCTGCATCGTTTAAGTGATAAAAACTGAAAGAAAACTATGAAACCAAGAACACCTGTGGACCTAAAATATTCAACATAAAACTAAGACACCACAATCTGGGTTTTTAAACTTATACGAGGTGGCTTAGATTTTCACATACATTTAAAAATGCATGTGTCTAAAGTCTTGAACCAGGTTCAGGGGGTTAATTGGGACCATAGTGAAGGTATAGTTAATCTTAGGTGGAACCAGCATTTTAATTGTTGCAACTCTTCCAATAAGTGATATGAGGAGGTTGGTCCAGCATGTGATGTCATCCTCTGTTGTTTTCAGTAATGGAATATGATTCATTTAAAGTAAATCTTGCAGCCTGCAGTTTTGGCTTTTAGTTATGGTGTGCCACCCCAAAATTTTCAGTGGCTCCATCTGGTCACTCCACGAAAAATATCTGGGGGCACTCCTGACTGGAGACTCATAAAACTAATAAACCAAAACAATTTCTGTGCATCTTTAAGTCTAATTCTACTCTAGCTGACTTAGCAAAAAGATGTTGGCATGAATCATTAACACCGTCCCCCAACAACGAAGCCGTTTTCAGACAGACTTTCAGGAATATTTGCGGCCGATCCGATCGGAAAGCAAATAGAAATTAAACAGCAAGAAAATTTGGGGGGGCGGGGAGCTGCAGCCAGGTGTACTTGGAAGTACTAATGGTGCTTGCCTCAAGTAAAACCTTAAACTTTATTCTAGACCTTACAGGGAGCCAATGAAGTGATGCTAAAACAGGAGAAATATGGTCTCTCCTTCTAACTCTCATCAGAACTCTGGCAGCAGCATTTTGGATCAGCTGGAGGCCTTTAACAGCACTATTAGAACACCCTGATAATAATGAATTACAGTAATCAAGTCTAGAAGTAATAAATGCGTGAACTAAAGTTTCTGCATCCCTTTGATTCAAAATGCTCCTAATTTTAGCAACATTACGCAGGTGGAAGTAGGCCGTCCTGGTAACATGTTTTATATGAGAACTAAAGGACATGTCCTGGTCAAAGATAACACCCAGGTTCTTTACCTTCTTGTTGGAGGCCAAATTAATGCCATCCAACGTTGATGACTGACTACACAACTTGTTCCTAAGATTCTCAGGCCCAAAAGTCACAACCTCAGTCTTGTCTGAATTTAAAAGCAAAAAATTAAGTGTCATCCAACGTTTTACATCATTAAGACAAGCTTGTAATCTCTGCAGCTGGTTGGTCTCATCAGGCTTCATTGATAGATATAACTGAGTATCATCAGCATAAAAATGGAATTTTATACCATGTTGTCTAATAATTTTACCAAGCGGTAACATATATATAGTAAAGAGGATTGGTCCAAGCACTGAACCCTGAGGAACTCCATGACTGACTCTGGTATGTATATGAAGAAGATTCATTATTTACATGAACAAACTGGAATCTTTCAGTTAAATATGATTCAAACCAGTTTAATGCAGTTCCCTGAATCCCAATATCATATTCAAGCCTCTTCAATAGGATCTTATGATCTATAGTATCAAACGCAGCACTGAGATCTAACAGGACAAGTACAGACACAAGTCCACTGTCTGAGGACATGGGAATATCATTAGAAACTTTCACCAGTGCTGTTTCAGTGCTATAATGAGCTCTAAATCCTGACTGGAACTCTTCAAAAATATTATTACTGTTTAGATGATCACATAACTGGTTTGCAACTATCTTTTCTAGAATTTTTGAGATGAAGGGTAAATTGGATATAGGTCGATAATTACCTGGAGATCCTGGATCAAGATCAGGTTTCTTAAGTAAAGTTTAATAACAGCAACCTTAAAGGCCTTAGGCACATATCCATTCATTAAAGACAAATTGATCATGTCCAATATCCATGTGTTAATCAATGGGAAGACATCTTTAAAAAGTCTGGTTGGAACAGGATCCAACATACATGTAGATGGTTTAGAAGAAGCTATAATTTGTGTTAACTCATTAAGATCAGCTGGACAGAAACTGTCTAAACATGATTCAGATTCTAAAGCTGCTTCACTGGACAACGAACCAGAGACAACAGTGGGAAGGACATTATAGATTTTTTCTCTGATTGAATCTATTTTATTAGTAAAGAATTCCATGAAGTCATCACTACCGAGGGTCATGGGGATACACAGTTCAACAGAAGTTGGGTTTTTTATTAATCTGGCTACAGTACTAAACAGAAACCTGAGATTGTTCTTGTTCTTGTCACGGGCTCTGACAGTTTGTTGACCCACATGCTGGACTCAGACTCAGACACAGGCGTTTACGGTGCAAAAGTGAACAGGTTTATTTACAGGTGCAAGTGGACAGTACATATATATACAGTGGAGATGGTGCTCGGTGATCTGGTGCGTCAGGTGGATCTCAGGACTGTAAGGGGAGAGGAGAGTTAATGCTCGAGCCGGTTGATGAGAGCAGGAGATATTGCAGGGAGAGGATGAGGATGCGTGACTCACAGAGAATGAAGGCAGTAAACTCTCGGGAGGAGGACAGGTCCAGTGCGGTGCTGTGCGGGGAGGTGGTGAGTCCAGGTCGGGTGAGAACGCTGGAGGGAGGTAGGTGCGGTTCCAGGAGATCAGGTGCTGGACACGGAAGGATCCTCAGACACACAAGGAGCAGGGTGACGATAATCCTGGAGACAACAGGTAATCACACAGGCAAAAACTCTCACACGAAGCACAACAAGAAACTCGGAAATAATCACTGGGAATAATCACTAGGAATAAATCACTAGGACGGCGCTTAGAAGTTACCATGTAGGTTAACAACCAGGCGCTGAATGAACGTCTGCCTTGTCCTTAAGTACCACCCTGCTCCTCATCAGCTCTGATCTCCACCAGGTGTAATCAATCTACCTCGCGCTCCAGCGTAGCTTCTCTCTGCAAGCAGATGACTCACCCGACACAGAAAATACACAGCACATAATACACTGAACCTGACATTACCTCCCCCTCAACGACCGCCACCTGGCGGTATGGCACGAGATGCCTCAAAATCCCTGATGAGCTGGGGATCCTGTATAAAGGAGGCCGGCACCCAAGAGCGATCCTCTGGTCCGTAGCCCTCCCAGGCTACCAGGAACTGCCGGCCTCTGCCACGTTTCCGCACGTCAAACAGGCGGTCCATGGTGTAAACCAGTTGTCCATCAACCACACGGGCGGGAGGGGGGGGAGCGGACGGAGGACACAAGGGGCTTGAAACAACAGGCTTAATGAGAGAGACATGAAACACAGGGTGGATCCGCATAGAAGCGGGCAGGCGGAGCTTGACAGTGGAGGGACCAGGGACAGACACGATTTCAAAAGGGCCAATGTAACGGGGAGCCAGTTTCTTATGGGTGTTTTTGAGATGAATGTCACGGGTGGAAAGCCATACCTGTTGCCCGACGGTGTAGGTGGGTGCCGGGAGACGCCGCCGGTTGGCCACCCTGCAGTTTTGCTCCTTGGTGCGTTCCAAGGCGGCCACTGTCTGCGCCCAGGCGCGCCTACACCGCCTGACATGAGTGCTGACAGACTGGTGAGCAGGTGGGTTGTTTTCGGAGGGCAGCAGGGGGGGCTGGTAACCTAAGGAGACTTCAAAGGGAGATTTATTGGTAGCAGAAGATATATGCATGTTAT
>SSNP01000098.1:1438460-1486807 GCA_006937955.1 Pachypanchax playfairii
CGCAGCGCAGCCTCCAGCTCCTGATTCATCCGCTCTGTCTGACCATTGGTCTGCGGATGAAATCCGGAGCTGAGGACCACGCGCGCCCCGAGTGCCGCAAAGAACTCCCTCCAAACCTGGGAAATAAATTGGGGGCCCCTGTCGGATAGTACTTCGACAGGGAGCCCATGGAGCCGAAAAACATGCTTCACTAGAAGCCGGGCAGTCTCTATGGCAGAAGGCAGTCTTTTGAGGGGAATGAGATGGCATGCTTTAGAGAATCGATCAATCACAGTTAAAATCACAGAAAACCCTTTACTGACCGGCAGCCCTGTCACGAAGTCCAGGGCGATGTGGGACCAGGGTCTGCCGGGGGTCTCGAGAGGCTGGAGCAGTCCGTGGGGATGTTGGTTGGAGGGCTTATTGCGCGCACATGTCTGGCAAGCCTGGACGTACTCCTTGATGTCTTTGTACATGGACGGCCACCAGAAGGACCGCCGGATGAGGCCCACCATCCTTCCAACTCCTGGATGACCTGAAAACCGGGCTGTGTGGGCCCAGTGGAGAAGGCGTGAGCGTACAGATTTTGGAACATACTTGCGGTCCGGCGGTTGGGTGGCTGGTCCAGGATCGGTGAGTTGTGCGCGTCTGATTGCCTCTTCGATGTCCCACGTGACTGCTCCAACCACACAGGCTGGGGGAACAATGGTGCGTGTCTCGGGAATTTCGTCCACTGAGAACTGACGAGAGAGGGCATCGGGCTTGACATTCTTAGAACCGGGTCTGAAAGAGATTATAAAGTGAAAACGTGAGAAAAACAATGACCACCTGGACTGTCGGGGGTTTAGTTGTTTAGCTTCCTGGAGATAAGCTAGATTTTTGTGGTCTGTCCAGACCACCACGGGTTCGACGGCCCCCTCCAGCCAGTGTCTCCACTCCTCGAAAGCCAACTTAATGGCCAGCAGCTCCCGGTCTCCCACGTCGTACCCTCTCTCCGCCGATGACAGGCGGCGAGAGAAAAAGGCGCAGGGGTGCAGCTTCTGGTCGTGCGGTCCCACCTGGGACAGCACGGCTCCCACGCCTGAGTCCGAGGCATCCACCTCCATGGTGAATTGCCTGAACGTGTCGGGCTGCACGAGGATGGGAGCGCTGCTGAACTTCTCCTTAAGTTTAAGGAAGGCGTTGTTAGCTTCTGGGGTCCAGGTGAACGGTTGCTTGGTGGAAGTGAGAGATGTTAAGGCAGCAGCAGTCTGACTGTAATTGCGGATGAACTTGCGGTAAAAGTTAGCAAAACCCAGGAAGCTCTGAAGCTGCTTACGTGTCGTGGGTGTGGGCCAGTCCATCACCGCCTGAACCTTTGCAGGGTCCATTTTCACATGTCCGTTTCCAAAGATAAATCCTAGGAATCCCACAGAGGAGACATGGAACTCGCATTTCTCCGCCTTCACGAAGAGCCGATTCTCCAGGAGGCGCTGGAGAACCTGACGGACATGGAGCCTGTGTTCAGCCTCGGAAGCAGAGAAGATTAAGATGTCGTCTAAATACACAAACACAAAGTCATTTAGAAAATCTCTTAATACGTCATTAATCAGAGCCCGGAAGACAGCGGGGGCGTTGGTCAGCCCAAAAGGCATGACCAGATATTCAAAATGCCCCAGGGGAGTCTTAAATGCTGTCTTCCACTCATCTCCCTCTCTGATGCGGACCAGATGGTATGCGTTGCGTAAGTCCAGCTTGGAGAAGATGGCAGCTCCCTGAACAGTCTCAAATGCTGAGGCCAACAAAGGTAATGGGTACCTGTTTTTTATGGTGATTTGATTTAGTCCTCGGAAGTCAATACAGGGTCGCAGTGACCCATCCTTCTTAGACACAAAGAAGAAGCCTGCTCCCAGAGGTGATGTTGAACGTCGGATGATGCCCGCCTCTAGCGACTCCTTGATGTACTGCTCCATACTCTCTCGCTCCGGGCGAGAGATGTTATAGAGTCGGCTAGATGGCAGGGTGGCTCCGGGGAACAGGTCTATGGCGCAGTCGTACGGTCTGTGGGGAGGAAGAGAAACAGCTCGGGACTTACTAAATACCTGACTCAGGTCGTGGTATTCTGGAGGAACTCGTGTTATCTCCTCGTCCGTGCACGCTGGAGACGTAGATCTGGCGAGAGCAGAGTGCAGACACTGGGACAAGCAGTACAAACTCCATGAGTCAATGTTACCTTCCTTCCAGTTTATATGAGGGTTGTGTGTTTTCAGCCATGGATGGCCCAGCACCACCGGAACCTGCGTGGAGGGGAACACCAGAAATGAGAGATTCTCACGATGGTTACCTGATATTACCACCTCCAGCTCACAGGTCCGGTGGGTGATGGTGGTGAGTGATCGGCCATCCAGAGCAGAAACACGGACAGGAGTTTGGAGTCGTTGCACGGGGATCTCGAGCTGGCGGGCCAGAGCTGCGTCCAGGAAGTTCTGCTCACATCCAGAGTCCACCAAAGCCAGAGTCTGAAAAGAGTTTTGATGAAAAAGAAGAGTCACAGGAAAAGTTAGTCGGGAGGGTTTTTCCTGGGAAGGGACCGTCAGACCTCCCTGAACCTCTGACGGTCGCGGCCGTTTAAACGCATGGGGCACGCGGCGATGAAGTGCCCTGCGGTTCCGCAGTATAAGCACTCGCGTGCCTCCATGCGTCTTTGTCTTTCGGTGGGTGAAAGCCGTGCGTTCCCCAGCTGCATTGGCTCATCTCCGGTATGAGCCGCTGCTCCTCGAGGTGCGATCGCCGTCTCAGCAGTCCTGATCGCCGCTCTAGGTGGAGAGCGCGTCCGTTGCTCCTCCCTGAAGTACCCTGACAGCTGATTATCGATCCGGATGGCAAGCGTGATCAGATCCTCCAGCATCAGGGGTTCGTCTCGATGAATCAGCTGTTCCCGAATCGGCCGGCTTAATGCGCCCACAAACGCTCCCTTGAGCGCCGGCGTGTTCCAGCCTGATTCAGCAGCCAACGTTCTAAAATCCACCGAAAAATCAGCCACTGACCTCTTCCCCTGCTTGATGTGGCGAAGTTGGTGCGTGATCTCGGACTCGGATTTCCTGTAGGTGAAGGTCCGCTCAAAGTCCTTGATAAACACCTCCATGGAGGTGCGTTGGATGAGGGGGTAGTTGTACTTCGCCTCCGCCCATCGAAGCGCACGTCCCCTTAGGAGGCCGATGATATGAGCAATCTTGGAGGCGTCATCTGGAAAAGACTGAGGGGACCGGCAAAACATTAGAGAACACTGCAGCAGGAATCCGGACCCTTTACCTGGCTCCCCAGCGTAACCTTCCGGGTTGGGCAGAGTCACATGGCTCGCCGGAGCACGCGCGGTGGGAGCCGGAGGGTCGGGCTCGGGTGGTGCTGACGCAGGCTGTGGAGGAGGCTGAGAGAGAGCAGACAGCTGGGCCTGCATGCTTTGCAGCAATCCCGCGATGTCCTCCAATCGCTGGTGGTTGAATTGCTGCCGCTCACATAAAGAGTTCAGCACTGTCTCATGCCTCGCTAGCAAGTCCTGCATACCTGTCAACGGGGATCTGGCTGAGTCCGCTGGGTCTGACTGGCCTGGTTGTTCTGTCACGGGCTCTGACAGTTTGTTGACCCACATGCTGGACTCAGACTCAGACACAGGCGTTTACGGTGCAAAAGTGAACAGGTTTATTTACAGGTGCAAGTGGACAGTACATATATATACAGTGGAGATGGTGCTCGGTGATCTGGTGCGTCAGGTGGACAGCACATAATACACTGAACCTGACAGTTCTCCTCTATGAGGGACGAGTAATACTCAGTTCTAACCCTACGAAGGGCTCTTTTGTATATGAGCAGACTATCTCTCCAAGATAAATAAACTTCTTCTAGCTTAGTGGAACGCCATTTCCTTTCTAACTTTCTTGAAGTTCTTTTTAGCATACGCAGCTCTAAATTAAACCAAGGAGCACGCCTCCTCTGGCTGATTACCTTCATTTTCAGAGGAGCAACTTGATCCAATGACGTGCGCATTGAAGCTGTAAAATTATCAGTAAGATCATCAATTCGCCAGTCTGCAAAATCTCTGCAGCTGCTCTCTGTTATATTATTCTTCTGGAATGAAGATAAAGCTAACGGAATAGATTCTTTGAATTTAGTTACAGCATTTTCTGATAAACATCTACGGTAGGTAAAGTTTCTATCTGGAGCGGTGAGGTCCATCATTGTAAATTCAAAGGTTATTAAAAAATGATTAGACAAGACAGGGTTGTGAGGAAACACTATCAGCTGTTCAATCTCTACGCCATAAGTCAGAACAAGATCAAGAGTATGATGACAATAGTAAGTTGGTCTGTTTACATTCTGAGAGAAACCAACTGAATCCAAAAGATCATTAAAAGCTGTATTCAAACTATCACTTTCAACATCAACATGAATATTGAAATCTCCCACTATAATGACTTTATCAGATTTCAATAATAGTTCTGATAAAAAGACTGAAAATTCAGACAAGAACTCAGAATAAGCACCTGGTGGACGATATACAACAACAAGTAAAATAGGTTCCTCTGATTTCCAATTCGGGTGAGAAATACTGAGGGTCATAAATGTGTTAGCCAATAGCATTCTACGTACATCCACATAGTACACTTCGCAATCAACCAAGCGTGTGCCCATATGTATTCTGAAGAACTACAGCTGGCTGGCATTTACAAGTCATTTACAACACTGCAAAGACGTGAAACCAAAACAATTAAAATTAATAAATAAACTTATAGATTGTATAAATGTAACTTACCCATGAAGTGTCCATCGTAACAAAGGGGCCAATGAGAGCTGACACTTGCTATGCTGTCTCGGTAACAGAGGGGCAGGACTTAAAGGTATAATACTTTTTTTGGCTCAGTGGTGCTCTGAGAAAAAACTCCAGATTGCTACTTTAAGGAAGTGTCCTGGATTCTCAGTGTCTGCAGCATCAGCCTGTATCCCATTTGGAGCCTAAACGTGAGTCATACAGTTTAATCCACCAGTAAAAGCTTAGTGAAATCAAGGCAATGGCTCATACTGTGTTCCTGTAAAGTCACTTTGTTGGAGTTGCCATTAAACAATAGATTTCTTTTTTTGTTTGTTAGTTTTTTTTTTTATCATCTAATGAAATACAATTTATAATTTATCATTTTGTTGGACTTTAGATTTGAATCTGTAGAACCCATTTTGTCCATGTAATTACTCTATAGCAGATCTAAAGAAGCTGCTGCTCTCAAAACATTTATTTATGTGAGGAAAAGGGTTGTTTTGAGCTGTTAAAATCTTAATAACCTACTTAATCTGTATTGAACTTTAAAGCAACAGCACTGAAGTAAACTTTATTAAATGACACACAGTACAGCAGTTTAGAAGCTATGGAGAGAATATAGTCACAATAGGATTGAGTACACAAATGAGTACCTATGCACAAATCATCTATTGCACACGCACAATCCTATTGAGACTATTTTATCTACATAAGAAGCTGTTAGATAACTTTTTGAGTCAAAAACTTAATGTCTGTTCAACCTAAAAAAAGGTACAAAATGCGACAATTAAGCTAGCTGTTTTGAAGGCTTTGTAAAATAAACCTCATGTTTTTATGTCATGAGTTGGTATTTTTAATTTTCATTGCCTCTATTTTACGTTTGTAAAACTGCCTTGCACAAAGCTGAACATTTTCAAATGCATCTGTGCTGTTGGACAACACTCTATATCTATAAGTATTGCTCTCTCTGTATTGAACAAGTCAAAGATTTTTGAGGAAATGTTATTATGGTGGTTTATGTTGGAAATCCTTTACAGCAGATAATTTTTAGTTTTATACATGTTGTGACACAAATTGGCAAAAAAAGAGGAAGAAAAAGGAAACAGTTGACGTGCTAAATCTGATTAAAAACTGTGGTTTCATTATTTCTGTTTGTTCTACTGTGCCAATTATGGTCTATTTTTATATGATTTTTGTCTGGGTGCTAAAAAAGCTGATAATTGTGTTAAACTGAGAGAAAGTTTGTGATATCAGTGGCAGATCTGGCCTATTCAAGCAAAACCCAGTCAGCTCATTATTGGTAATTAACTTAATGTATTCAGTCTTACTTGTGCCAGTTGAGCTCACAGTATTCAGTTACAGCTCTTCTCAGAAGCCAAAGTATCTTGATCTGATTTCTGTGAGCCTTTCTCACTCAAGAAATTCCATCCTTTAACAGCTGCAGCTTCTCTGGACATCTACACAAGATGATGTAGTCAGCAATAAAATGTGTTTTCCCATGTATGTGTGTGCGTGTGTTTGACAGTGACCTAATTGCAGTGAACTGGGGCTGGCCATTTCCTCTGTTTATTTTCTTGTCATTAGTGATGCACAAGGGGGAAGGAAAGCTTTCCTTTTGGTCACTACAACTCTAAGAGGAACTGATGTTTCCATCTCACTGAAACAAGGTGAAGTGAGTCAAACACACAAAAAAAAACAATGTTTTTGGCTGGAATAACAAAACCTAAGAAAGAGGTTACTAAAATATTTGCCACACTTCTTTTAATTGACTCAGTGCTGCCAGGAGTGTGTCACTCGCTTATTCCATCTTGAAAATGTCACTTTTAGACAAAAAAAACTGTCTTGTTTGTTTGAAAACGTGTTTAATTGCTTTGTAAAATGGCAAAATGGAAGAGAGCATGAAAAATCACAAATTCAGTAATTTTTTTTAGAGTTTAAAAGCTACAATTTAAATCTTGGTCAGTTTAAAAACATACTGTGCATAGATGCAGCTGAGAACTGGTGAAATGTCATTATGTTTTCTCATTTAGTTACAATCTGTAATGAAGTGGCGACCTGTCCATGCTTTGCACTGCCATTTGCCCAGTGGCCACCGGAGATATGCACCGGCCTCCTGTGACCCTGATGGAAAATGGAAAGATGGATTTAATTACAACTCATTTGTCAATGTGCACATTTTATTTCCAACTGTTTAATTCACTGTTTCTTTAACCACTGGGCCCTGTGTCTTGGTTAAAAAGCGCATTCACTGCCTCCAGCTGACTTGTTTTATTTGAACTCCTGTAAAAGTTGAGGTTAATGATGTTTAGGCCCAATATTGTCAGCGTGGGTATTTACTGCAGCAACCCCCAGAGTGAAGACAAGGATAAAGTTCCTGCAGTAAGTAATGTAAAAAGGAGTAAGGTGGGGGCTGTTGCATGTCTCCAGCTGCCAGTGGGGTTGGAGGGTGATTACACCCTGGATAGGTCACAAATCAGATGATGGAATTCATTTTAAGTACTATTTATATGTAAATACAAATACTTTTAATATAATCCACTATCCATAAATACTTATATGGTCTAGGTATTTTTCTCTTGCAGGAATAAATGAAATAGCCCAATTTAATGACTGTCATCAAGATCATCTGTAAATAATTTACACAGAGGGAACTACAACTGTGCTGAAAATCACAGATCACTGGGGACTCGTTACGTAGTGAAAGCAGTTGACATGGCTTTTATAGAAAAGTAAAAACTACAGAGCTTCCTACTATGATCCTGTCTCTCTAGGTCAGTTGAGCAAGATAGTTTAGATGAATAAATATTTAAATGACTGCTGGTAAATGAAGTATCACAGTTAAGGCTCTTGTATTACCCATATATACAAGGGCCGGTCCTGCATATATAGTATTTAATGTATAGGCAACTTAAAAATATATTATACAAAAATAATAAGTTTGAAGTTGTATTTAATCAATATTAGAAACAGTTAATGAACACATAACTTAGTTTTTTGATTGTTTTATTGCAGCAATAAAGAGGCCTGAAAGGCAGCAAAAAAATTAAATCAACAAAAAATTAAAATCACTTATCAAACATGGTGCATTGTTACATAATGTCAATGTCAGCAAAGAACCCTGGAGGAAATGTAGATCAAATTTGGTATTTTAATTGTTTGGCAAATGCACAGCTGCTACATATGAATTTGAGTATCCCTGAGCCATTTCCAGAGGGACGGAAATACAAATTAAACCCACACTGCACGGGGCTCACCAGAAACCAGATGAGACAAAATATTTACACCCACTGGTGGAACTGTTGCATAGTTAATTAAAGTAACACAAAATACTGTTTTTCACATGCCATGCTTGGATTAAGAAGACAACAATATTTTGAAATAAAATAGCATAAAAATATCAGAAAGCTGTCAAACAATTTAGTTGGTATATAATTTTTTTTTTAATTAAATGCTGAGGCTTGTTTGTTTTTTAGTCAGTCCTCCCACACAAACAAATTAGAATTCCAGTTAGGTGGAGGTAATGTGTTTGTTGACATTAGTTGATTTATTTATTGGTTTTCCTGTTTGTTAAAAAATAACTCATATGTAATGAACAGATTGAATTCAATTGAATTTAAGTTTATTTATAAAGCACCAGCTCATAACAAAGTCATTTCAAGGCACTTTACAGAAATATCAACTAATTAGCAATAAAACATTTCCAGCCAATTGAGTTGAGTTGTTAAAGGTGGTAAAGAGGATTTTGCCCCGAACCAGAAGCTATGGCTATGTGTTTTAGCGTTTGTTACAAAATCTTCTTTACCACCTTTAATTCAGTTCGGTCCCCATCCTGAGCATGGAGGACAATTTCAGAAGCAGGATGAGGACCAATAGAATTAATTTTGGGAGCGATCTGAATCAAGGAATTTTTTAAAGGATCCTTTATTGTAGAAAAATTGTGTGTTTTCCCTCTGTGAATAATATAACAGTAGACACAATATGTATTGTATATGCATTGCTGATCTGTAGTTATGTTTCCCTTGTGACATTTCCTATTTTCTCTCTCTCACTGTTAAGCCAGATTCACACCTGGAGTGTGGCCTTTAAGGAACATTGTGAATGTTATTTTGACTCTTATGTTAACAGATTAAAGCATACCCACAGGCACATCTGCAGCAGCTGTACAGAACTACGGTCAGCTGTGTGACTACACATGCAGCCACAATGTGACAGTTCAGTAACGTAAAGTTAAGGCTGCTGTGTGACGCTGTGGTGCAGCCCAGACTGTATCTTACCTACATTGTGTTTTAATCTCGTGCTCGTCTCTCTGTCTCTTTTTACTCTTCCCACCAATAAACTTTAATCATTTTTCTGTGATTCCCAAACATTGCTCCATCTATCTTACTCTTCATCCTTTCAGCTGTGGGACCATTTTCTTTTCCTCCCTCCCTTCCTTATTCACCTCCTTCCTCTATTAGTCCTAACATTCGTCACTCATTGCCTTCCTGTCTTTGTCAATCTGAACTTCCAGGAATTCATTTGGAGGACGTGTTGCCTTCTGAACCTGATAAAACCTCACCCAATCTCAGCTGTTGCACTTCCAGAGAACATTTGACCTGAATGACATCTAATTTATGTTGAACCTAATGTTGCTGCACATTAGAGGACGTATGAGACCAAACAATCCACTTTCTGTCATCACGAGGATCCACAGAAACACATGAATGAAATGATTATATGTTAATCTTTAACTGCCAGTAAATTCTGTTGGAGTTTGATGGTTTCTAAAAAATCTGGAATCTGATCTGGTTCTCTGACCTACTGACAGGATGGTAATCATCTCACTAAAGAGCTTAGCTAAGCAGTTTTTCACAGATTATCAGCATCACTGCAAGCTAAGAGAAACACTACACACCCACCCCCACCAGTTTATCTAATTCCCAGACTCTTATGCTGTTCTGCCAGCTCCTAATATGTAATATAATTTCAAACAGTTTAGCAGAGTTGCTTTTCTTCAAAAGGCAGATTCTACAAATGAGCCGAGCGTATCATATTTTTTGGCATATTTAAGCACGTTTTAAAACAAGTAATGCTCTCCTCAAGGCAACAAACAAGATAAATTATATCATTTTGCAAAGCAGGAAATTACTCTCATGGGAATAAACATTGGTGAACAAGCATTTATTTGTTTTGGGGGGTGGGGCTTTCTAGACCATGGTGCATATTTAAAGAGGATTAAATTTTAAACTGACAATAAGGGGAGAGTGGCCAGCAGTTCAGTCTAAATATTAAGATTAATCTGTTTTCTCCAGCCAAAACCGTCTGCCAGCCAGATGCAGGTAAAAGGGTCCAATGCGATTTTTACCCAAACATGTTTGCTGAGCTGCTATAATACCTTCGGACTGTGCAGCACTCCAGCCTATTGAAAAATAGATGCTCCAAATAAATTATAGATGTCCATGAAATTGTACAACAAGAATATATTGCAAACATATTTTTGGTGTAACAAACATAAACCTACCATAAAGCAGGCTCAGAATAAAAAATAAGTGAACTGGTTGAGCTTTGGTGCCTTTTTTCTTCTTTCTGCCACGTTTCTAAAGTCAGCAAGTGGAAACCGTAGGATTTCTGTCAAAATGTAGTTTAAACAGACACTAATAACGTTGTTCTCATTTTCTGGAGATCATACTGAAATAAAAAAAAAATCAAACCATAAAAATAGCATTATTGTTTAGTAAAAGTAGCCCAAGTTAATAATAGTCTAGAGGGATGAAGGCGGCGCCGTAAAGGCCAAGAAACTCCAACCGAGGCAGAGATGCAGAGAGCGTTCCTTCGACTGATAACAAAATGACCCTCAGAATATTTGATTTTGATTAAAACTTTGTCCATCTTTACAGGGGCGGCCGTGGCTCAGGCAGTAGAGCGGGTCGTCCCCACTCGCCTGGAGAGAAAGATCACCTGGCCGTTGTGTCCTTGGGCAAGACTCTTAACCCACTTTGCCTGTTTGGTGGTGGTCGGAGGGTCCGGCGGTGCTGGTGTTGGCAGCCTCGCCTCTGTCTGTGTGTCCCAGGACAGCTGTGGCTACAACATGTGTGTAGTTCATCATCACCAAACGTGTGAGTGAGTGTGTGAATGGGTGAATGACATACTGTAGTGTGAAGCGCTTTGGGGGTCGTAGGACCTGAGTAAAGCGTCTATACAAGTATTTACAATTTGCAGTGTCTTTTATGATGTTCTGGTTGTTATTGAGATCCAACTGAGATGCAACACTGACCTAATGAACATGTACAGTGGGGCAAAAAAGTATTTAGTCAGCCACCAATTGTGTAAGTTCTCCAACTTAAAAAGATCAGAGAGGCCTGTAATTTTCATCATAGGTATACCTCAACTATGAGAGACAAAATGAGGGAAAAAAATCCAGAAAATCACATTGTCTGATTTTTAAAGAATTTATTTGCAAATTATGGTGGAAAATAAGTATTTGGTCACCTACAAACAAGTAAGATTTCTGGCTTTCACAGACCTGTAACTTCTTTAAGAGGCTCCTCGGTCCTCCACTCGTTACCTGTATTAATGGCACCTGTGTGAACTCGTTATCAGTATAAAAGACACCTGTCCACAACCTCAAACAGTCACGCTCCAAACTCCACTATGGCCAAGACCAAAGAGCTGTCAAAGGACACCAGAAACAAAATTGTAGACCTTCACCAGGCTGGGAAGACTGAATCTGCAATAGGTAAGCAGCTTGGTGTGAAGAAATCAACTGTGGGAACAATTATTAGAAAATGGAAGACATACAAGACCACTGATAATCTTCCTCGATCTGGGGCTCCACGCAAAATCTCACCCCGTGGGGTCAAAATGATCACAAGAACGGTGAGCAAAAATCCCAGAACCACACGGAGGGACCTAGTGAATGACCTGCAGAGAGCTGGGACCAAAGTAACAAAGGCTACCATCAGTAACACACTACGCCGCCAGGGACTCAAATCCTGCAGTGCCAGACGTGTCCCCCTGCTGAAGCCAGGACACGTCCAGGCCCGTCTGCGGTTTGCTAGAGAGCATTTGGATGATCCAGAAGAGGATTGGGAGAACATCATATGGTCAGATGAAACCAAAATAGAACTTTTTGGTAGAAACTCAACTTGTCGTGTTTGGAGGGGAAAGAATGCTGAGTTGGATCCAAAGAACACCATACCTACTGTAAAGCATGGGGGTGGAAACATCATGCTTTGGGGCTGTTTTTCTACAAGGGGACCAGGACGACTGATCCGTGTAAAGGAAAGAATGAATGGGGCCATGTATCGTAAGATTTTGAGTGAAAACCTCCTTCCATCAGCAAGGGCATTGAAAATGAGACGTGGCTGGGTCTTTCAGCATGACAATGATCCCAAACACACCGCATGGGCAACGAAGGAGTGGCTTCGTAAGAAGCATTTCAAGGTCCTGGAGTGGCCTAGCCAGTCTCCAGATCTCAACCTCATAGAAAATCTCTGGAGGGAGTTGAAAGTCCGTGTTGCCCAGCGTCAGCCCCAAAACATCACTGCTCTAGAGGAGATCTGCATGGAGGAATGGGCCAAAATACCAGCAACAGTGTGTGAAAACCTTGTGAAGACTTACAGAAAACGTTTGACCTCTGTCATTGCCAACAAAGGCTATATAACAAAGTATTGAGATTAACTTTTGTTATTGACCAAATACTTATTTTCCACCATAATTTGCAAATAAATTCTTTAAAAATCAGACAATGTGATTTTCTGGATTTTTTTTCCTCATTTTGTCTCTCATAGTTGAGGTATACCTATGATGAAAATTACAGGCCTCTCTGATCTTTTTAAGTGGGAGAACTTACACAATTGGTGGCTGACTAAATACTTTTTTGCCCCACTGTAGTTGCCATTACTTCCTCTAATATTCATGTACTCTGACATCAGGGGAATGTTTCACCTTCGATGGATGAGACAAAACATTTATTTTATTTTAAGGTCATATGGACCGAAGGACACTGGCCATTGTGTCCTGAGAAGACTTATTAGTAATGCAGATGTTGTAAACAGACACCAGCTACCATAAAACCCTTGAGAACAGATGCATGAAAGTATGTGACTGGACAAAGCAGATGAGCATGCACATTAAACTCATCAGATTCATGCAGTTAGGCCATGAAGCACAGGGAGGGTTCTCTTTTATAAATATATGTTTGTGAGCTTCACACCACCAGATTTAGACAGAAACAGTGTCAGTGACTGAAATTCTGTTCAAATGTAAATTAGAATTACTCACCAATGAAGCAAAAATAAATGAATACAAGTTTATGAAAACAATTAAAAAATTGGAACTATTCAATTTCACTTCAGACAAAAAAATGCTCAAAAATGTAGCACAATCAAATCCATATGTCTGAGACAAATAAACCCATGACAGATAATGTTTTGATTAAAAAAAAAAGAAATGCAAAAAGTGCATGAGCTCACATACAAACAGCAGGACTATGAGAAGCAGAAACTTTGCATATCCTGCAACATACAAACCCACTGAATGAGTTGTATGTCTTCCAGGATTTCTATGTGTTGTTAGTGATCAGGAAGGAGCAACAGATCTACAGGTGGTACATAGTACGGCAGATTTTGATTGATGTTTTAAAAAGAACTTGGAAACTGTATGATGGATTTTTAGTTTGATTTCATGTATTTATTTACATAACTAAAAAATCTCCATCAGACTCTGAAAAGTGTTGTAATTCATTTGTTAAATCTGGTTGTAGCAGCAGTCAGGTTTATTATAATTACTAAGCAGCATAGAAAATAGTATATTATGATACAAATGCAGCAGTGGACAATATGCACAAGTAGATCAAGTAACATGTATCATCCTTAGTTGAACAAGAATTCTAAATTCTTCTAAGATAAAACCTTAGAAGAAAAAATTTAAATTATTGTCAAGCACTGTGACATTCTGTTTTTGATGTTCAGTTCTGTCAACATGTGTTTCTACTTCAGCATACTAAGCTCAAACTGTGGGTGTTTGAGTGTTTGTATTTCTCTGAAATCCTTTTTCCATCAGGTTTCCTTGTCTTTAACACAGTATTTGAATTATTTATGACCAATTACTCTGATTTGCAGGGGGTGATTTAACAATCTATTGGAAACACATAATGGTCTGTGCACAAACAGTATGGAATTTGAAAATCAATTAAGACCATTTGTTTTATGAACATGTCATAAATTAAGTTGTAAACTTTTGATAACTAACTTTTTGACATAATCATCACAATTTTTTATCATTTTTACACCTGAAGTTCTGTGATGGGGGAAGGATGGGGGCTCATGAACTAAAGGAAGGCGTGTTCGTTCCACTCCAGTGCTGCAATTTACACTGACAATTCTATCAAATATACTCATAACCCTCGGTTACAAAAAAGAGAGCGACAAGACAAGACCATGACTTACGTATGTCACAGCCTATATGACAGAAGTTAGCTGACTTAGCATTAGCTGAAATGTATCAAGCGGACGCAGACGACCTGTTAGAGTCCTGTTTCCCTCATGAAATCACCTTTCTTTCAGCATGTTGTGCAGATGGAGAGATTATTATAAATAAACTTTTCTTCAGTTTTTTAATTAGATTTTAATTAGTCATGTTACAGATTTGGTCCTTTATGTAGGTGCACTTTTACTGCTGTGTCCTTGAATCTGGGATGTTGCATCTGCTGAACAATCAAAATTATGTCAGTAGTTTCTAATAGTGTGGTGACGGAATATATTTTACAGATATAGTACAGATCAAAAGTTTGGACACACCTTCTCATTCAAAGAGTTTTTTTTTTTTCATGACTACATTGTAGATACTCAATTAAGGGCATAGATACTATGAAAGAACACATAATGTAGAATTACTGTATGCACTTAAATAAAAAGGGTGAAATAACTGAATACATGTGTTATATTTTAGATTCCTTAAAGTAGCCACTTTGCTCTGATTACTGCTTTGCATTCTCTTGAGCTTCAAGAGGTAGTCACTCGAAATGGTCTTCCAACAGTCTTGAGGGAGTTCCCAGAGATGCTTCATACTTGTTGGCCCTTTTACCTTCACTCTGCGGTTCAGCTCACCCCAAACCATCTCGATTGGGTTCAGGTCCGTTGACTTTGGGGGCCAGGTTATTTCCCACTTTTTTGTAAAAGTACAACGTAATTCCATGTGTTCATTCATAGTTTTGATGCCTTCAAATACAGAAAACTTTTTGAATGAGAAGGTGTGTCCAAACTTTTGGTCTGTACTGTAGGTACATAAATTAATTTTAAAATGGTAATATAAAACGTGAGACATTAAACCTCTGTAACCATTAAAAGCAGTATGTAGTAAGCATTGAATATCAGATGGAATGAAAGAAGAAAAGTGCCTTAACTCAATTCCACATTTACCAGGAGCTGGAAACAAAAGCAGCATGCACTGACACTGATAATCTACTGTACAGTGCAGTCTAATTAGGAAAAAGTCCACTTGAGACTCATCTCCTATTTGGTAGAGGGAAAAAGAAACATTTTAAATAATTAAGAAAGGCAGAAGATACAAAACAAGAAAGAAAAACAGTGAAGAGCAAGTTTCCCTCCTTATGGTGTTTGAAGAGAATCCCAGCAGATGCTGATTAAACAGAAGCAAACAGTAATTCAATAGAGATATTTATTACTGCAGATACCTAACCCACAATGCATGGTTAAAGCACCTTCCACTGTAGTTCATCTGTTTTCGGCAGTCCCAAGCAATATTAGCTAAAAATAATTTAAGTTTGAAGTATATGTAGATATCTATTCTTTTTGTTTTTTGCAATCAGTCTTAAAATACAGGTTCTGGGTTTGGCATTTGACATTGGACTAAATGGATCTGGGAAAACTTCCAACTCCAATCAACAAAACACAGAATTGGTTAAAAAAATAAGCCTGCGTAAAATCCCTGAAAACTGCAAAAGTTTATGAAACAGAAGTACCACATGCCAACTACACAGATGTATTATCTTAAAGAGGCCTTGGCACTGTATATCAGCAGGGGATGTGCCATGGCCTTGGCAGTACAAAGTGTAAACTGGTATCTTAAGAAGGATATCCCAGGTCAAAAGTCACACGGCTCTGACAGGAAATCCTCATCTCCTTTCTTCTCCCACATTTTCCCTTCACCCGTCTTTACTGCAGACACGCTTCTGTTTCAGGACAGAACCTTAAATCCTAATTTCAGTCTGAGAATCCTGACAATGGTGTGAAATGAATTCAATTCTTTTTGCTTTTTTCAATGCAGCACATAACAATGTGGAATTAATTGGACCACTTGTTTGAAGATAAAGTGACAACAGATGATTCGAATGAGAGAAGTATAGTATACCCAGCTGCCTTTGTCAAGCTTTTTTTGTAACAAAACTCAAATTCTGTGATTTTTTTTTACAGCAAAACATATTAGTGAGATAGCTTTGTCATTTGAATCATAAGTAAGAGTACTTACAATTAAAAAATAAAATATTGCACATAACCAAATCATGTATCTCTTTCATGACTTTTGTGTTAAGTTTAATTTAATTTTATTTTTAGTTGTGTTCCTTCAGTTAAATAGTTTCTTGCGTTTATTTTTCCCCATGTCACCTGAACTTTGTTTTCCTCACTTCCTCCCCTCTTAGCCTTCCACATCTGCATTTGTTGATCACCCAGCTGCACTCACTCAACAATCACTGGGTGTTTCTCAATGTCAAGGAACCTTGCTTACGAGGACATTGGAACAGACTTCACTCATGTGACCGCGGCTTCCTGCTCACGTGCACTGTTTACATCCCACCCATCGTAGTAGCATAGTAGCGTAGCTGCATTTCTTCAGCCATGGAACTGGAAATGTTGATAAAAATAAAATAAATGTGCAAGCGAGTTAATACCTTGTAACTTCTGAAGCTGCAACTACAAAGCAACTAACCAATCGTATAACTGCTTTGGATTTAAAAAAAAGAAAAAAAGCATTTTAAATATAAGCCTGATAGCAACAATCAGTTAACTTACATTTAAACAAGAAATTTGCTTTGAAGTAGCTGCTGCCGGCTGCCGTGATGTATTCTGGGAAATTTGTGATCAAGGTTAAGGCATGTCCCACGTATCCTTGGTATGTTACCTAGCTAAACATTCGACAAACAGAGTACAGATGCCTTGGTAGTGCATGAACATTGGAACGCGCCTTGGTGGGTCCCGAAGATGTACGCTCCTAGGTGGCAGGTCTCCTAGGCAACCGGGGCGGGACCAAGGCATCAAGGCAAGGTTCTTTGACATTGAGAAACACCCATTTTCTCCACAGTTTAATAGCTCTAGGTTTTTCCTTCTTGTTGGCAGATTTGGCTGTTTGCTAGTCTGTTACCTGCACAACAGATTAAGTTAGGACACTCTAATTGAAAACAATGGTAACCAGCCTGGTGCAATGCCTTTGGGGTAACTTTGTGCCTAACGCTAAGTCCCCTGCAGTCATGGGTATCTTGTGTGGGTCTGGTGTCTCTTCTCTTCCTCACCACTGGTTGCCGGAGTGTAGGATTTATAAATAGATTTATTCTTGTACCTCCACCCCACAGTTTCAGAGGTCTTTGCTCTGGAGCTTGATAAAGGTGTCAGTCTGCTCTTTCATCCCTAAAACATATTTGAGAAACCTTGAATCACAAAAAATTACCTGGGTGTGTAAGGTCATATTCACACATGATTTTTTTAGAGATGTAAAAAAACAATAAAAATATGCTTGATACTAAAACCAAAGGCCTAATTAGACCACCATTGTAAGAATTAACTTTTTGTACTGCTAGTTTTTTTAAAACTTACAAGTTTCAAGTTTATTTATTTGTGCCAGTTCATTCACTTTACAGAAAAAATAACCAATTAGCAATAAAATATTTCTCAACTAAGGAAACAGCCAATTGGTAGAATTGTTAATTCAGTGCAATCCCCCATCCTGAGCAGCACGATTGGCGACAGTGGAAGGGAACGACTCCCTTTAAACAGGAAGAAACCTCTAACAGAACCCGGCTCAGGATGGGCGGCCTTCTGCCTTAGCCGACTGGGGTCTGAGCTGACAGGAAAGAGACAAACACTGACGGATTTTGGCCAGTCGTCATGTCTATAGAAAGATAAACAGAGAAACAGTTAATGGCAGCAATAACAATCAAAACAAAGATGGAGAGTAAAGAGAGACAGCAGAGTGAAGAAATGTGGTCAGTATGTCCTCTGGCAGTCTAAGCCTATACTCTCCATGTAAAACGGCTGAGTTTGAGCCCCGTTACATCACGATGTCGCATCAGGAAGTTCCTTTTTTCTCAGGTACGAGGCGAGCTGCGAGAGTCTGAAGCAATTTGTAAGGAGCTCATCACGGCAGATGTCTTAACCTGCAGCCCAGAGTTCCCACACTTCAACCACCTGCTGCTCTTTATTAGCATGAGCTGCTAATAAAGACTTAACAACTTGACCCTGCTAATCACATGTCAGTATGAATCCAGCTTATCAGCTGAGCTCCACGTCACCGCAGCCCGTCCCACCACCGGATAAAAGACTCAGTCACCCTGCCAGCGCTCAGTCATACGTCCCGTTTGCCACAAGCTCCTGTTAGCCTCCGTACTGCAGTTTATCCGCCTCAGTATTCCAGCCTTTTCCTCAGACCTGTCCCGGTCGATCTCTCTCTCAGTCCGCCCCGCTCTCGGCTGCTGGTCTCGCAGTCAGCGAGTACGGTCGCAGCCTCCAGAAACCTGCTCCTCGCCGAAGATCTGTCTCACCTCACCCGTCTGATCCCAGTCTTAGTGTCATCTCCCGGGTCGGCTCGCATCCAGTTCCGAGTGGACCGTGCTTCCCTCCAGACGCTCCTCACCACCGAGCATCTTCTGACAAATTAGCACCTCCATTTCGTTGTATTTCCTTCTAAAAAATGTCCCGTCAAAAATGTGCATTAAGCTGCGAGAGTTACAGGAGTTTGCTTAGTGTTTCTAAACAGCCCAATCGCACTCACAGTTGGGAGGCGGGGTTTAAGGTAAACCAAGCGTTTTACTTCCTGGTCAAAGAATAACTCGAGAATATAAGTTATATTTTAGGACAAATGAAGTGAATATAACTCAAACAGTAAGGTTTTATCATATATGTGCCGATCCCAGACGTTGAAAACTGTAAAATAGCATGATACAGTCCCTTTAAAATTATTGTGACTATTAATGGCCGGCTGTGATTACGGCATGTTCAATAACAGTTTGGAGGACAAACACTTTTACAAACTCATGTTCAACAACAGCAAGCAGCCATGGATCACCATAACTCTGTCCAGGATCACTCTCCCTTTTGAGTTACTGTTCTTTTCACAGTTACAATAAATCTTATGAAATATAGAGCCTTTCATCATACCTGCCTATAGCAGAAAACAAAGAGGGCCAAAAACATGGCATTACATATTGAAGTGTAGACAATTTGGAGTTTCCTCTCAGGGATCTGACAAGCCATTACTTCTTTCTCTTTGAGCGGCACTTTTTCTGAGAACACATCTGTGACATTTTCATTAATGAGCTTTTAGTTTTAGTGGGAGCTTTAGAGATCACAGCTTAGACACTTCTTTCACTTTACAGAAAAAATTGTAATGTACAAAAAGCTTTGTACCCATTTTAAACCTTTTAATAAAAAAGTATGATGGAAGAATATTAAATATTAGATATTGCAGTTGAAGTCTAGAAGAATAGTTTCCTCTGAAGTTCTGCTGCTGGCCACTCAGACAAAACCACATTTTATCTCAGCCTGTAATTCTCTTTATGGTCAACAAAACATACTTCTATTGAGATTTGTGAAATACACTGCCATGCTTTGAGTGCAAACAAAATATGTTAAATCTGATAAATCGGGGCTTTGCTTGTCTTGGTGAAGTTATTGTCCATTTTTTGTCCTTTATAATATAAAATTAAACATTTTGCCTGTCAACATGTTATTTGTAAAACATCAAAGAGAAAAAATGTCTACATCGGGAACATTAATGACTGCTCTCATGCAAAGCAAATTAACAAGATTACCTGATTAGACCAAGATAAGTTTGACAGAAAACAGTTCCCCTTTCTGAAAGCTTCAATGTACAAGGCAAGGATCTGAAATGAGATGATGGCTTTAACTTGTTTTTCTCCCATTTGGATCATGTAAATAATATAATAATAATATTTTCCTTTATTAATCCCTCTTGGGGAAATTCGGCTATGCATTTAACCTATCCTCACCATGAGGTGAGGAGCTGAGGGTAGCCATCTTGTACAGTGCCCGGGGGGCAGTTGCGTGGTACTGTATCTTCCCAAGGATACTTCGATGTAGCTTGCCAGCACCGGAGGATTGACCCACGGTCCTTCAAACGAAAGACGATCTCCCTTCCGCTAGACTACGCCGCCCAACATCATCAGATAAATCAGGTGGCATTCTGAAAATTTCTGTACAACCTGTAATAAAAATTCTGTAAATTGGTATTGTGTTGCAGAAATATCCACTGAAGTTGGTTGCTAAATCTAACATGATACCATGTTGTACTGTTTTGGGTTTGAACAAGTTTTTTTGTCTTCCTTCCTTTTTTCTGGTTGTCCTCAGTTTTATGTTGAGTCTCTTTTACAGCCTCACCTGCAGACAGAGTCTCCTGCTGCTGCTACTATACTCATCAGCAGTGCCAGACCACCAAGATCACTTTGGTAAAAATCTGGGCTAGTAATCTCCTCATTTCATTTCTTTAAGTAATTTAAGACTAACTTATGCATGTTCCATTTTAGATCTCTGTGGGGCAATCAGCAGATTAAAATCTACTCAAAAGAATCAACTTTAAAATTCCCATGAATGAAACATAACTGAGAAGAAATCCTTCAGGTCATCATTTGAACTCACACTAATATTCAGCTCTTCTGCCTTCAGATCATTCAGTTCATCATCTCCTGCAATTCAAAATCCCCAACATCTTTCAGATAAACCTTTTACTTAGCTTTCACTCTTTGGGTAGCTACAGCCCATTTGAGTGTAAATTGTCCTGACATTATGACAGAACCATGATATGAAATAATGAGTCATTAGAGGATAAAGCAATATCCCAAAGCAGAATTGGCCTTGTGCCTATGCTTCAACCTCCACGAGGTTACTTCATACTATCATGCCAGGATCTTCTGTTGCATAACTGCACCCTGACAGTCTGAGAGAGTCCTTCCAGGATGTGCGTATATGGTAGGGTCTTTGTGGGAATAATTTGCTGCTGTGCAGAGTTTGGTGAGGGCACAGAGTACCTCAGGTAAAAGGAACCTAGCAAAGGAAACCTATTTGAACTCTAAAAGTGTAGCAGCATACTAACTGGCTTTAAAATTAGGGAGGTTTTCCAATTTTGTAAAATTCAAGCCACTTTTGGATAGAATCTGTAGATTGATTCTCCATCAAGAGCTGAGACTTAGAAAACATCATAGCCTTCAACTCTTTACACACAGTAAGTAAAACCAATAAGAAATCATGAACATTTTGTGTGTGTCAAGAAACACCTTCTGCAGTGACAAATAAAAGCTGCAAAATAAAAAACTTAAACAAGAAGGTAATAAAATAAAAAGCTATTAAGTCACAGTGTGAAAGGCATACTGATATTTAAAGACAATATTTTTTTAGAACCCAAAAATTCTCACTGTTTGCTAACCTTATCTGCCAGAACAAAAACAGATATAAAGACATTTTAACAAAACACCTTGTTGCTTCTTGGGTGCTGTGAGCCAACTTGTTAGATCATCAGTCTGCCTTGATCCCACTTGTCAGCAGAATAAATGTCATGTTTTATGCCACCTTACAGTCTCTTTGTTTTTATTGTTGATTTCAACATTTATGTAGCTGATCTAAACATCTGTTACTGAGTCATTGTCAGGTGATTAAAAAATATGAAGACTTATAATAATAATAATAATAATAATAATAATAATGTCAGGATCTCTGCTGCTGGTGGGTGTGGTGGTTGGTTGTCTGCACTAATTGTTTTGCAGGGCGTGGCAGCGGCTCATCAGAGGATTCAGGTGTGGATCATTACCCAGCTCAGGAGAGCTGGGTACTTAAGCAGAGGAGGAACCAGAGACAGACGCCAGTTTGTTCCACTAACTTCCGTGGTAACAGAGTGGCCAGAGATATTAAGTGAAAGATCGAATTGTTAGTTGTAACTAACCTGCCTTCTCCTTCCTTACTCTCAGCCCCGTGTCCTGGAGCGTTCCTCCAGTTACCGGCGCCTCAACGTGGACAGCTCACTACCGTTCTACCGGACTGACTCTCCACGGTTCTCACGCTCGAGTTGCGGTGTACGCAACTGGATCTTTCCCTGGCTTCCTGTCTGTCTCTGGTCCCCTCTGGATCCACACCTCACCGGTCACCGCGCTGCTGTCACCCCTGTCACAGTATCGACTGTGCAGACAGCCCCTGGAGCCGGACGCACTAAACCAACGTTCGGACAGCCTGGATCATCACCCCCTGCGGCAGCGCCTACGGATCCCTCCTCACGACAGCACGGCTTCTCGTCACCGTGAGTTTATTGAGCACGATCCCCGCACACCGCAGCTGGTATCTCCACCTGTCACTAACGTCTCTCTCCCTCTCACAACCAGGACCGTTCCTGTCCCGCACCAGTTCCCGTCCTGGCACAATTCCATATGTACAGTTATTGTTGTTATCACATTTGGAGCACTGTACATAAATAAACACTGTAAACCGATCTCAGTCTTGTGTATGTTTGGAGTTGGGTCGACTTTGGAGCTCACAACAAACCCCGCCTGGTAGTATACCATGACAAATAAACTTTATTTATATAGCACCTTTCACAGATAAAAAATCACAAAGTGCTTCACAATTAATTCAATAAAACAGCATAAACAATAAAAAGATAAAAAGAATAATAATCACACCAAAAGTCTAGTCAACCAAAAGCTCGCCAAAATAAAAGTGTCTTCAGCTGCCTTTTAAAAGAATCAACAGTGTCAGTCTCACGAAGGGGCAAAGGTAGGGCATTGCACAGATTTGGAGCCACGGCCTGAAAGGATCGATCTCCTCTGGTTTTAAAGCAAGTTTTTGGAACCATGAGGAGGTTCTGGTCTGAAGATCGGACCGAGCGACCAGATATGTACGAGTGAAGGCGATCACAAATATATTTTGGAGCCTGCCCATGCAAGGCTCTGAAGGTCAAAACGAGAATTTTAAAATCAATTTGAAATTCAATGGGAAGCCAGTGCAGAGAAGACAACACTGGCGTGATATGTGACCACCTGCTGGACCCGGTTAAAAGTCTTGCAGCAGCATTTTGGACTTGCTGAAGACGATCAATAGCATTTTTGTTAAAACATGTAAAAAGAGAATTACAATAATCTAAACGAGAAGAAATAAAAGCATGAATCACCAACTCCAAGTCAGTTAGATAAAACAGTCTTCAATTTTGCAATATTTCTTAGATGGTAAAAACAATTTTTGACCAAAAGTCTTGAATGTTTGTCCAGAGACAGAGACTGGTCAAACCAAACACCAAGATTTCTGATGCTCGACTGGACAGAAGAGCCCAAAGAACCAAGGTGACTCACAATAAAATGAGACATAAGAAATACGACTTAATAGGTCAGGAACCCAATCTGTAATTTACAAGATCATTTTTACTTGCTTAATTAACTGGGCTAATTTATACATTCTGTTAACAGTCACACCCAGTCGTCACTTGCTTTAAAACAAATCTTATTATCTGGAAACAAAACATGATTTTTAAATGCCTTGATAATAACACTATAGTAACTGCTACTATCTTGAAACTTTACCCTGCATCTAAATTATAATCATAACAGTATTGTTTATGTTCATTAATGGCAGGTCAGCTTATGAGTTATAACTTAAAAAATAAAAAGTCTTATTTTATCAGTGAAAGCTCTTCAGAAACATGGAGCACATTGACTCTGGATTTTCTTGTCTGGATCATGTGATGTGCCACATGATTTTCCCATTCCTTCATGATGACAGTTTTTTTTTCATGGTGCCGATTTTCAGTTTAAAAACTAGATTCTTCTTAAAGTTGCAACCAATCCACCATGTGTTTATCTCAATCACAAGGACGGGACATGTCGATATAATTCTTCTGCTTCCAACAGATACCCAATTTGAAACTGACAATTCAATTTTACATCCATTTCAGTCAAACTTCTGTTTTAATCAAGCGGTTGCACACACACATTATTATTCTCTTGCATACATATAACTAGTTCCTTACATAAGTATTACTATTCTCACATACACACAAACGTTCTCACATACACATACAGTACAATCAGAAGCTAAGTTCTGATAGAAAGCGTGAGTTGGTTTGACAGGTTTTGTATGGTTTTGTGTCTAATTTTCTTAAGTCTTGCAAATAACTGATATGGTTGTATGGCTTTTACAGATGACAGTAAGATACTGTGATATGTGTGAAAGAGTATATTACAGTAGGTTGATTTGATATAGGAAAGCAAAAAGGATTTATTTCCTATACAGCCTTTCATAAAGAGGGTGTAATAAAGTAATCATAAAGAACACGCAAGGAGCAGAAGAGCAGTGTGCAAGCACAGGAGAGTTTAGGACACAGTACAATGAAATAGATGAAGGCAAAGAACACAAAAGTAGTAACAGATTCCTAAACAATCTCCATGTTACTGCACAGCACAGCATCCCTGTTCAGTAGACAGTTCTGCAAACAGTGTTTTATTCATGCAAAAGCCATCACAAGAAAAAAAAAGTGCAATGCTTCAAGGCTGTTCGGTCTCTTGCTCAATTATTCATCAAGAGGAGAAATGTATCCTGATTGAAGTTACTTTGAACTTGGGGCATCATTTTTCACAGCTGTTTTTTTTTCAGCTGTGTGTAATGTACTACCAAATAGAGCTGCATCTCACATTTTCCCCCCAATGGGGAATATGCCTGTTAATCAATTTAAATTTTTTATAAAGCAAAAAAATTATTCATGCTAAATGAAGTCCTCATAATGCCTAAATAGAAGTTGCAGTCTACTCAGCTGTTTGGGATTTTTTAAATCACTTTAGACATGTTGATTCATTATTTCATCATGTTGTGAATGAGAGATTATTATACAGTCATCTGTTTTATTGTTTTTATGAGGGATTTTAATAGCTGTGGCTTTGTTTTTATTTATTGTTGAATCATTTGTCTTTATTTTGAGACACAGCAGTTCATACATCAACAAATAATTTTCATATTGAAGTTCAAAAATGTTTCCACACAAAAAAGTATTTTTGTCAAATCAGGTCAGAGCCTTCATGTTTTCACATTACATCATGTTTACTCTGTCAGCTGTCATCAGCTCTGTTACACACACCTACTGTATGTCTTGTCCATGGCTCTGATCCTGCCCATTCACTGCCATTCTGACAGTCAAAAGCAGAGCAGATACAGTGGGGCAAAAAAGTATTTAGTCAGCCACCAATTGTGTAAGTTCTCCCACTTAAAAAGATCAGAGAGGCCTGTAATTTTCATCATAGGTATACCTCAACTATGAGAGACAAAATGAGGAAAAAAAATCCAGAAAATCACATTGTCTGATTTTTAAAGAATTTATTTGCAAATTATGGTGGAAAATAAGTATTTGGTCACCTACAAACAAGTAAGATTTCTGGCTTTCACAGACCTGTAACTTCTTTAAGAGGCTCCTCGGTCCTCCACTCGTTACCTGTATTAATGGCACCTGTGTGAACTCGTTATCAGTATAAAAGACACCTGTCCACAACCTCAAACAGTCACGCTCCAAACTCCACTATGGCCAAGACCAAAGAGCTGTCAAAGGACACCAGAAACAAAATTGTAGACCTTCACCAGGCTGGGAAGACTGAATCTGCAATAGGTAAGCAGCTTGGTGTGAAGAAATCAACTGTGGGAGCAATTAGTAGAAAATGGAAGACATACAAGACCACTGATAATCTCCCTCGATCTGGGGCTCCACGCAAGATCTCACCCCGTGGGGTCAAAATGATCACAAGAACGGTGAGCAAAAATCCCAGAACCACACGGAGGGACCTAGTGAATGACCTGCAGAGAGCTGGGACCAAAGTAACAAAGGCTACCATCAGTAACACACTACGCCGCCAGGGACTCAAATCCTGCAGTGCCAGACGTGTCCCCCTGCTGAAGCCAGGACACGTCCAGGCCCGTCTGCGGTTTGCTAGAGAGCATTTGGATGATCCAGAAGAGGATTGGGAGAACATCATATGGTCAGATGAAACCAAAATAGAACTTTTTGGTAGAAACTCAACTTGTCGTGTTTGGAGGGGAAAGAATGCTGAGTTGGATCCAAAGAACACCATACCTACTGTAAAGCATGGGGGTGGAAACATCATGCTTTGGGGCTGTTTTTCTGCAAGGGGACCAGGACGACTGATCCGTGTAAAGGAAAGAATGAATGGGGCCATGTATCGTAAGATTTTGAGTGAAAACCTCCTTCCATCAGCAAGGGCATTGAAAATGAGACGTGGCTGGGTCTTTCAGCATGACAATGATCCCAAACACACCGCCCGGGCAACGAAGGAGTGGCTTCGTAAGAAGCATTTCAAGGTCCTGGAGTGGCCTAGCCAGTCTCCAGATCTCAACCCCATAGAAAATCTCTGGAGGGAGTTGAAAGTCCGTGTTGCCCAGCGTCAGCCCCAAAACATCACTGCTCTAGAGGAGATCTGCATGGAGGAATGGGCCAAAATACCAGCAACAGTGTGTGAAAACCTTGTGAAGACTTACAGAAAACGTTTGACCTCTGTCATTGCCAACAAAGGCTATATAACAAAGTATTGAGATTAACTTTTGTTATTGACCAAATACTTATTTTCCACCATAATTTGCAAATAAATTCTTTAAAAATCAGACAATGTGATTTTCTGGATTTTTTTTCCTCATTTTGTCTCTCATAGTTGAGGTATACCTATGATGAAAATTACAGGCCTCTCTGATCTTTTTAAGTGGGAGAACTTACACAATTGGTGGCTGACTAAATACTTTTTTGCCCCACTGTAGCTTGCCTCCCCTGTTCCACTGGCTTGTTCTTGTTTCATAAATGCAGATCATAAAATGTACCCGACTTGGATTCCCTACTGGCCAGTCTTGCCCCTGAGCCTCCACAGATTGCACCTATGTGCTTCCCTGGCAATAGAAAGCTCCTTCTGTTTGGACCACAGCTCTTTCTGCTCCAATGGCAGACTCTTGTATGTTGACACGTTCAACTCATCAACTCACAGAGAAACTGACACACTATTATTTATTTGGATGTTGATTGTGAATCATGGATTTGAAAGAGGATCATTGTAACTTGACGGAAGAAGAGAATAATGTTTTGACTTGGATTGTTAATGGATTACTCTGTCTGCCTGTGTCTCCAGAAAGTGATGCCATTACCTGTTGGTCTTCTCTCATACTCACCTGCTCCCTGGGAGTTGTAAATGGCATGTATTTGTATAGCGCTTTTCTAGTCATTCAGACCACTCAAAGCGCTTTCACACTACAAGGTTTTACATTCACCCATTCACACAACCCGATATGTAAACCGGGGGACAACATGGGGTTCAGTGTCTTGCCCAAGAACACTTCGACATGTGGCGGTGGAAGCCGGGATGGATTCACCAACCTTCAAATTGGAGGACGACCGCTCTAACCACTGAGCCACAGCCGCCCCGTCAGTTGTCAGCTCCTACTGATTCCTGATCAAGATCCTGTGAAGGAAAGAGAAAAGTACTTACGACTCCTGGTGACGTCATCCCTGCCGGCTCTGATCCTCATCTCCTATTCATCTCTCTCCATCTGCAATCACAGGGTAATAGTTACAGCTCATGCAATATAATTCAATATTGTCAAACTAAATATTTATTCTTTCTTTTTCTTACCACAGAAGAATGAATCATGTCCACCAAGATGCTGCTGCCATCATTGAACATGATTTCCACTCTCTTGTTCATGTTGATATAACTTTAGATACCCGTATATCCGACAATAAGGAGGTTGAACCTAGTAATGCAGAGCCAGAAGACCTCCAAGGCCAGGTGATGGATGTAACACTTCTGCAGGGAAATGGAGACAGGTGAGTGACCAGCAGAGGGTAGTAGAAAGATGAACAGTACCTTAGGGTGGAGAAGAATGGTGAGTATCCACAGTTAGAAGAAAGGAGCTAGCACCCGCTAGCGACGCCAGGCCGATGATCTGGCCAAAATAATATGGGAACCAGGAACGGGACAGGGGTAATCAGGGTCGACAGGTACAGTCCGTAATCCAGAGATTAGAGGCACAAACAAAACACAGGTCACTCACGGTTTGGGTAGACATGACAAAGGCCGGCAGGGATCAGACTGGAGGCAGAATCAGAGAAGCAGTCCGAAGGTCCAAAATCCATCAGGTCAGAAAACAATCGCATAAATCCAGGAGGGGGGTAAACAGGAGGCAGAGTCAGGCACGGTCCAAGGTCAGAACTTCTTAGGATCAGCAAAAACAGATAAAAAACAGACTAGCAAAAAACACTGGGGAACCTTCCCTTATAAAAGGGGTTGGACAGGTGGAGATGATCAGGGCTGATGTCTGCTTCCAGGTGGAAAGGATGAGAATAACTGAACAGCCACCAGACTCATGACATATACAACTCTGGTCCAAACAGAAAGATTACAACTTTACCTGCATCTTAGGAGAACCTTATTTTCTTGCCTCCTAACATTTTGATGTTTCATTGAAAGCCAGGATTATCTGAACCAGTTTTAGCGTAACTCTAATGTACTGAAACAGTTTCTGGTCTATGTTGCCTCATTAAACATGCTGCTACGGTCATTCACCCTTTCTCTCTTCCCAGTAGTTTAATATTTTTGTTTCTCTCTCCATCACCTCACTTCCTCCCTCATTTCCCCAACAATTATTAGTTTTTTAATGCTTTGTTCTTATGTTGGTGTCAGATAGAAAGCCCTGGTAGGTCTGCCATTGTACCACAGCAACAGAATAAAAAGCCTTTGCATTTGGAGATGACTTGACAGAATCATCCACAGACTGGAGAGCAGATTCAGGGTCTCCAGTAAAAAGACTGTTTCAGGGGTATTGAACAAGTTCCCGGTTTATTCACTCATGTAGACTTCAGTCATCCTTTACCCAAATTGTTTGATGTGTGTATTTGAGGAAACACAATCCAATGTAAAATCTGTTTGATTTCACTTACAGTCAGGCACTGTTTGGAGCCTAAATGAGATAATTTGTTGAGAAGTGATCATGTTACAAAAAAACAACAAAAATTCTCTTGAGATAAGCACACATCCGATGTAGGTCAGGGAATCCTCCTCCAATGTTAGTCATTACAGAGTAATTTAGTTTCTATAATCATTCAGATTGTTTAAAAAAAAAAAAGGAGCAGAGAGGTGCTTCAGGTGGGAAGGGACCAGTAGGAGCTCAGGTTCTCTTAAAGAAAATATACCAGCAAGAAAGTTCAGTTCACAGTATCTATTACCATGATGATGGGTTCAGAGCTTTTCTTACTTCTCTTTCTTTGAAAGGGAATCAAAAATATACAGAGGATGCGATGTTGGACAGAATTTCGTTTGACCCCAGAAATGCACCACCACTGTAAAATACGGTAGAATAACAAAGTTTATTAAAATGTGTGAGAGCAGGAAGACCTCCAGGCTGGCTTATACTGGCATGGAACTTTCTGAGTGGCAAATAACTAAGTAGGATGCAGACAGGATGAATCTGGGGAGAATTGCTCTACTAAGAGTACCTTTGTTTTGATCTTCAGTGGTGAGAGTTCCAAGATGGAGGACGACAACGTGAGATCAAGTCCAATGCAAGCAGTGTTCCACCGAGGTGAGTATTTCCTAGGACACGATTATGGAAAGAAGGTGAGTATGATATTTAGGAATTAGTCTAATCAGAGAAAGCCTGGGGCTAGGGGAAAGGGGTTAGTGGAATAGACAGGGTGGAGGACGTAGCGAGGAAAGCTAATGTCAGATTAGCAGAGCGCAGGGAGTGTCAGGAGGTCCGAAGTCAAAAAGACAGTTCCAGACAGATGACAGAACAAATCACACGTCTAAAGACAGTTCCAGAAGACAAACAGTGGTCACTTATGGATCAAAAGAGCAGGGTGAACAGACAGGGGCTGAGGCAGAGTCGAGCAAACAGTCAGTTAATCCACAATCCAGGTTATCAGAGACAGACAAGGTTCTGAGAGGGAGCATGGCATAATCTTCATTACATGTTCAAACATGAACATGTAACACAAACACTTACTGGGACAAATTCATATGTGGAAGCACAACAGACCAGACAAATGGCTGTTATCTAGAGAGCTAGAAATATTGTGAAGCTTGATTACTGAGGACCAGGTGAGTGATTAACTAATGAGGAACAGCTGTGAATACTTGGCAGGGGAAAACAGAGGACAGGACAATGGTTGAGACAAAGCAGTGCGTTCTGAGGAGCAGAATGAAGATGACATGCAGAAATCTCAGAACTGAAACTAAATTACACAAGGACTAGAGATACAAATAGAAAAGGTTAAATCCAAGATAACATGAATAAAGTTCAAGTTTATTTATTTATAAAGCGCCAGTTCATAACAAAGTAATTTCAGGCACTTTACAGAAATATCAACCAATTAGCAATAAAAACTTTCCTATCTAAGGAACCAGCCAATTGGGTAGAATTGTTAATTCAGCACAATCCCCCATCCTGAGCAGCACGATTAGCGACAGTGGAAAGGAACGACTCCCCTTTAACAGGAAAAAACCTCTGGCAGAACCCGGCTCAGGATGGGCGGCCTTCTGCCTTAGCCGACTGGGTTCTGAGCTGACAGGAAAGAGACACAGACAAACGCTGAAGGATTTGGGCCAGTCATCATGTCTACAGAATGATGAACAGAGTAACAGTTAATTGCAGCAATAACAATCAATACAAACATGAAGAGTAAAGAAAGACAGCAGAGAGAAGAAATGTGGTCAGTGTGTCCTCCAGCAGTCTAAACCTATAGCAGCATAACTAAAGGGATGGATCAGGAGAACCCAAGCTAACCCTGACTATAGGATTGTGTAAAAAGGAAAGTTTTAAGTCTGTTCTTAAAGTTACACAAGGTGTCTGCCTCACGCATAAAAAGTGGAAGCTGGTTCCACAGGAGAGGAGCCTGATAACTAAAAGCTCCTCCTCCCATTCTACTTTTAGAACCTCTAGGAACTACAAGCAGACCTGCAGTCTGAAAGCAAAGTGTTCTGTTAGGAGCATATGGAACAATAAGATCTTTAATATAAGCTGGAGCTTGGTCGTTCAAGGCCTTATACATCAAAAGTAAAACCTTAAACTTTATTCTAGACCTTACAGGGAGCCAATGAAGTGATGCTAAAACAGGAGAAACATGATCTCTCCTTCTAACCCTCATCAGAACTCTGGCAGCAGCATTTTGGATCAGCTGGAGGCCTTTAACAGCACTATTAGAACATCTTGAAAATAAAGAATTACAATAATCAAGTCTAGACGTAATAAATGCATGAACTAAAGTTTCTGCATCAGTCTGATTCAGAATGTTCCTAATTTTAGCAACGTTACGCAGGTGGAAGTAAGCCGTCCTGGTAACATGTTTTATATGAGAACTAAAGGACATGTCCTGAACAAAGATAACACCCAGGTTTTTTACCTTCTTGTTGGAGGCCAAATTAATGCCCTCCAACGTAGATAACTGACTACACAGCTTTTCCTAAGGTTCTCAGGCCCAAAAGTCACAACCTCTGTCTTTTCTGAGTTTAAAAGGAAAAAAATAAGCTTTATCCAAGATTTTACATTATAAAGACAAGCTTGTAATCTCTGCAGCTGGTTGGTCTCATCAGGCTTCATTGATAGATATAGCTGAGTATCATCAGCATAAAAATTGAATTTTATACCATGTTGTCTAATAATTTTACCAAGCGGTAACATATATATAGTAAAGAGGATTGGTCCAAGCACTGAACCCTGAGGAACTCCATCACTGACTCTTGTACATGAAGAAGATTCATTATTTACATAAACAAACTGGAATCTTTCAGTTAAATATGATTCAAACCAGTTCAATGCAGTTTCCTGGATCCCAATATCAATACCTACCGAGGGTCATGGGGATACACAGTTCAACAGAAGTTGGGTTTTTTATTAGTCTGGCTACAGTACTAAACAGAAACCTGGGATTGTTCCTATTCTCCTCTTATGATCTATAGTATCAAACGCAACACTGAGATATAACAGGACAAGCACAGACACAAGTCCACTGTCTGAGGACATGAGAATATCATTAGAAACTTTCACGAGTGCTGTTTCAGTGCTATGATGAGCTCTAAATCCTAACAGGAACTCTTCAAAAAGATTATTACTGTGTAAATGATCACATAACTGGTTTGCAATTATCTTTTCTAGAACTTTTGAAATGAAGGGTGGATTTGATATAAGTCAATAATTGACTGGAGATCCTGGATCAAGATCAGGTTTCTTAAGTAAAGGTTTAATAACAGCAACCTTTAAAGCCTTACGCACATAGCCATTCATTAAAGACATTGATCATGTCCAATATCCATGTGTTAATCAATGGGAAGACATCTTTAAAGAGTCCGGTTGGAACAGGATCCAACATACAGTACATGTAGATGGTTTAGAAGAAGCTATAATTTGTGTTAAACTGTCTGAACATAATTCAGATTCTAAAGCTGCTTCACTGGACAACGAACCAGAGACAACAGCGGGAAGGACATTATAGGGGTTTTCTCTAATTGACTCTATTTTATTAGTAAAGAATTTCCTGAAGTCATCACTACTGAGGGTCATGGGGATACACAGTTCAACAGAAGTTGGGTTTTTTATTAGTCTGGCTACAGTACTAAACAGAAACCTGGGATTGTTCCTGTTCTCCTCTATGAGGAACAAGTAATACTCAGTTCTAACCCTGCGAAGGGCTCTTTTGTATACGAGCAGACTATCTCTAAGATAAACTTCTTCTAACTTAGTGGAACACCATTTCCCTTCTAACTTTCTTGAAGTTCTTTTCAGTGTATGCAGCTCTGAGTTAAACCAAGGAGCCTCCTCTGACTGAGTACCTTCATTTTCAGAGGAGCAACTTTATCCAATGACGTTCACATTGAAGCTGTAAAATTATCAGTAAGATCATCAAATTGCCAGGCTGCAAAATCTTTGTATCTGCTCTCTGTTATATTATTACTACTACTGTCATTTAGCAGACGCTTTTATCCAAAGCGACTTACATTGAGAGAACATACAAGCAAAAAATCAAAGAGAAGGAAACAATATAAGGAGGCTGTCCAGTTGTCCAGTATGACACCAAGGTTTCTGGCGGAGGTTTTGGGGAACAGCGTGATGGAGTCAAGCTGCACACTTATCTGAGGAGGTAAGGAGTTACTGGCAGGACAGACAATGAGGTCAGTTTTGGACAGATTAAGCTGAAGGTGGCGATCCCTCATCCACGCCGAGATATCTGAGAGGCAGGCAGATATCCGCACTGAGACGGAGGTATCGTCTGGAGGGAAGGAGAGGAGGAGCTGAGTGTCGTCAGCGTAGCAATGGTAGGAGAAGCCATGGGAGCGAATGATCTCGCCTAATGAGGTGGTGTATAAAGAGAAGAGGAGAGGACCAAGGACAGAGCCCTGCGGGACACTCGTTGCCAGCTCATGCAGACTGGACATCTGTCCATGCCACGAGACTCTGAAAGATCTTTCCGCAAGGTACGAGGTGAACCACGAGAGGACCGGCCCCGAGATGTCAAGCTTAGATAGCGTCGAGAGGAGAATGAGGTGGTTGACGGTGTCAAAAGCAGCAGACAGGTCGAGGAGTACGAGTACTGAGGAGAGACCAGCCGATCTCGCAACCCGTAGTGACTCTGCAACTGAGAGAAGAGCGGTTTCAGTGGAATGGCCACGCTTAAAGCCTGATTGATAAGGATCAAGTAGGTCATTGTCATGGAGGAACTGTGAGACTTGAGTGAAAACGGCTCGCTCTAGGATCTTGGACATGAACGGTAGGAGCGAGACTGGCCGGTAGTTTCCTACCTGGGCCGGGTCGAGCGACGGTTTTTTCAGCAGCGGAGTGACAGTGGCTTGCTTGAAAACTGAAGGAAAGACGCCAGTATTTCTTTTGGAATGAAGATAAAACTGATGGAATAGATTCTTTTAATTTAGTTACAACATTTTCTAATAAACATGCAGTAATCATACAGTTTCTATCTGGAGTGGTGAGGTCCATCATTGTAAACTCAAAGGTTATTAAAAAAAAATATATATATACAGTATATATATATATCAGACAAGACAGGGTTGTGAGGAAACACTATCAGCTATCACTATCACCTGATGCAGATGAATGGGTCATTATCAAGCTTCTGCAGGACTTGCTGAGATATTGCAGATTTGAGTCAGGTGTGTTGAAGCAGGAAAACATCTAAAACATGCAGGATAGTGGCTCTCGAGGCCTGGAGTTGGCCACCCCTGCACTACACCATAAGTCAGAACAAATCGAGAGTATGACGACAATAGTGAGTTGGTTTGTTTACATTTTGAGACAAACCAACTGAATCCAAAAGATTAAAAGCTATGTTCAAACTATCACTTTCAACATGAATACTGAAATCTCCCACTATGACTTCATCAGATTTCAAAAATAGTTCTGATATCCACAAAACAGAACAAATTAGAAACACCAGAGGTGAGCTTATGTGATCCGGTAGTAGTTGAACATATGAGGGGGGTGCATAGCCTGAGCGAGCCGAACCATGGAGCATGAAGGGGAGTAGGTCCCAGGGACAGGCAGGAGGAGATGGTGAGAGTAGGCAGGCAGTGAGGTTATGTAATCCAAGGTTGCAGGGGATGGCAAAGTGGTCCCAGCAGGCACAGGTGGCAAGTGTATCCAAGAAATCCAAACAAATTCACACAGTGGCAAGGAAAAACCATAATGCTACTTAGAGCACAAAACTATGCTTCTCATGAACATGAGGCCAACGTCACCCAAAGTGGTTCAACGGTCTGGCGTCGAATGATTGTCCATCCCTGCTTTTTAACTGCTGCTGTGGTTGATTCTGAGTGATCACAGCTGGTAAAAACTGGTCCAAGGTAATCAGCAAATGCCTGCCTCCTGAGAGCCTGCAAACCTCAAGGAAAGGAGGAAACAAACACCTAGAAGAGAGGGGAAGAGAGTGAGGGAGTAACTGACAGCAGGGAAGTTTTAAAATAAAAAAACAAACAAAAGCACAGACCAGCCCAGACTCCTAAAAAAAAAAGCATGAGTACTACCCGGGGCGGCTGTGGCTCAGTGGTTAGAGCAGTCGTCCTCCAATTTGAAGGTTGGTGGATCCATCCCGGCTTCCACCGCCACATGTCGAAGTGTCCTTGGGCAAGACACTGAACCCCATATTGCCCCCCGATCTGCGTATCGGGTTGTGTGAGTGTTAGCCCCTACCCTCTCCCCCCGGTTTACATATCGGGTTGTGTGAATGGGTGAATGCAAAACCTTGTAGTGTGAAAGCGCTTTGAGTGGTCTGAATGACTAGAAAAGCGCTATACAAATACAGGACATTTACCATTTACATTTACCCTGGACGGGAATAAATATGAAACTACAATACCTAACAGCACTGTTTTGAGTTTTATGTATTGTTATCTGTTCCAGTGAACAAATAACAGCAAATGTACTGCGTCTCCATTTCACAACCACCTATAAATACCACAGCCACAATTCAATTAAATACATTTTTATTTTAGAAAGTGACATTCCACAACAAAGGTCATTTCAAGGCACTCAACTTTTTACAAAACAAGCTTAATTTTTTCAAACTTTGACAAATTCAAAGTGTTTCTGGAAAAGCTAACATATTGTAAGTATCAAAAACGATTTAGTATGTTATCATGATTTCAGGTTACATTAGACCTGAAATTGTTTTAGGATAAAGACTTGAAAACAAAGTCTTCTTTCTCTTTTCCTTTCGTCCTTCCAGAGTCACCACAGCAAGTCATCCGTCTCCATCTAACTCTGTCCTCTGCATTCTCTTCTCTCACACCAACCAACCTCATGTCCTCCTTAACTAAGTCCATATACTGTATCTCTTATTTGGTCTTCCTCTATGCCCCCTGCAGTTCCCACCTCAGCATCTTTTTCCCAATAAACTCACTATCCCTCTTCTGTACTTGTCCAAACCATCTTAGTCTCTCTATATTTATCTCCAAAACATCACAGACTACCTGTGTTTAACCTGTGCGTACATGTCTTTAAGCTGTACAAGAGAACTGGGTTAGAAAAGATCCTCCTGCTATCTGCAGATTAAACATTTGTTTACTATTTTGACTCATGAGATATCTTCAGTTCATTTGAAACATGAAGGCACTCTAAATAAAATATTTACATGCTGTCATGAAGTAAACAAACACCCTTTTTTGGCTTGCAGGGACCAATCAAAAGTTTGGGCAGAGGACATGAAAGCTTAAAAACATGTGGAGTGGGCAGGGTGTTTGTACTTATTTGAGCCCATTTTAAATGTGATTGCTTGTACTGGGATTCAGTGTTTATTTGTGTGTTATGTGCCATCTGTGATATAAATTTCTGTCAAAAGAACCTGGAGCACTGCATGGCACTTTGTTGATCCCAAGAGCCACAAACCGGCACTGCTGCAGCACTTATCTCTGAGAATATAAAGAAAACATGTCAATTTCAAATGCTATTGCACCCCTGAAATCATAAACATTAAAAACACATCCTTGCAGTTGTTGTTTAATGTCGCTTGTTGTTTTGAAGAATGTATCATTTTCAATTTATGTAAGAAACAGCCTTTCTTCAGAAGAAGCTTTTTTTGTTTACTTTACAGGTTGATGTTTTATTTAATTTGCTTGCATCACCATAATAGTCACCCAGAGAACATTGAATGAAACGCATTGTACATTTATTGTGAGTTGGTTAGTATGTAAAAACTAAATTGAAAGTCAGATTTTGGCAGTGCTTGCCTAGTTAACGTTTCATCATGTTAAACAAATAGTAGAAAATTAGGACCTTAGGGACACAGAGCAAACTTGTATGGTATACAAAGAGATCAATGAGTTTCTAGGAACATGCAATGGCCTATTGTTCCCAACGCATTGAACAGTCTGTTGTCAGTACATCAGTGAGGAGTCTGGGCTCTCTTGAGCCCATTTTGGTTTTCTCTTGAGTCCGCTTGAGTCCGAACCTGCCCAAAGCAGGCCAACACGCCCACCTGTCTACTGATTGGTCCAGTAAACTGATACCAGTGACACGACTACTTACGTAGTGGTAGCCACTGATTGGCCTGACTGATCACATGATGTGATTTCTGGCATTAGCCAGTATCAATAGTGGATGTTTACTTCATTCAAAATGTCAGCAATAACTTAAAATCTTAAATTACCGGACTATGAAAGACCACAACGGCCGGAGTGGCAGACCACAAACACGGAAGTGGTACGATGAAATGGAAGCTGTTTTGGGGGAAAGACCAGACAAACATTACAGAGTGGAGTGGTTAGCCTGTTATCTCTGCCCGGCTTCAGCGTGGGTTGGGGAGAAGCTTGCGGGAAGATGGACACCGAGCAAGGGAGAGACTGGAGCAACAACACCAAATCATCCTTGATGTCAGACACCGGTGAGTCATGATTAATTTTAAGCGCTTTAAATACTTTGATGCAGCAGCTCATGAAAACCTCATGTAGTGATCTCATTCGAAGGCATGTAGTCACGTTGTTGTGCCAGTCTGCACCGACACACAGATGACGAATGCCTCTTTTTTGTCCAGGTAAAAGAGAAAGAAACACCGCAGACTTGTGGGATTAGAACATTTGTGGGAAACAGATGAACGCTCTGCTGCTGTGCCCGAGACCAGCCTGGGTCGGTGGAGGAGTGGCTCCGACCACAGAAGACAAAAGCTGGTGCAAGAACATTTCAACCAGTGCTTTATTTCGGTTTTTTGCTGCCTGGTTCAGGTGGTGGCAAACCGGAAAAAGTGACTGTCGCCCCAAAAGTTGTAATTATGTACATATGTGAATGTTTTGTCTTTCAATACAAGTGTGCAGAGCTAAAAAATGTGTCATTAATCCCATGGAGGTTTTACTTAAAGGTGAAAAAAATGGAGACAGCTGTCTGCATGTTCACCATAATTCACATCTTTGTGCTTTCATATTAATTAATAGAGGTAACGGTGAAAAGGAGATGAATTGAAAGATTGTAAAGGTGCGTATAGCAATAGGTACACAGTGTTAGCCGTTACCATTCATGTTGGTGGATTTGTTTACTTCTCTTGTGGCAGTTAATGAACTCACGGACCTTTCACGCTACTGGTAAGCTGAGCACGCCCATGTTCCCACCCCTTTCCCGCATTCTATTTCCACAACTCAAGCGAGTCGTTCTGCGCTATACCGTACCGCACACAAGTGAGCCGTGCCGATTTTGTTGGTGGAAAAGGGGCATTGGAATCCTCTCAGTCCCGTGTTTACCTAGGCTTTGGACAAAGTAAGAAAGATCTAATCTGGTATGGACTTCAAGAGTTTAATATCAAGCACTTAGCTCTACCAGCTTCTAACCAACCTATCTAGTCCTCTCCAGATCCAGTACTTGGGATTAACCTGCAGTAAACATTATTCATTGTACATTTGTAAATAAACCTCCTTACCTAATCAGAAGCTTGGACTCATTTATCGTTTGGGTCTGGCCTTAGAGTGATCATGACAACATCAGATTAGACTGCACAAACAGCAGTGTGATCATGATAGTACTGCATCTCTAATCAGGAAAGTTTTAGTGCTGACAACATATGCAGACTGCTATTACAAATACTAAAAACTGAAATCCACAATGTCTCCATTTGATCCAAAGAAGAAACTGTGGAGCTTTGAACTAATTTTGTCAGTCAAAAAATCCAAACTAACTGTAGGTGCTTGTGTAGCCTTGGCAAGAGTAATTTAACAAGCAACACAGATATTTATGGAGCAAATTTGATTCTTTCCTCTGTTTAGTTCCTCTATTCTTTTATGTATTTTTTACTATTCTTGCAGTTTTTGACTAACATAACAAATTTAGTTGTTTGTTTCCATAAAAACTAAATATAGAACAACTGCTGCCAAACTAACACCCCATGATTTAAATAGTAAAAAAAGAAGAAGATATATGTAGTATGTGATTTTTAACCCCCAAAAAAGCTAATCTGAACATGTAGTCATGGAACAGTGGATATGTTTGTATTTATGCAGCTAGAATGTGTGCGAAATAAAACTTATTTCAACGTAAATTAAGCAAAGTGAGCAAAAAAAAATAATGGCTTTAATGTTCTTCTTTTACAAAATGTTGTGAAATCTTCACTGACAAGTTGCCAGGTAAGGTAAATATTTATAAAGATTTTGGGTTTTAAACAAGTCTAAAATGTATGAACTACATTTCATGGAAGGTTTTTCACATTTCTTTAGATAGTAAAGAAAACTGGAAAAAAATATCTAATTAATTTTCCAAAACAACCATTATGATCCAGTGTGTATATATACACATTAATTACAAATATTAGAACAATGATGATTGCTATTGTTACATCTTATGCACACTGCAACAAATAGTAAATGGTGTGTACTTGTATAGTGCTTTTTCTTAAGACAGATGACTCCCAACACTGTGTCATTCATTCATTCGCACACCACTAACAAGTTTGGTGCTGATAAACTACACACATATCTGTGTGTCCTGGGACACACACTGACAGAGGTGAGGCTGCCAGGCACTGGCGCCACCAGACCCTCCGACCACCACCAAACAGGCAGGATTGGTGAAGTGTCTTGCCCAAGGACAGAATGGCCAAGCGATCTTTTTCTAGGCGGAGCGGGAATTTGAACCGGTGGCCCTCAGGTTACCAGACGACCCACTCTACCGCCTGAGCCACGGCAGAGTAAAATTGTCATGTTTTTGATCAAGAGTCTGTCAATGTTTACCTATTTTACATCCAGCCATGCTGGGTGGATACACACCTGCTCACTGCTAATCAGCCTCATGATTTGCACGTGTCCTCAACCCTTTATAGGCATTGAGAAACCACTAGCATGTTGCCAGATAGTTATATGTTTGTGCTACATTTTCCAGCTCCTGCCTTGTATTGCTCAGTATTTTTGTCTCACAGTGTATTGACCCTGTTCTGCTTTCTGACCTTGTCTTCATCTTTTGGGACCCAGTATTTCAATTTTGGAAAATGACAACTCTGGCAACTCGGTGTGTGTCTGTGAATGTTTTTTTGTCTGTGTGTGGCCCTGTGGTGGACTGGCGAACTGTCCAGGGTGTACCCCGCTTCTCGCCCAAAGACTGCTGGAGATAGGCACCAGCCCCCTGCGACCCTGAAAAGGAAGAAGCAGGTTTAGAAAATGGATGGATGGATGGATGGATGGATGGATGGATGGATGGATGGATGGATGGATGAAAAATGACAACTCTGCTCTGTAGCTGGCCTAAACCCCAGCCCGTTTCCTCTCTGTCTTGTGTTTTGGATTTGATACTCACAGAGGTTTCTGACTAATGCCTGTTTGCCTTACTTTGGAGTACAAGTTAGATTCATGATTTGGATGTTTTGGATTGAAAGAATTTGATCTTAGACTGTTTATCGAATTTTGCTATTTGTGTAGTCCGTTACCTTAACACCTGTTTTTGTTTCCCTGAGCATATTTACTTTTTCGTCATCAAGAGTTGGATCCTTCATCTCTGTACAACCTATTCAACAACCAGTGTTGGGAACGTTACTTTCAAAAAGTAATTAGTTATAGTTACTCACTACTTGTTTCAAAAAGTAACTGCGTTAGTAACTGAATTACTTTACAATAAAAGTAATTGATTATCCAGAAAAGTAACTATTTGCGTTACTGTTAAAAAAAGTTCCTTTATGTCAAACATTTTGGATTTATCTGGGCAGTTTTTACAAGTCAGTTGAAATTAGAAGAACAGATAGGTACTTGTACTTAACCTTCAATATTTATTGCACATTAACAGACAGCAAGAGGTTTATCCTGCACTTGAAATAATTTGTTCACAACAAAAGTAAAAATTTCAACAAAAAACGTGTGTTTAACTCTGAAGTCTTAATTAAAAAAATCAGTCTCACAATTTCAGACAACTGGTCTGGTAGACATTCCTTAAGTGTATTCTTCAAACGTTAACAGTTAAACCATATAAAGTGTGTTTACAGTAATTGTAGCAAATTAAATAAATAACACTCTCACCTGAGACAATTGGTCAAGTAAACAACCTCTACTTATACATATTTTGTTCACAACAAAAGTAAAAATTTAAAAAACAAAGTGTGTTTAACTCTGAGTCTAAATTAAATAAATCTAACTCACAATCTCAGACAACTGGTCTGGTAGACATTCTGTACTTCAGGTATTTCCTTAAAAAGTAAACAATTAAACAATATAAAGTGTGTTTGCGATAACTGTAACAAATCAAATAAATAAACTAGCAACGTGAACCTACTATATTTCAAGTATTGTCGTAATTGAAAAAATAAGCACTTTAACAAAAGGAGTGCTTTTAAAGATTGAATTTAAGCTCCTAGATATTTATCTACCCAACCATACACTCCTTCCATGTATCTGGCTAACCCATGTAGCCTAACCTACCCTGGTCATACCCTTCAAACCACTGGTTATATCTGAGAAGCAGCAGCATTTCAAACCTCTTGTCTGACAGCCTGTTCCTCTTTGGGGTAAAGACCAGCTTCCCAAGGCTAAATAGTCTTTCCACTGGGGCACTGGATGGAGTGGCTGCATTGTATTTCAGTGAAATTCGCTTTATGAGTGGGAATCCATTAAGAATGTCCATCCCTTGTGCTCCTGATTTTAAATAGTCAGCAACTTGGCTTTCCACAGAAGTTGATGTGTCCTCCTCATCCTCAAAGGAAAAGAAGTCATCTTCTATGGCTGAGTCGGTGCTGATGCTGCGTGTTGGTGTCAGGTTCAGTGTCTGTGTGTGCTGTATTTTCTGTGTGGGGTGAGTCAATTGTCTGCAGGAGGAGCTCTGCTGGAGCGTGAGGCAGATTGTCTACACCTGGCGGCGATCAGCGCTGATGAGGAGCAGGGTGCTACTTAAGCCAGACGCAGCCGTTCATTCAGCGCCTGGTTGTTGACCTGAATGGTAGCTTCCCTTGTGCCAAATCCTTGTGATTATTTCCGAGTGATTCCGAGAAAGATTTACATTCCTTGTGACAAACACCTGTTGGATTTCTGTGTGCAACTAACCTGTTCTTCTCAGGATTGTTCACCCTGCTCCTCGTGATTCCGAGATCACATCTGTGTCCAGCGCCTGATCGCCTGAAGCCCGATCTGTCTCCCTCCGGCTTTTTCACCACCTGGACTCCTCCACCCTGGACTCACCCTCTCCCTGCACAGCACCGCACTGGACCTGCCCTCCTTTCACGTGTGATCACCTGCCTCCTTCCGTGAGTGTCATCCTCTTCTCGTGCAAGATCTCTCTACCTGTCACAGTGACTCCCGAACTAACTCTCGTCTCCATTACAGTGCTGAGAATCTCCCTGGCACACCAGATCACCGAGCACATTCACTGCACTGTATATAGATCCTGCATTGTAAATAAACCTTTCACTTTTGCACCTGAATCGCTGTCTGAGTCTGAGTCCAGCAATGTGGGTCAACAAAATCCCTGAGCCCGTGACAGTTGGTGCGTTGGTACCTATTAGCTGCTCTTCATCTTGGGCACTTTTTCGGCACTCCGCCAGCAGACTTGCCTTGGCGTTGTCCTTCCTTTCCTGTGTTCTCAGCCAACGCAATTTAAACCTGGGGAGTGTCACTGCAGCAAAGACAGCAGTCTCACTTTCCAGCACCTCTGAAAATCTTGTTTTGATGGCCTGAAATGAGACACATACAACATTATAGACAGCATTACACATTATGAGTGAAGATATATGCATTTAATTTTACTTTGATTTCAGAATTAATTCATAATTAATGTATGGTAGTATGTATTCAATTGCATTTTAAGAACTACTAGCTCTTACCTTGACAACAGCCTCTGGAAGGTCACCAAGGATTTGCAGGACACTCTTCAAGTCCAGGGTCTTGGAGATCAGCGTCTCCAGTGTTGGTAGCAGTGTGCCGTAGAAACAGTTATCTTCGCCCTGAAGAATGTCTAGGGCTACTGTTAGTGGCTTCATCACTGCACAGTATTCCTTGAGGAACTGGTACTCCCGATCTGTCATGGCCTTCAACCCAAAGTTGTAGGAGATGGTGTTCAGCTCAGCGAGTGGGAATTCACAGATACGGGCAACGGCATCATGGAATGAGTTCCATCTAGTTGTACAGTGGGGCAAAAAAGTATTTACTCAGCCACCAATTGTGTAAGTTCTCCCACTTAAAAAGATCAGAGAGACCTGTAATTTTCATCATAGGTATACCTCAACTATGAGAGACAAAATGAGGAAAAAAAATCCAGAAAATCACATTGTCTGATTTTTAAAGAATTTATTTGCAAATTATGGTGGAAAATAAGTATTTGGTCAATAACAAAAGTTAATCTCAATACTTTGTTATATAGCCTTTGTTGGCAATGACAGAGGTCAAACGTTTTCTGTAAGTCTTCACAAGGTTTTCACACACTGTTGCTGGTATTTTGGCCCATTCCTCCATGCAGATCTCCTCTAGAGCAGTGATGTTTTGGGGCTGACGCTGGGCAACACGGACTTTCAACTCCCTCCAGAGATTTTCTATGGGGTTGAGATCTGGAGACTGGCTAGGCCACTCCAGGACCTTGAAATGCTTCTTACGAAGCCACTCCTTCGTTGCCCGGGCGGTGTGTTTGGGATCATTGTCATGCTGAAAGACCCAGCCACGTCTCATTTTCAATGCCCTTGCTGATGGAAGGAGGTTTTCACTCAAAATCTTACGATACATGGCCCCATTCATTCTTTCCTTTACACGGATCAGTCGTCCTGGTCCCCTTGCAGAAAAACAGCCCCAAAGCATGATGTTTCCACCCCCATGCTTTACAGTAGGTATGGTGTTCTTTGGATCCAACTCAGCATTCTTTCCCCTCCAAACACGACAAGTTGAGTTTCTACCAAAAAGTTCTATTTTGGTTTCATCTGACCATATGATGTTCTCCCAATCCTCTTCTGGATCATCCAAATGCTCTCTAGCAAACCGCAGACGGGCCTGGACGTGTCCTGGCTTCAGCAGGGGGACACGTCTGGCACTGCAGGATTTGAGTCCCTGGCGGCGTAGTGTGTTACTGATGGTAGCCTTTGTTACTTTGGTCCCAGCTCTCTGCAGGTCATTCACTAGGTCCCTCCGTGTGGTTCTGGGATTTTTGCTCACCGTTCTTGTGATCATTTTGACCCCACGGGGTGAGATCTTGCGTGGAGCCCCAGATCGAGGGAGATTATCAGTGGTCTTGTATGTCTTCCATTTTCTAATAATTGCTCCCACAGTTGATTTCTTCACACCAAGCTGCTTACCTATTGCAGATTCAGTCTTCCCAGCCTGGTGAAGGTCTACAATTTTGTTTCTGGTGTCCTTTGACAGCTCTTTGGTCTTGGCCATAGTGGAGTTTGGAGCGTAACTGTTTGAGGTTGTGGACAGGTGTCTTTTATACTGATAACGAGTTCACACAGGTGCCATTAATACAGGTAACGAGTGGAGGACCGAGGAGCCTCTTAAAGAAGTTACAGGTCTGTGAAAGCCAGAAATCTTACTTGTTTGTAGGTGACCAAATACTTATTTTCCACCATAATTTGCAAATAAATTCTTTAAAAATCAGACAATGTGATTTTCTGGATTTTTTTTTCCTCATTTTGTCTCTCATAGTTGAGGTATACCTATGATGAAAATTACAGGCCTCTCTGATCTTTTTAAGTGGGAGAACTTACACAATTGGTGGCTGACTAAATACTTTTTTGCCCCACTGTACATGGGACAAGTAGCTTCTTTTCAAGGACTTCATCCACTGTCTCTGCAGCTACTGTAGAACGGCTAGCCTTATTCCACAAAGCTGTACATTTTGAGGTAGCACTTCTGTAAACAGCTTTGATGTCTGGCCTTGAGAGTAGCCACTTTTCAACATCAGAGCATGATATGAGGTTAGCTGTGTGCGATGCACATCTGTTGTGTGGTGGCAAAGTGACAACATCCTCTTCCACATCCTCACCCATGTCTTGTAAGGCATCATGAAGGTCGACAAAAGTCACATCATCATCCTCCTCCCTTCCAGAGTCATCACCTTGAACGGGCTGGTAAACTTTGAAGGCTTTCACAAAATTTGACCCATTGTCTGTGACAGTAGCTGTGATTTTGTTAGTAATAGCAAAGGATGAGTGGATATTGTCCAGTTCAGTAGCAATGTGGTCATATGTATGACGGCCCTTGAACCGTCTGCAGGCCAAGGCTGCTTTCTTTCGCTCTAGGCCAGGGGTGTCAAACTCCAGGCCTCGAGGGCCACTATCCTGCATGTTTTAGATGTTTCCCTGTTTCAACACACCTGATTCAAATGAACAAGTCGTTAACAGGCTTCTGAAGGACTTGTTGAAATACAGAGGATTTGAATCAGGTGTGTTGAAACAGGGAAACATCTAAAACATGCAGGATAGTGGCCCTCGAGGCCTGGAGTTTGACACCCCTGCTCTAGGCTGTGTGGATCTATCCAGTGAGCGGTCACACCGAGGTAGCTGCGATTGTGCACGGTCCAAATATCTGCAGTTGTAGACAAAAAGTCAAACTCTTCAAAACTCTTTCTAAGCTCTGTGTTCATTTTGGCATACTCAGCGTCGAGGTATTTAGTAAACGTCTTTGAACATGGTGTACAGACCCCTCCTTTCTTAGGTATTTTAGCAATAATGCTTCGGAATGAATCATCCTCCACCGTCAATAACGGCAACATATTTTTAACCAAATACCTGCCTAGCATACGGTTGACTTCAGCCTGTGACATAGCTTTTTCTTGTGGGGCAGAGAAATCCAGCTTTTGCTGTTTGGACTTTGCTCCGTGTCCTTCTTTGCTAGTGGATGGCATTGGCAAGAGCTTTGTACATGCGTGTGTCGTTGAGAGATGCTTCATTAGATTGGAGTTGCTGACAGTGGATGTCGACAAAATCTTATGTCCCGGACATAGTGTACACTTTACGTGCACGTTCTTCCCTTTGACCTCAATGAATTTAAAATAATGGTTATACCTCCACCTTGAAATGCCAACTTTTCATCGGACTGCTCTGGACTCGCCATCACATCTCTTCTTCTTCGAAATTGTGTGTGCGTTTGTGTGCGTGTGTAGAGCGCGTGGCCTGGGTCGTGTAAAAACACTGGCTCCGATTGGCTACCATGGAACATGTCTCTGCCTTAGCCAATCATAGTCGCTTATCTCGTTGTTGTTAACCCACCTTGTCTCAGGTCTGTGTGTGGAGCCAGGGTTGTGTCTGGAATGGATAGCGCAGTTTATTCAAATCAATTCATAGTAACGCACAGCATTCAACGTTCAGTAACGATAACGGCGTTGTAAAAATGGAAACAGTAATTAGTTAGATTACCACATTACTGAAAAAATAGTGGCGTTACCTAACGCCGTTATTTTAAACGCTGTTATTCCAAACACTGTCAACAACATACCACATGGAATCAAAAATGAGCATACCCAGTTCAATAGGGGGAGCCAACGTCATTCAAAGTGATCTATCTTCTCCTTTTTTTCTTATGGGAGGACTTGTTATTGTCTAAATTGGAGGAAGAGACTGATGATGAAGAAAAGGAGGATTGGAGCTCACCTTTCTGGGGGGACCTGTTTGGCCATAAAGCCACTAAGCCACAGAGAAGGGGTTTTGGCTACCTTTTGGTCAGTCTTTCAGTCTCATCTTAATAGCAGACATCAGACCATCTCACATTGTTCCACAAATCTGCCTCCTGTTTCCTGTCTAGCTGCAGCTCTTGATACTGTGGTGAGCCAAGTGTCATTTCTAGAGTCTTCAAGTCAGCTCATAGCGATGCAGCCATCTGTTTTGTCTGTATCTACTTAACCTGGCCCAGAGTCTGCCATCACCCCCCCCAGGTCCTGACAACGGCATCAATATCAGGGTTCTAAAGGGCTGTACACCAGCCCCAGACTTCACAGTTCCTGTGTTGGAGGGTGTTTCTGATGACAGGGTTCCTGTACAAGTCCCTAATGTCTGTTTTATGACGTTATCACTAATATCTCTGTTCATTCCCAGAGTTAGTAATATTAACTTTAGCATTTTTTATAATGGCACAACCACTCATAGTGCAAGCCACACTCAGTTATTCAAAATATTAAACGGTACATCTGATCTACTAGGGGTTTACGCCGTTGTGTTCGTAGGCCATACAAACCTTCCCAGTCCACTCTTTCATTTTTCCATATCTCGCTATGTTCAGGAGTTATTTTGCATTTTTCATATTATGTTTTTAGGCTTTTTTTTTACATAGTGTGATTAAAGTTAAAATATCAGTAGTGTCTCACAAGGGTATAAAAGGGGAAACATGGTGGAAACATTAATTCCTGCTTAGACCTTTGGAGAGTAAAGAGCTAAATTATTTCAAGAGCATTTCCTCTGTTCAAAAACACCTGGACCTCAGACACATTCTACCACATTCTTTACAAAAACTAAAGGCCTTGGCATGCAAGAATTTGGGCATGATTTATGGAGGAACATTTGTAACTCTGGTGGGGATTCCATCAAGTCTCTCCAGGCTTGAACCTGAAATGGCCCATTCCTCTTTTGCGAAGGAGCACATGCTTGCACTGCATAATAAGGTACAAGGGGCCTTTCAATGGAAACTTCCGAGCCTCCCAAAGACAGAGCTGTGTCAGCCATCACTTCAAAAGACCTGCCTGAGCAACCGGGACAATATGAATATGCTTGCACAGAATCAGCAGTTTGTGCGCTGGGGCTTCTGAACTAGTGCATCAAGCAGCATGGATGCTCTCACAGGATCCACCTAAAACCAATCCTGTCCAAGTTTGGGATAAATAACTGAAGTGACCTGGACCTGTCCATTTTCCTGGACCCCTCTGGAGATGGAGTGGTTAGCCGAGAAGAAGCAGGTGTATCTGGCGTTGAGCTGTCGTACTCCTGCTTTACAGGATCGGGGAGGTCCTCAGGTTCAGTCTTAGTCCCTGTGAGTGTGATGAGATGACTCCGATTGAGTCGCAGGAGTCCTCTGGGAGTCTGAACCAGGTGCGAACATGGTGTATCTGCTCTGGCTGAAACTGCCCCGTTTCCTTTCATGTCAGTTATCCAAACCTGATCTCCTGAGTGCAGTCGTAAAAGATCCCGTGCTCCGTGTCTGTTGTTGAACCATTTCCACTGCTTGACTTTCTCCCTCCTTTCTCTGGTTCTCAAGGTTGCTATGTCGATGTATTTTCCGACCGAACAAGGACATGTTTCCCTTCCAGGGCAGGCAGGAAATGCTTGAGAGTTAGTGGAACTGCATGAAGCTCCAGGACATTTATGTGCAGATGTGTTTCCTGGGGGCTCCAAACACCTCTGACCATTCGACCACAACCTCCCAACTGGAGGGAAGGGAGCTTAAATGGACCCCCCCCCCCCCCCCCCCCCCCCCCCC
>SSNP01000098.1:1486817-1598926 GCA_006937955.1 Pachypanchax playfairii
CCCCCCCCCCCCCCCCCACGCAGATGAAGTCTCTGTTCCCCCAGGGCTCAAGGTAAGTCAGGCACTGACTGGAAAGTCAAACAAGTCTGTGCTGGTGCTGTTTGGGTTGGAGGCCCAGGTTGTTCATCCAAATCTGTAGGGGACAGAAGTCCTAAAGGTACCACCAAGGGGACAGAAGTCCTAAAGGTACCACCAAGGACATTGCCGTGAGTTTACCCAGCAACTGGAAAAGCCGACCGTAGGACACGCTGTAGGACCTGAGAGACCAGATAACCATATCCTCTACTCTCTGTGGAGATGGGGAGGTAGTCATTGTTAGGGAGTCGAGAGCAATCCCGATGAGGTGATTTGGTATCAGGGAACTCTTAGCAAAATTCACTGCAAAGTTCACTGTGAGTTCACAGTGAGACCTAACTAAAACACATGGTCTAGCAGGACTGACATTTCATTCTGTGCCTGCTCCAGAGATGGAGCACACCCAAGCCAGTCGTCCAGGTAGGGAAGGATCCGCAGTCCCCGGGTCCTACAGGTGCGCTAGTGCTGCAGACACACACCTGGTGAAGGTGCGAGAGAGAAAGGAAGGGCTCTGAATTGATAGGCCTGACCCTTGAAGGCAAAGCCTAGAAATTGCCTGTAGAGCGGTTACTGGCATATGGAAATATGTGTCCTGTAAGTCGACACATGTGAACCAATCCCCCCGTGAGATTGTGTGGGGGACATCCACCGTCCAAAGCATGTGGAATTGCAGCACCTTGAGATACTGGTTCAGACGTCTGAGGTCAAGGATGGGGGGAAACCTGCCATCCATCTTTGGGACAAGGAAGTAATTTGAATAGAACCCATTGAACCGGTCTGGACCGGGAACAGGCTCTATCGCTCCTCTTCTTAAAAGCTCCAATATCTCCTGTCTTAGAGCTGCAGACCTCACTGGGTCGGAAACTAGTGTCATTTTCATCACATTGAACTGTGGGGGACAGCGCTTGAACTGGACACTGTAACCACCGGACAGAGGTAAAATCACCTATGGGTCCAAAGTTAAGGTCTCCCAGTGCTTGAGACGGACTGGAGAAAAACAGCTTGGGGCCTGATGTTAGGAGTCAGGCCTGACTGCCCCAGCCATGGCTGCTGAAAGCCCTAGAGGAGCGATTGTTTGAAGCATGTCGGGGCTTCCGGCAGGCTCTCGAAGGGCAGGTTGCTGGGTGGACTGACTCCGCCCAATAGGGAGACGTGCACTCCCAACACAAACTTATGCTGAGATTTATTTGCCTTGACAGCACACTCTAGGGTTTGTTGAGCCACAGGTCCAGACACTTGGCCCGGGATCACAGGCAGTGTGCAGAGCGTACCCCTGCAGGGTTCTGACAGGGGGGACAAGCAAATGTCTGGAGACAGGTGCCATTCAGGTTTTGAGTGTCTTCATCAACTCTGGCCTCCTTCAGAGAGTGAGAGTAGGCTGAAACTAGATGTAAAAAGGAGTTGCCCAGGCAAGCAATGCGAGCGGCTATGTTGTAGCTCTTGTTAAGTAGGTCATCTGTGACCCTGCACTGGGGGCATGGGCAGCGAGCATCTGGACAAGTGGCGTTAGCTGGAGCCACTACCAGGTTAGCAATGACGCTCTCAACTGAGGGAGTGCGGTCCAAGCCGTAGTGAGCTGCATCTTGCATAGAACTAAGAACTCTGCAGTCCTGGGAGAGATGGCTGGATGACTTGGGGTCAGACCAACATTTGTGAAGCTCTCCAATGTGAGGAAGTGGGACTGGCACATTAAACACCGGCCTATCGTTGACTTTAAAAAAAGGCACTGGAAGGAGAGGTCTCTGCAGGGGTGGATTATGAACCCTAAGACGGGATAAGGCCAGGTGACAGCCTGCTAAAACGGGGAATATTCCTAGTCCACCTTCCAGTGGGAGGGAGAGTTACAGGGTCAGGAGGTCGAATACTCAGAAGTATAGACTTCATCTCAGCAAAGTCAGAAGCTAAAGCATTGACCTTTGTGGACAAACCATGCTCACAGTGAGCCTTCTTTTGGTCTTACTTTCTCTGGGTACTTACTGTGGGTATAGCTGTGTACAAATAGTAATTTTCACAAAAGAGTGAAAAGCAGAGTGTCTTTAACATCTATTTCACTTTAAGATGAGACTCTGTGGTCGTCTTTCACAAGAGGAAAGTATGTTTGAATAGTGAAACAGCTAACATCTGTTTTAGAATTGCTTCTTTCTGTCATGCCTGGAGGTTTGTAGAGAACTCTAATGTGAACCCAGACTTCAGACCAACACACAGGAGTCTTTTGAAAGGTTAAACAGTGTTTAATATTTACAGTGAATGACAATACAGGAGAATGTGCGAGAATCAGGAGATCCGGGACTGGAAACGGCTTGGGATGAGATCTGGCAGCAGAGGAGAAACAGGTTAGTGGATGATTGATTATGACTTGCACTGAGGTGTTGTCTGCGGTGCGCGGGGAACGTGCTCACAGAACTCACGGTGCAGGGAAGGCAGGGGGTGTGTGGAGGAAGACTGAGGAACCAGCAGTGGTGGTGGTGAATTTCCAGGAGATGATGATAGTGAAAGTACTCCAGAGTTGATGGTAGTTTCCGGGGTTGAAGATGAGGCAGGGGTGACAGCGATGTTGTCACTCTGACCAGCGCAGGTGCGGGAGATCCAGAGAGGACCAGAGACAGACCAGGACCAGGGAGACGGAGACTGTCGTGTCGGACCATGACGGAACCAGAAGCCCTCCAGACGGCGCGGCAGACGGCCAGCGCAAGGGAGGTTCTCAGGACCAGGACTAGGAGACGGGAAGAAGAAGATCAGGTAAGTTCACTAGCTACTAGAGTTGTGCTCAGGCTTTAACTAATCAGGCCACACGTTACCACTGTAAGTGTTGTAACAAACTGGCGTCTGTCTCCAGTTCCTCCTCTGCTTAAATACCCAGCCGCAGAGGGCTGGGTAACGAGCCGCACCTGGAACCACTGATCAGCTGCTGCCACGCCCTGCAATGAGAAGGTTAGTCCATCCAAAACATGAACACCACACACCAGCTGCTGAGAACCTGACACTTTCTTCCTTCTAGGCCGCTGTGCTTTATCTATTTGAAACAACACAACGTGTAACGCGTGCCTTCGTATAAATAATCACTGTAGGCCTCAAGGGCCAAAAATGCCAGGCCCGTTTTTTGGTCTCAGTCCAGCCCTGACCTCAGGGCACGGACTGGACACAGCTTATGTAACCACTCCCCCTCGGGTGGGGAAAAAGGTGGCAGGAAGAAAGCTGCGATAGCAGTGGGAGTCCACCACTTTAGGAAAAAAAACTGGGTTGGGCTTCCTATACACCCTTGCATCACCTGGTGCAAACTGGATGCAGGATGGGTGCACAGAGAGCGCTTGCAAATCACTGACCTGCTTGACTGACACCAGCACTTTTAAGGTCAAGGTCAATTTCATCCACTGGTTCAAACAGAGGTTCTGAAACCCCTTTCAGCACCACGAACAGATCCCAAGAGGGCACCAAAGGCCAAGACACAGGGAGAAGCCTGCGTGCTCCCTTCATAAATCTGTACGCCAGGGGGTGTTGGATTGCCAGTTTCTTCCCAAAACCTACGTGGCAGGCAGAAATGGCAGCTAGCTGTAGACGGGAAGGGTCTGCTGTAGAGGGTTCTAGCTGTAGACGGGAAGGGTCTGCTGTAGAGGGTTCTAGCTGTGGACGGGAAGGATCTCCTGTAGAGGGTTCTACCTGTAGACAGGAAAGGTCTCCAAGCTAATAGAAGGGCAACTTTGACTGAAATAACCACTCATTACAACCGAGGAATGCAGCAAAGCATTTGTGAAGCCACAACACGCACAACCTTACCAAACTAAGAAGTTTTGGTACTTTTACATAGTGAATTTTTTTTATCTAGTGAGCTTACTTTTTACCGCTTGCTTTCTGGCATAGAATTAACAGTCTTTGAGAACCCAGATGGGACTGAATTTACCAAGAATGGGAATTACTTATTCAGATTTTTTATCAGTACATTTGACTCACTGTTCTATCGGCAGTTGTTTAAATAATCTCCCCTGTTATTAACTTAGGTAAGCTATGTATAAAGAAAAAAAATGTGTGGATTTGAAAAAAAAAATACGGGGAGATTTATGGTATCACTTTTTGGTTAATAAATTGAATAAGGAACTTTAAGACTGGGATTGCTGATATTTCTGGTCCTCAAGCAATAACATGAAATCTATCATAACAAAAATTTGACACTTATATGTAAGACAGATGGTTTGCTCTGTTTAGTCTTTGGGGAAATGTATATCTTTGCAGAAGCAGTCCAGAGTGTTAGAGCCTCCTCTCCTCTTTACTTCTGCCAGGAGAACTAGCTGAATGTTGGAGAAGCATAAGCACTTGTCAGAGAAAAGATGATTAGAGGAAAGATACTGCACCCCTCTCTTTTTTAATTTTACACTTGACTGTATAAAAAAAGAAACAAAAAATAATAGTTAATGGCATTAGCTTTTCTAACACATTTATAAAGTGTTTTGTATTCAGACAAACTGTAGATAACTGCATTCACCCGCATGTGCAAGTATGCTCATTTGTGCATATGAAAAAAAAAACAATAGTAATGCATTGGAACATGTCCAGTTTTTATTAAGGGATTAAAACAGAGAATAGTGTGAATGGAGAAAAGGCAAAAGCACATTTAACAAAAGATAATAAGAATGAATTTAAAACATCAGAGCAGTTTGCTTTTATGCTTCTTGTTTTGTTTGTGTGCTTTGACAAAACCAACACAAAGAAATTATTACAGTAATTTTTTTTCTACCCACCAAAGTGGTACAAAGTTTATTCACAAATACAGATATTTGTTGCTCTTTGCAAAGAGACGTGCACAGATAGGATTTTGGCTACATGCTAGCTCTCTTTAGTTTGTGCAGCTGGAGATTCCATGACTAGCTGGGGGGCCAAACGTGTCCTGCTTTTGTGAATACTTGCCTCTAGTTTCATCATTGCCAATCTTTGCTCTCTCGCAGAACCTAAAAACATGCAAGCCCATACAAAGCCTGCCAAGCTAATGTCTGGAAGACAGAGACAAGTGAAAAAAAACACTAAAAATTGATCAACCTTAGGATGCTCATGGGTGCTTTCAATAAAACCAAACCAAAACAAACAAAAACAATTACTTCTACTTCACGATTATTGTTTCTTATTTACCCTGAGTCCTTACTCAATACATGCCCCTTCATGTTAAACTCAAATGATCATGCAAAGGTTTAAACAAATAGTAGAAATAAACAGAAAGTAGTTTTAGGAAAAACACTGTTGAATTTTTTACTGCACTCACAAAGGGATGTAAATCCACCATCCACACATTTAAATGTTCTACTCCTCTTACAAAAAGGGGAGCAAGAAAGAAGTGAGGGGCTTAAAGAGATGCAAACAGAAGCAGAGGTGGAGCAAAGAAGGAAGGGAGATCAATAGCAGGAGAAAGAAAGGACAAGAAATAAACAATGACTGGGATGGGTGATGGGGATGGGGGAGAAAAAAGTTGATTTCTGGGGCTCTGCCTCTCTGCCTGTTGAGACAGAGTGGAGACAAATAAACAGGGAGGTGTTTGAAGTCAAGACAGGCTTTTCTTCACTGAACTCCCATATCTGATGACAAAGGGAAGGGATGAATGGGGAAGGAATGAGGCATTCAGGTGTGCAGGGAGAATGAGGGACAAGTGGGCAACTATAGGCTGCAAATTTCAAACTGAGGAAATAAAATACTACAGAGTAGAACAGAGGCAGAAAGAAAATGGCGAAAAAAGTGAAAAGGGCAGAATGTTTTCAGGAAAAAAAAATCAGTTAGGAGTAGAATGCATTGGCGAGGGCTGTTTATACTGAAATACACATTTACTATCCCTCTATCTCAATCTGATTGGATTTTTAATTCCATCACAATTTCTGTTTTTATTAGCAGGCTAATATGCACACAAGAGCATTATGATTGCTGCCTGTCAACAGGGAATTTAGCTTAGCACTTGATGAAATAACATAATGCACGACTCCCAAAGACATCATGGATGGAAGCTGCAGGGCTGTTGCAAGTGCTTACAATTAAACATATTAATAGGGCTCAGATTACACCACCATCCACATAATCACATTGCTTGCAGTGCTTATCTGATGCGATGGCTTTTCTTTGTTCTCCACCTCAGCTGTTATTACCAAGCCTCGCATGACAAGCTAATCTTTTGTCATTACACTATCACCAAATATCTGTTGCCACCGCTAAAGTCAATAAAAACCAATTAGGCATCCTTTAGAGAGGAGGTTTTTTTTCTGCTGAATGCATATAGTGATGTGTATGACTCAGTTTATGAAGTCTGTATCAAGCAGAGATATGAGACGAGAGGCAACAGGGAGCTTTGAGAGAAAACAAAAGAAACCGATATTGAGAACCATGTCTTATCTTTTTAATGACTTTTTAATGACTTTTTTACTCCTTTAGTGTTTACTATACTTCACTTTACGATCTACTATATTGCTCTTTGTTTGATACTATATCATGTAATATTCTATAATTGTGCTCCACCATTTTGTCTGTGTAAGTTTTTTGTGTTTGTTTATGCTGAGAAATATGTAAAAGTGCTTCACAGCTGATGTGATGCACCTCTGTGTGATAGTTTCTGTCTTTAGGAACTCATACAAACTATTTACTTTAAACTTCATGCTGTCTGGTGTTTCAGTGAATAAGATCCACTCCAGGAGCAGGCTGTTCTTGATACACTATGAAGGGAGCAGATAGCAGACGTGTTGAAAACAGCACCCACATTGCTTTTCCTAAGGAAGAAGCAAATCTGTCAGATAAAGAAGGTTCAGGTCCACCAGGGGCTTTGAAGGCCAAACACAGTCAGTTCAACTCATCAGCTGGTGCTGACAGTGACAATGAGCTAATGGGCTTGTCTGCAGAGCATACTGACAGCACAGCTCCCCGCAGTTCTACACCTAGACTACTCAAAGACTGAAATGTGCTTTATTAGAGGTGAGATGTGACAGTTTCAGCGCTGCAGTTTCACAACTCTAAGTTGCTTCTCTTATTTTAAAGCTCGACATCGATTCATTTTGCACCATCTCAGCATTGCAAAAGAGCTCTTTTTTTCATCTCAGATCTGAATTCTGCATGTTGTTGGTTTGACGGCTGCTGGAGGGGAAAAAAGTAAAAGATCAAGATCTTTGGTCTGCAATTTAAAAAGGAATAAATAATCTTGCTTGTTCAGAATGTAAACAAGTAACTTGTCGAGCTGTCAACAAAGGTAAAGAGAATGACAGTAATTTATGGAACAAAAACATCAAGTTCACAATAACAGTCTGCAGCTGTAGCCTACTTGTCTGTCTTATTTTAATGGAGATGTAACACATGTTTAGCCACTGCGCATATTAACATCTAAAATAAATAGAAAATGTGTGTAATTGGCCCTGTGATGGGCTGGTGACCTGTCCAGGGTTTAGCCCCGCCTCTTGTCCAAAGACCACCAGAGACTGGTACCAGCTCCCCTAAACAGGAACAAGTGGATAAAGAAGATGATTTACTAACTGTATGTAGTTCAGGTTTACCAGCTGATCTATCTTCTGATGAGATCAAATCAACAGGACCTCCCTATAAAAGGTCTGTTGGGATTTTTGACTTTTTGTATTGTATTGCAGTCTATATACATTGCCTTTAGATTTACTTAGAATTGTTTTTCTATTCTCAAATATGCTTTGCCAAATATGTTTTGGGTTATTGATATTCTTGATTAATTATGTGTGAGTATTTTATATTCAGTTTAGTTTTAGTCTTTTTTCTATCACTATTCATTACTTTCCCAAAATCTTCTGCACCTTCCCGTCTGCAAATTAAACCTGTGTGATCGTTTTCTGGGGTCCAGCAGAAACTATACCAACAGCGCATGCGTGTACTAAACCAGAGGAGCTGCCAGATAATCATGCGCAAGGTTTCTTTCTGTTTCTGTTTGTTTCTTTTTTTCTCTGTCACCCACACCAGTATACACCTCTCCTTTTCTCACCATCTTTTTCAGTGATCACCTCGCCTCAGTATGGATGCTCCCTGATTCATTCACCCTCGGTCAGCTTGTCCTTGTTGCTACCCTGTTATTTCCTTTTTGCTGCCTGTCAGCCCTTTTTTGTTGCTTAAATTAAAGTTTGATTGTGTCCAAGCTCTTCGTGTTTAGTGTCTCCACATGGGTCCTATTTTACACACATCCCAAAAAAGTCCTCTTAAACTGAGTATCTTTCTCGTCTTTATTTTATTAAAGATTAGTTATTTTCAGACGGCATCCCATTGCTGGAACCACCAACACATAAGTGAAGTCTTTGCATTTAATGAAGCAAAATGAAAATTCACTTATCAAATCAGAAAGAGGAACAAATTTCTTTTGATGGTCCCTGAAGGTTAAGGATGTTTTTGTAACAGTTATCAATTTAGGAAGTAGACAGGGATCACTAGGATTACACTGTCATGGTTCGTACCAGGTGGGGTTGTTTTCGAGCTCCCAAAGTGACCCAAACTCCAAACACACACAGAGCGAGGAAACAGCGTTCAGTGTTAACAGTGTTTATTATGTACAGTGCTCCAGTATATACACAGGTGGATAATAAATGTGCTCGATGAAACTCAGGACGGTCCTGGTGCGGGACAGGAACGGTCCTGGAGTTATGGGAGAGAGAGAGGTTAGTGACAGGTGGAGAAACCAGCTGCGGCGTGCGGGGATCGTGCTCGCTTAACTCACAGGTTCGTGTGTGACGTCCGGGTTTGAGGAGAGATCCGAGGATGCTGCCGCAGGGGTGGTGATCCAAACTGTCGGTATCCGTTATGTGAGATCCGGGTCCGGGTGCTGTGTGCGCAGACGTGACTGCGGCAGGGGTGACAGCAAAGCGTTGACCGGGAAGGTGTGGACCAGAGGAAGCCAGAGACAGACAGGGAGCCAGAGGGAGAGAGCTGGTCGCGTGGCACCGCAACGGAGCTCTAGTACGTTCCAGGTTTGAGCCAATCCTCACAATGAGCGGTTCGATATCCACGCTGGAGGTTAAGCTGTCGGGAGAGGAGCTCCAGGACAGCGGGCTAAAGACAAGGAAAGAGAGGGCAGGTTAACTACTGCAAAAATCACTCTGGTAAATAATCACTGGCCACTCTGTTACCACGAAAGGTAGTGGAACAAACTGGCGTCTGTCTGTGGTTCCTCCTCTGCTTAAGTACCCAGCTCTCCTGAGCTGGGTAATGATCCACACCTGTCTTCACTGATCGCTGCTGCCACGCCCTGCAAGACAATTAGTGCACAAACCACCACCACCAGCAGCAGAGATCCTCACAGTACCCCCCCCCTTAACGGACGCCTCCTGGCGGCCGACCCAGCGACCCCACACCTGAAAAAAGCAAAGCGTTAGAGGAGGCCCTAAACTGAGACGGGGCGGAGGACGGGGGCGAGGAGGGCCTGGCACGGATGGAGGAGGTGGAGGTGGTGGCAATAGCGGATGATGTGGAGGCGGCAGACTGTTCGAAATCAGTGATGAGGGACGGGTCGAGTATGGCGGACCGGGGAACCCAAGACCGGTCCTTGAGGCCGTATCCCTCCCAGTCCACGAGATACTGACACCCACGACCCCGAGGACGGACTCCCACGATCCTACGCACTGTGAAGGCGGGGTGTCCATCTATGATACGGGGCGGAGGGGGTGGCGTGTCAGGGTTGAGGGGACTGGTGTGCACTGGTTTGATTTGTGATACATGAAACACTGGGTGAATACGGAAGTTGCGAGGTAGCTTCAGCCTGAGGGTAGTGGGGCTGATCACGGCTTCCACCTCGTAGGGACCCAGGAACCTCGGGGCTAGCTTCCTGTTTGTTGCCTTAAACGGGAAGTCCTGGGCCGACAACCAGACCTTCTGACCTGTGACATACGTGGGGGCCGGGATCCTCTTCTTGTCCGCCCGTTTCTTGTTTTGGGCGGCTGTCCTCTGCAGGGCATTCTGGGTCGCAGTCCAGATCCGCCGGACCTTGCGGAGGTGGCCCTGTACAGAGGAAATGAGAGGATCCGGGTGAGAGTCTGGAAGGAGAGAGGGTTGGAAGCCGTGACATACCTCGAAGGGAGACAATCCGGTGGCAGTGGAAACGTGCGTATTGTGCGCATACTCGACCCAAGGAAGATGCAGGGACCAGGAGGTGGGGTTAAGCGAGCACACACACCGCAGCTGGTTCTCGATTTCTTGGTTGAGCCGTTCACATTGTCCGTTTGTCTGAGGATGATAGCCAGAGGTGAGTTTAGTTTTAGATCCTAGCGATGAACAGAAGTCCCTCCAGACCCGTGAAACAAACTGGGGCCCTCTGTCGGACAGGATCTCCGTGGGGATCCCGTGGAGTCTGACCACATGTTGCACCAAGAGGTTAGCTGTTTCCTGTGCGGAAGGAAGCTTAGAGAGAGCAACCAAATGGCAAGACTTAGAGAATCTGTCGATGATGGATAGGATTACTGACTTGCCTTTTGATGGGGGCAGTCCGGTCACGAAGTCCAGAGACAGATGGGACCAGGGTCTGGAGGGCACGGATAGGGGTTGAAGAAGTCCGGCTGGTGGCTGATGAGAAGACTTGTTCCGGGTGCATGTGGAGCAGGCGGCAACATAGTCTTTGACGTCCTTGTGCAGCGACGGCCACCAGAAGTACCGCCGGAGCAGCTCTATAGTGCGGCTGACTCCGGGGTGACAGGAAAGTCGCGATGTGTGACCCCAGCGTAGAACAAGCCCTCGGACGGCCGTAGGGACGTAGGTCCTGTTGGGCGGTCCACCCCCTGGGTCCGGTTCGCGCTGAAGTGCGGCACGAACCACCCGCTCGATCTCCCAGGTGACCGAGGCCACCACGCAGGAGGAGGGCAGGATGGAGGCAGGCTGAGCTGGAGGGTCATCATGCTGGAACACCCGGGATAGTGCGTCGGGCTTAACGTTCTTAGACCCGGGTCTGTAAGAGATGTTGAGGTGAAAACGGGAGAAGAACAATGACCAGCGGAATTGACGGGGGTTAAGTCTCTTGGCGGCCTGAATATACTCCAGATTCTTGTGATCTGTCCATATTACTACTGGAAGCTCAGTACCCTCCAGCCAGTGACGCCACTCCTCCAAGGCTAACTTGATAGCGAGTAGCTCTCGGTCACCGATGTCGTAGTTCTGCTGGGTAGGGGTGAACCGCCTGGAAAAGAAAGCACATGGGTGCAATTTACCGTCCGCCTTGTCTCGCTGGGACAGGACTGCTCCCACCCCGACGTCGGAGGCGTCCACTTCCACCACGAACTGGACGGAGGTGTCGGGGTGGGCAAGTACTGGTGCCTGTGTGAACCGCCGCTGCAGTTCCATGAAAGCATCTGCCGCCGCCTGACTCCACTGAAACACAACTTTGGTAGAGGTTAATGCAGTGAGGGGTGCGGCTATAGTGCTGAAACCTTTAATGAACCTTCGGTAGAAATTGGCAAACCCCAGAAACCTCTGTAGTTCCTTCCTAGACTGAGGGACCGGCCATTCCTCCACCGCCTTGGTTTTGGCTGGGTCTGGCCGGACATGTCCACCTTCAAGGATGAAGCCTAGGAAGGACACAGAGGTTACGTGAAACTCACACTTCTCAGCCTTTACAAACAAGCGGTTCTCCAGCAACCGCTGGAGAACCTGACGTACGTGGCGTTGATGTGTGTTTATGTCTGGGGAGAAGATAAGTATGTCATCCAAATACACTGACACAAACTTATTCAAAAAGTCTCTGAGTACATCGTTAATAAGGTTCTGGAAAACTGCTGGTGCGTTGGTCAGTCCAAAAGGCATCACCAGGTACTCGTAGTGGCCTATGGGAGTCTTAAACGCGGTCTTCCACTCATCTCCCTCTCTGATGCGCACCAGGTGATAGGCGTTGCGCAGGTCGAGCTTGGTGAAGATCCTAGCCTGGTGCGCGGGCTCGATAGCTGCAGACAAGAGAGGGAGAGAGTATTTGTTTTTTACCGTTATGTTGTTAAGACTCCTGTAGTCGATGCAGGGGCGCAGGCTCTTGTCCTTCTTTTCAACGAAGAAAAAACCTGCGCCCACTGGGGATGACGATGGCCGTATGAGTCCGTTCTTGAGGGATTCTGTGATGTACTCCTCCATGGCTAGCCGCTCCAGGCGTGAAAGGCTAAACAAGCGGCCTGAAGGCAGTGGGGCTCCAGGGAGGAGGTCAATGGCGCAATCATACGGTCGATGCGGTGGGAGTGAGACAGCCTGTTCCTTACTAAATACCTGTCCCAGGTCGTGGTAGCAGTGGGGTACCCGGGACAGGTCTGGTGGGGTGATGTGAGGCTCCTTACCTGGTGTGCTGGCTGGTGTGGCTGACCTTAAGCAGCTGCGCAGGCACGGCTCGCTCCATGCGACGATGGCCTGCTGCTTCCAGTTGAACTGGGGATTATGTAGGGCCAGCCACGGAAATCCAAGAACCAGGGGAGCCTCTGTGGTGGGAAAAACGAGAAAAGAGATGGTCTCAGTATGGTTACCTGACACTGTAAGGGTGATGGGCTCCGTGCTGTGAGTGATCCGAGACATAGTACTGCCGTCCAGGGCAGTGACGTTCAGGGGTCTGACCAGAGGCCTGGTAGCGATCCTACCCTGTTTGACCAGCCGGGGACTAATCAGGTTCTGCTCGGATCCGGAGTCTACAAACACCTTGCAGGAAATGGGTTCATTGTGTGGTCTATGGATGGCGGCAGGTAACACCATACGGGGCTTTTGTCTTTCTGGGCCCGTCAGGACCCCCACATTCACTGACGGGCCTAATCTTTTAGCGTCTCAGGACAGGCACTGACTTCGTGGTGCGGCGACCCACAGTACGCACATGAACCTGCTTCTCGGCGGCGTCTGCGCTCCTTAGCGCTTAGCTTAGCCTGCCCGAGTTGCATGGGTTCAGGAGAAGGGAGGCGTCTGTGGGATGGCTGCCATCTAGGGGTTGGTGCCGGTCCTATATGTCTGCTAGCGTGGATGGGTTCAGGTGCTTGTGCACGTCTGGGGGAGGAGTGCCATCTAGAGTTGCTAGCTTGAACAGATTCGGGTGCTTGTGCACGTCTGGGGGGAGAGTGCCATCTGGTGTGAGATGCAGGACTTACGTGCACTGGTGAGGAGGAAGCGGAACTAGTTGTATGGCGTACCCGGAAGTGCCCTCGAGTCCGTCGGTCTAACCGGGTCGCTAGACTGATGAGCCCATCGAGTGTCCTTGGTTCCTCCTGGCTAGCGATGTCTTCTTTTAAGCTCTCCGGGAGGGCGTTGTGAAACACGCTTCGAAGGGTCTCGTCAGACCAGCTAGTACGGGCCGCCAAGGTCCGGAACTCAAGGGCGAAGTCAGCCATGTGTTGAGGACGGGGACGAAGGGCGAGCAGCTCCCGCATAGCGTCCTCCTTCGTTCCTCCGTCTGAGAACGTTGCGGTGAATGCTTCGATAAACTGGGGATATGAAGAGGTTTCGAGAGGATGAGTGTCAATGTATGCGTCTGCCCACCTGAGAGCCTTGTCCCGTAAGCCAGCCGATGATAAAGGAGGTCTTGCTGGCGTCGGAACGGAAGGCTTGCGGAGCCCGGCTAAAGATGATCCGGCACTGCCGGAGGAACCCTCTGCAGTCCTTCGGTTCTCCGTCGAAGGGTGCCGGGTCAGGAATGGCAACCTGCTGGTAGCCGGTATCCTCAGGTGGGTCAGGACGCGCCGCCGCTGCTGCTGCTGCTGCTGCAGGAGGAGGAGACTGACTGCGGGAAAGGCGAGCCATGACACTGGTGAGTTGCTGTGTTAAACTGTGGAGCTCCGTTGACAAGTTAGCTTGAGTCCTCGCTATCTCCTGCATGAAGGCGTCATGCCGACCCAGCAGTATCCCCTGCTGGGTGAGTGCGGTCTGGAGCTGGGTCTGGGAGCTCTCTTGGCCAGTTTGTTCTGTCATGGTTCGTACCAGGTGGGGTTGTTTTCGAGCTCCCAAAGTGACCCAAACTCCAAACACACACAGAGCGAGGAAACAGCGTTCAGTGTTAACAGTGTTTATTATGTACAGTGCTCCAGTATATACACAGGTGGATAATAAATGTGCTCGATGAAACTCAGGACGGTCCTGGTGCGGGACAGGAACGGTCCTGGAGTTATGGGAGAGAGAGAGGTTAGTGACAGGTGGAGAAACCAGCTGCGGCGTGCGGGGATCGTGCTCGCTTAACTCACGGGTTCGTGTGTGACGTCCGGGTTTGAGGAGAGATCCGAGGATGCTGCCGCAGGGGTGGTGATCCAAACTGTCGGTATCCGTTATGTGAGATCCGGGTCCGGGTGCTGTGTGCGCAGACGTGACTGCAGCAGGGGTGACAGCAAAGCGTTGACCGGGAAGGTGTGGACCAGAGGAAGCCAGAGACAGACAGGGAGCCAGAGGGAGAGAGCTGGTCGCGTGGCACCGCAACGGAGCTCTAGTACGTTCCAGGTTTGAGCCAATCCTCACAATGAGCGGTTCGATATCCACGCTGGAGGTTAAGCTGTCGGGAGAGGAGCTCCAGGACAGCGGGCTAAAGACAAGGAAAGAGAGGGCAGGTTAACTACTGCAAAAATCACTCTGGTAAATAATCACTGGCCACTCTGTTACCACGAAAGGTAGTGGAACAAACTGGCGTCTGTCTGTGGTTCCTCCTCTGCTTAAGTACCCAGCTCTCCTGAGCTGGGTAATGATCCACACCTGTCTTCACTGATCGCTGCTGCCACGCCCTGCAAGACAATTAGTGCACAAACCACCACCACCAGCAGCAGAGATCCTCACATACACGACTATTTAAATCCCTCATTATCTTGCCAGTTCTATTCAGAGATGGCAATAAATTAAATTAAATTGAATAAAAAACTGAAGAAAGAAGCAAATTATAAATCACCATAACAACGTAGAAATGTTTTCTTTCTGCACCCACAGTTCCTTTTCTAAATACTATTTGCAGAGTTGTGGGTTTAATTCTTTTGGGGGAAATGCACAATTCACTTCAAGCTGTCAGCTCAAGTGTTCTTCCATTATTTGCACTAATAAGCTTTGCACTGCAGGCAACTCCGGTCTCTGCTGTGTTTTAATTGTTTTTTCGTAAATGAAAGTTTGATGTCCTGTCTGAACTGATGTTGTAAAAAGATGCCAACTGGAAAACCAAGAGAGGGAAAGGTGAAGACAAATGCTTGAACAAAAGGAAATTAAAGCCTTTGTTACTTTTGGATAAAGACTAAATGTGGAATTACTAAAACTTAAATAAAAGAACAAGCAGAAGCAAACATGAGGCCCTGAAGCTTTTGTTGTAAAATCATAGCAATTACAGTATCAATAACGGGGTTTCAATCAAAACAATATCTTATAGAAGTACAGTAAAATTAAAACTTTTTTCTGGCTTTGAAGGTTTACAGTTACTATGTATTTGTATATAACACAAGCTTTTTGTTTAATTTACTACATTTGGTATTCTAGGTTCGGGTGCATTTGGACCATTCATCTATTTTTTTCTGCTTAGAAAAAGTCAGGCTGCAGAGGAAACCAAATCAGGAGGGAAGCCCCGACATTTTTCTTCCCAGCCAGCAGCTCATGCCAAGAAATGAATTCAATTCAATACGTCTTTCTTTATACAGCAACAGCACCAGTTCATAACAAAGGTTATTTCAAGCCACTTTACAGAAGCATTAAGACCAATTCACATCAATACTCCAGATTTAAAGAGAGCTTTAGCAAAAACATTTCAGTCATTTGTAAATAGTAATCAGATTTAGTAAGTCCTGAAATGAAACTTATTAAAACATTTCCTAACTATGGAACCAGTCAATTGGGTTGAACCATCAGTTCAATATAATCATCCATCTGATGACGGTGGAAAGGAACAACTCACTTTTAACAGGAAGAAACCTCCAGCAGAACCAGGATGAGCGGCGTTTTTCCTCGGTCCACTGGGGTCTGAGCTGACAGGAAAAAGACAAACACAGATGGATTTGAGCCACTCACCGTTTCTGTGGAAAGACAAACAGAGTTACAATTAATGGCAGTAATAATAATAAATACAAATATATTGAATAAAGACAGCAGAGCGAGTAAAATATCATGTCATCAAGCAGTCTAAGCCTATATATAATTTTAATAAGCCTGTCTAATGATAATACCTAATGGCAGCTTATTTATATTGAAGTGTATTGTTCCAAGCACTGAGCCCTGAGGAACTTCATGAAGAAGGATTCATGAACCTGAATACAACTGGATAAAAATAATGAACATCACTTATCAGTCAGCAAGGGCTTGCTCCTTGGTTTAATCCAGAGCGGCATATTTAAAACAGGGTTCAAGAAATTTTGAAAGAAAACGACAATGCAGGGAACAAAGCCGAGGTACAATTTAGCTGAGGGATGAATTGACAAGCACCCAATGGAGCTCATCATCTATAAGGGAAGGTCATTTCAGCAGCTTGCATCTGTATCCTCATTATTTCTGTCAAGATTCAAATCTCATGACTAAAGGTGAGCGTTTGAATGTAGATGGACCAATAAATCCTGAGCTTCACTTTTTGGCTCAGCACCTTTTTCACGGCAGCAGACTGGAGCAATAGCCTCATTACTGCAGACAAAGTCGTTTTGACTTGCTTTCTAAAAGTGAAAGCCAGGATTGCTTCAAGGTCGGCAGGAAACAAATCATTAGTCACCTAATGTCATTATTTTTGAAGTAAAATTGTGACTTTTTCTGTGTGGTCTACCACAAGGGAGTGTCTGTATCATGAAAAACTCACTGATAAAAAAAGAACCAGATTGGATTTCGTTCAGTAACAGCAAACGTGATAGCATCTAAATGAGATGCTCTTTACCGAGACATTAATTAAAAGTCAAGGCAAATTCCTTTTCCATTATTTCCCTCCTGCATCAATAAATATAGAAAATTTTCACCTAAACCAACATACCAGGCAGGTCTGGGCCAGATCTGGCATTAAGCACTGCTTGGCTGACTGCTGGCATTGCAAATGGCATGTCACATAGAGGCACCTGGACTGGTACTGGCCTTTTTTGTGAGGCACATCTGGCAAACAAGATCCAGGCCTCCAAAAAACTGTAATTCTTTGGGGTATCTGGGCCATGTGCAGTACATTGTGTACGTCAGAACTGGGCCAGACTAATTTTGCTATGTGGGAAAAAGTGAATGTTGCTGCAAACGTCAATCAATAAAAAACAAGAATCATAAATAGTTGTTGTGTTTTTGTTATAAAGTGTTTGAGAATACGTGATCGAGTGTTAGATCAATATTGATGTAATTGTCAGCAGAGCCTTCATCCTCTGTGTTTTGTTCTTTTTTTTATTCAGTCTTCATTAAGTTCTCTTTTTTACTGTAACTAGCTTAAAATACATTTGTGGTTATAAAATAAGAATTTCTTTTTGCATTTAAACATCTCGATTATGGTCAAAACGTGAAGTCTTCAGTAGGTCAACAAGCACAATACCAGTAGTGAATGCACATAGAACTCATTCAGCCAAATAGGATTTGTTCAAATGTATTGAATGAATTGCATGATCTATGTTTACAGCATCCTTGGTGGCAAAATGTCAGATTTTTTGTCTTTTATGGTTACAGTTGTAAGTAAATAGTTACCCACTCAGATCTACATTGTAGTTATCTTGTGCTCTGTAATCAGCTGTTCAAATTGTCTGTGGGATAAACCAAACTTACCATTTCATCAATCGCCAAAAGAGGAAGTGAGTTTCACCCACTTACTAATATTGTGATAAAAGCATTAATGTAAAAAAATGACAAGTCTTCATTTTAATTCTGAAATAAAAAGGCAGAACAATAGTGTTTAATATAAGATTCTGTCTATATTGTGCTAAGAGGTAAAATTGTAAAACAAGATGTAGTTTCATTAAAAGTCGCCTAACATCAAACCACACAGGCTGTCCACTGAAAGACGGTGTCCTTAAGACATCATAATGTTGTACTTGTGAAAGAAAATTGGCAGCAACTTAGTACAAAATAGGCTCTAAATGTTTATGGTCTTATTTTGTGATAATGCCACTATGAAGCCTATAGTGTTTATAATTTGGAAATTGTGCATTCAGTCCTCAACTCAAGCAGTGGTTATTTATGATTGACAACATTTATTTGTATTTTTGAGAACTAAATCTAAACCTTTACTTTTACAACACCTGTCACCTTTTTAGATCTGGATTTTGGATTATGAGTTTATAACTAATTAGCCTCTGCTCTGTCGACCATGTCTCCAGCTGGCTCCCTATCGTTGTAAGTAAAGTTCTTGTCAAGTTTCTAATCACTGAGCTTCTAACCAACACTTGTTTGTCTGGTTCTGATGGTATATTGTGGATTTGTAGATCAAAATATGTTTTTTATTTATGACTTTGGACTGTTTTTGGACTACTGTTCCTCTGCTCTGTCCCCAACTGATATTGTCACCATTAAACTCTACCTCTGTTTGTTTCCTAAACTATCTGAAATAATCACATCTTCAATGGATCTCATCAACATGTACTCACCTTCAAGTTTTCCCTCTATCAGAGAAATCTGTGGACAAACACTCAACTAACCTTTGTTGTTCCTGCTGATGTCATCAGTCAATAGACTGCTAGTGCTATTTCTCCTCTCACATCTCTGAGGGAAAGGGGGTCATAAAATGGTTTGGTGGAGGACCCAAATGCAGGCAGAACACAAGGACTCAGGGATAACATAGAAATATACTTTAATAATGAGCAAACAAAAAGCCTACGGGGCAAAACAAAACTTACAAAACTCAGGAATTATTCAGGAGACACAAGGAGCTTAATTAAAGTGCAACTCACCCCTCCTTCAGATGACATACTTGGGCTTACTGACTTTTGAAAAATGCATCTGAAAAGAGGCGTGTCTGGGCACCAGCGTACATGCGGGGGGGTTGCTGGGTTGTGATTGACATGTAACACCACACAGCCAGCTGCCAGAGGGACAAATGAAAATGGAGGAAGCTGCTTCTATGGAGCCGAACTGCCCTGATCCATATTGTTTCAAGCCAATAGTTCGCCCTGCAGCGGCTTAGCATCATAGAATGAGTCTCTTTTCTTAATGGTACATTGTTGTTAGCCAGAGTGCTAAAGCTATGTTTAGATTCTTTCCAGTGTGACTCTGCCGTGTTGCAGAGAGGTGCCTGAGTAAATGCCTGAGTAAAAACACCCGAGCATGTTGACAATATAACGTGCACAATTCATATCCACACAATCAGAACCACTGCAGTAAAATTGAAGTCTTTGTCCTGTTTTCATTATTCTTTTCCTAATATTAGTTATTCCCTTCATCATAGATTTCAGCCAGTTGTTCTAAATCCCTATGTGCAGCTCTTTGGTGAGATGCTGTGGGCGAGTGTGTCAGAGAGATGGTTTTATACCCCACAGGGCGTGTTTGTGAGACGATGCTTGTGATGTGAAGAGAGGAAAAGAGATTCCGCTTTCAGCCAATCACAAATTTCAAATGCCACATTTCAACCCTAAGAGGGCAGCACTAAGACATTTTTAGACTAACAAAGTGTAGAATTTCAAATGTTTACATGCACAGAAACTGAAAGATTGTATTGGTCAAAACCAATTAATACAGTTTATAAGTTTAAAAAAAGCTGTTTTAAGGGCGAGTTGCTCTTTAAGGAATACAGTCGCAAACAGTAGAATCTGACACGGTTTCAGCAACTGAGGAAAAATATTTACAGAGAGAAGCTGACAAGACGACAAGAGACAACTGAGCAAGGAACTAATTAACAAACTGAGGCAGATCCATGGAGGAGAAATCCAAAAGAAAATAGACTCAAGAAACTGAACTAAAGTCACTAGGACCAAAACGTACAGAGGGAGGAGATATGATTTTAACTACAAGCAAACACACAGAATTACAAATAGACAAAAGTAACCAAGTAAAAGCAACAAAACCCTGACTAAAAAAAAAGGCTGTGTCCAAATTCAGGGTCTGCATTCCTCCAAGGTCGTATTTCAAGGATGTTACGTCACACCGCCGCGACGAGAACTGTCCATATTCCAAGGATTCTTTAAATACTTCCTCGAAATGCGTACTATTTTTCCCCGAATTTTAAGGATGGGTTTGGTGTATCCTTTCACGTTCTACCTATCCCACCATTCTATTTGGCAATTCGGCAAAGAGTTTAAACCAATAACAGACGAAGCGAGCAGTAGTGAGACAAGTTTGCATTCAGAAGTAAGTTTAAAAAATCTAGCGGTAAAAAAAATTAATTCTTAAAGCGATGGTCTAATTAGATCTTTGGTTTTAGTGTTAAGCATATTTTTATTGTATGTATACATCTTTAAAAATGTTCCCGTTCGTACCTCCTGTGTGAGTATTTACACACAAAGGTAATTTGTTGTTAGTGATTTAAGCTTTTTCAAATATGTTTTAGGGATGAAAGAGCAGAAAAACACCTTTTTCAAGCTCCAGAGCAACCTGTGTGGTAGATGTACAAGAATAAATGTATTTATAAATCCTGTTTTCAGCCAGTCAGCAGTGAGGAAGAGGAGGACAGGGATGAAGAGCTCTCAAGCTTTTGGTTTTGTTATGATATAAACTTCTTCCGAATAAATGGAAATAATTCTCAGAATTTATTGTGTTTACTTTATTTCCCTTATTTTTTTAATAGTAAATGGATCGTTTATGAACTTTATTATATTAGAGATGTGTAGAAAATATTTATGATTCAAAAATTCAATAATATACAGAAATAAAACTTTACAGAACACATGACACACTCCATTTTCACTGCTTTTGTTTAGCGTTGTCATGGTTGCTAGGCAACAGGACATGCGCAGAGGGTTAGCGTGAGAACAGAAGGAAGGGTAGACTGTCTACATTAACAAGACACCAACTTCCGGTTTTTGCGCTCTTGAAGGAACCGTCCTACTTATACTGGCACAGCCAAAGAGCACAGCATAACACACAAGTAAACAGGAAACACAAAACCCTTACAAAATAAAATCACAGGAAATACATGTTAAATATATGCAATGAAACAAAACAAAACTCAGAACTCAATAATCCTGACAAAAAAAGCGATCTTTGTTGTCCTTGACTATGTTCTAATATCTCCTCCTTTTGTCACAGTTCTCACCTATTCACCTTGATTTTCTACATCGTGATATCTCAAATACATCTTTTGAAACTTGACTTGGGTTCTTGTCTGTGTTCTTGTCGAGTTCAGCCTTAAATGAAAACAATAACTTTCAATCAACTCTGCTTTAACATTCTTGTAGATCAAGTCAAGATTTGACAAACATCCTAAACACCTGAACTTTATAATATTTCAAGTAATGATACATTATAATATCCTATACAAATAAAATGAGAACACAAAAAGGTAAAAGCAGCAATCACTATTGTTTGCAGTGTCTTAAAAATCTCAGCTCTGATTTAGTGAAACTCTTTACTAACAGGTTTAAAGCTGACCAAATCACAGTTGCAGGAATGCACTTTTTAACCCATTTGTCACCTCCCTCCTCCCTTTCTGTCTCACTTTGTGGCAGCCAGATGAACTCTCATACAGATATTTCTTCTTGTACATGGAGTTCATTTCCTTCAGCATTGTGGCAGAACACTAATAGTTTGGGAATTTTTCTGAGATGACAAGGCTAGTGTACAATTTGCTCAATGTGAAGAGTACACTCAACTTCCTGTTGACTCACACTGAGCGGGAACAGAGGATGTCAAACAGGATGGAAAAGAAGTGGGTAGGAAGCTGCCTTCATGATCTGTGGGAAAACCTCCTTGAAAAACTTCAAAGGTTAACTTTTTCTTTTATAGACTTGGATCCAATTACTAAACATTATTTCTTGTTTTACTCACAACGTTTTTATAAGCTATATGGAGACTCATAAACTTGCTTTGTTTTTATCTCCTAATTTTTCAGGTTCTAACAGCTTTTTGTTTTATTGCAAAGCTCAAAGGACAGAAAAATAATTTGTTCTGAGAACTCGCATCTCAGATTTTCCCTATGTGGCCTGAATGCATCATCATCAGACAGTAGAGGGAGGAAAGGGTGGATCTTTGCTTCTTCCTCTTCTCTCCTAATGGGGCGTGGCAGCACCAACACCTCAGGGCTCTTTTTCTTTTTCTCTCTGATATTCCTTTCCTGCCCCCACCTCCTCCCCGAGGGGCCTGCATGCTTTTTTCTGTTTGATCGCCCCTACATAAAGTTGTAAAGCCCTATAGCAGACTTGCAACTTTTTTCCCTCCACATTGGGGGTGTTGTGATGAATTCACAAGGCACACAGACAGTGGGCAGGGTTGCAAGACACTTGGATGCATCAGGAATGACTGTGTGACAGGAACGGGGGAAGAGCAAGTGACTGTGAAGTTAATTAGAACATCCTGCATCTACTTCACCCTGTCTTTCCCTTCCCCCTTCCTCTCTATCTCTGAGAGGCTTTGATGTGACTTAGTGCCTGGAAATGTAATAAAAAATGTATAATAGCCATTCCATTTACTGTCTCCCTCTTTTTTGCTTTCCTTTCCTTCCCCCAACCCCTACCCTGCCATCCTGGGTCCTGCCTCCACGATGTTTATATGAGCTGAGTTTGTAAAAACTTCACAGGAGAGCTGTCCAATTTTATTCAACGATTTTCCCACCTGTAATAATTCATGTTATTATCTAAATTATTTTCCATTGCTTCACTGTATATGTATATGACTGTTACCACTAGGTACCGTATGTTCTGATTATATACTGATTTATTTTGTAAGCTAATTCAAAATGAAGCATCTTGTTCATTACCAAAAAGTTTACAAGGTTAAAGCAGTGTTACCATTTTGCAGCATGTTTTACAGTGTCAAATAAATGGAAGTTAATGTAAGCCCTGACATTTGTTTGATGATACAATCCACTCAAGAGAAGCTCTACCATTCTGAGTGGAGACCCCTTTACAAGTGATCCTTAATTAAGGACAGGCTTCCTTTGTAGAGAGCTCACAAACCAGACAACAAACAAGCTTCATCTGACTCTGTTATCAAGTTAATTACAGAATTAACAAGAGCCAAGAGCTCAGCTGCTGTCCAGAATGCAACGCTGGCATGTTAGGTCTCTTTAAACCCTTTAAAAGTTTAACCTTAATGTTTCTGAAACAAAAGACTAGAATGATTCCAACTCTATGGTAAAGTTCTGAATGCCAGGATGATGCTGCCAAACCCAAGATGATTCAGTCCTGTAGCTCACCAGGAGTGAGTAAGCACAAAAATGACATAACTTTTTAAAAGGATCTAGATTAGTGCTCACTTTGATCTTTGATGATGTTTCCAGATGGTTTACATTTTGATTTTATTACCGTTTCAGCCAGCGTCTCACATTCTATCAAGACTCATCTCAGATTCTCAGACGTGAAGATTATGTATGAATATGGCTGTGAAAATATAATATTGTTCCAGGTTTTTCATGCATATGACTATGTCAAAGAGTTAATTACATTATCTTTTCCTAACATGCTGCAATAGAATGTTGATTTGTGTCAAAATTGTTCAACGTGAATCCAAATGTTTGTCAATTTCCTTGTAACATAAGAAGAGAAACATACAGTGAGAAATCTTTTACAGATCTGTTTAATTATAGATGTTTTATCATTTATTTTTGATATTGTGTTTGTTCCATGTTTGGATGCATCTTTACCTCATGGGTGTAATTTTGTATCTCTGATCAGTGGATCAGGACTTCATCACTTCCTCACCAACACAGAACAAAGTGTTACATGGATTGAGGATGTGAGAGAGACTTATACAGCCCAGTCCTCATCTCTAGTCAGAAGATTTGGTTAATGACTGTGTAAACATGCATGTTACAATCTAAACTGACCTACGGTGTGAGTGTGCATGCGCAGCTGTTTGTTACAGTATCATGCCTCTGTGTTGACCTTGTGATGGACTGGCGACGTGTCTAAGGTGAACTTTGTATCTTTTTTGTTGCTTTCTGGGATAGATGCCAGTTTGTTGCAACCTTGAACAGGATTAAACGAGAACAATGAGTGAGAGTGACTTTTGTAGAATTTTGCAAATAGACAGACAAAAAAAAAATTGAAATAATCAGTTACCACAAAGACAAGTTGTGATTCAGAACATACATGCTTGCGATTCCCACCAAGACTTTCTACCAAAAATAACAACTTTGTTTTCAGAAAAGTCCACATGTGTCCACTAAAAATCAACACAGCTACTGTTTCCTGTCATTGTGTTCAGCTGAATGCAGTGGCCATGTTTTCCTGCTAGCCCCCATGTTAGTAGCGTAAATTAGGAACGTAAAACATCATAAACCCAATGACCCTACAAACCTTCATGTTGCTTCTATTCATTTGACACTTTGTCTATTTTCAGGGCTCATGACTGTGAGTACAAAAAAATCAAACTTTAAATGAACAACAGAACTGGTTGTTTTCACTCAGTTTACTTTTCTCTAAGTATAACTCTCTGTTTTGACCCTCCCATTACACCCTACCAGCCTCCAACCCACCTACCTTCTCCCAAGGTGGTTCCTTTCTGCCAGTCAGCACATCCTCAGATGGTGAGGCCATGCTTGATCTGAGCCCCTTCAACTATTCCTGTCTCGCTCTCAAGCTCTGTGTCTGTGTTACTCAGGCTCTGCTGATTCACCACTCTCACACAGAGACAGTCTCCCTTACTTACCGTCAAGTCGAAGTTCAAAGATGACATTCTCAGTCTTTATTAAAGATTGTCAGTTTGACTCACTGGGGTTGCTGCAGTTGTAGTAGACAAGCTAAAGCCATATTTCATAGAGAAAAAAAAAAAAAAAAACAGGTTTTGGTCTCATTTGAGGTACACGAGTGACATTTTATTGATGTCAAGTGTAATTTATCTCTTTTAATCTCCATCATGTGACGATGATCATGCTGTGCTCATGCTGGGCATCAAACAGGTTGTAATGAACTGGAATCCACCCATGAGTTTTCAACTTTTTTATGCATCATGCTTCACCAAACAATTTTTTTCAGCTGCTCATTAACTGTCCTCCCTGTTAGCAGTTATAACTTCACCACTGTACCTGTCAACTTTCATTCAAATCAACATCTCCCACCTGTATCTTCCTCTCATCACATTCCAGATAGCTCGTAAACTGGAGACTTTTTTTTCTTTCACTCGTGGCCGTTTCACTATATTCCTGAGTGTATTTTGCTCTTTTAGGCTCAAACTTTCCAAAAAAATGAGATCCACTGCCTTCTCTCCTCAACTATCTCCTGTTTATTTCTCTGAGATATGAGGCGCTAAATTTGTTAACTGACTCTTTTGCAAATTAATCTCGCTTCACAGGAGCTTGTCTTTGTTGGTTACCAACTGCTTCATCTTGTTGCCTCTCAAATTGACAAGTAGAGAAAAGGTTCACTGTCTAGATCTCACTGCTTAAACAAACTAACAGAGTTCCTTTAATTCCCATCCCACCTTAAAAAGCGCTTAATTTTCTTAACTCTCTGTTTTGATAAAGGTAGATAGCTAATGTAGCATTAGTGTGAAGTCTGTGTAACTTGTAGTTTATTGGTTAAAACTTATAGAACATTATCTCACCAGCATAGACACATCTAACTTTGTATGTGTGCACTCTCAGAACTAGAGGTACGAGACAAGAACATTTTTGTACCTATAGGTAAATTGTTTTAAAATGTTCCCTTAAAAGTACAATATGGGTCTTTAAAAGGTCAGAAATGCCCCTTAGAGGGTTCAAATTGATATAAAGTACAAATTTGTACCATTTCAACTGCAAGAATTTGTACCCTTCTTGTCTCTGGGGGTGTACGCTGTAGTCCAGGTCCATTTTTGTACCTTATGATATTCCACTAAAACAGTAAAATTACGCCACGTTTTGAAGTCTAAAAGCAACATTCTGAAACATAATATTACAAGATTGAAAATGATGAATGAAACTTAATAAAATGGAGATTAACTAGCCTTGGCCAGGGTTGCAGGTGCAGTTGAAATGGTACAAATTTGTACTTTATATCAATTTGAACCCTCTAAGGGACATTTCTGACCTTTTAAAGACCAATATTGTACTTTTAAGGGAACATTTTAAAACAATTTACCTATAGGTACAAAAAATGTTCTTGTCTCGTAGCTCTACTTCTGAGAGTGTGCAAACAACAGCTTTTCTTTCCATCTCTTTTTATTTCTTTCTCCTTGGTCCCTGCATTACTGTCCCCTCCTGGGAATCTTCCTCTGTACTTGACTCCCCTTCATAGCCATCCACTCCACCCTCTCCTTCTCATCGCTACTTTGGTTTTATGAGCTGGATGTCCTCTGTCTCCTTTATGTACCTATCTACCATTTCCAGAGTAACGCTGAACACAAATACCCCCCCACACCCTGCTTTCTGTGTCCTCGCTGGGTTTAACAGAAGGTCGTAGACATCAGCAGTCCATTACAGCATCACAGCATGATCTGTGCTGTTCTAAAAGCTAAGAAATCAAAATACAGCAAGGTGGGAACCATGCTGATAGTCAAACACAACTGCTGTTTCCTGTCGCAGTGTTCAATTCATTGTAGTGTTTTCCTGCAAGTCTCTGTGTTAGTAATGTGAAGTAGGAACATAAAACATTGTAAACACAATGAAAATACTTTATTGTTGCTTCTACATTTAATTAATGGTCAGATTTTTTTTTTAATGCACCGTTAACCTTCAGACAGCTTTTCAGACACTTTCGGCTTTAAAGTTGTATTTTTATTCAGTCAGTAAAATTGAAGATAAAGGAACAGATATATCATATTTACTATAACATTAAAAATTTTAATTGATTTACTGTCATTTTTTAAATAAGTTTCTGTTGAAAGGTCATTAACATATTATTTGTTGTAAATGGGTCTTTGATGGCTCTAGTTTTGAAAAACAAATATTATCGGCTGAAATGACAAGCTAATGACTAGTCACAGCAGAGCCATGTACAAAGTGTATGACTGTGTTTCAAAACAAATTAAATCTAAATAATTTAAGTGATACAAAAACACAAATATTTAGACTACTTTAAATCTCACATTACAAACTCTGTTATATGGAACTCACTGGTTATTTGTTGAAGAAATTAGCCACCAAATCACTGATGCATATTTCAAAAAGTTGCAAGATGGTTTGACAAACCAGCATTTTTTTGGTGATAATGGAATAACAATAACGTTAAAATCTTTTCAGGTTAAAACTATTTGCAGCTCTGAAAGAAGTTTGTTTCGCCATCTGCATGGTTCATGTTACTTACAGAGGAGTTTTACACCAAAGACTCCAGCAGAGTCCATGTCACATAAATCTTTACTAACATTGATTGTGAAGAGGCTTTCTGTACACAACAACTGCCCACCAGATTCTAGTCAAGCTGGAAAACACACTGTGTTCCATAAGCAGTTGTAGTTAAACAAATAATAATTTTGGTAATATGATCAGAATTAGTCAAATAAGTAACATATGGTAACACCTAAATTAACCAAAACTCAAACCTTAGTTTCATTTTAAACACATATTCCAGTCAGCTACATCATCATGACTGAATATTCAAGTTTCTTTGTTGATGTAAAGGCAGCTGCAGCCAGTCAGGTAACGGTCAGCAAACATCTTCAGCCTGGTTCACACAGCAGGATTTTCAGACAGATTATGCCCCAATTTTCCCCTTCCAACGAGCGGACCATCAGGACGGCTCTTAAGATAATCCTGATAAACTTGCTGTGTGTGGCGTGTTAAGATCGGGTCAACTTGCAAGGACGTTCGATCGCAAATCGAGGATATCCAACATGCTGGATTGTTTTGGTCCGATATCGCAGCATGTGGTGTGTTGTGATGAGAACTGATCATGCAGCCAGCTCAGTGCAGCGTATAGCCAATCCGAAAGCGAGGTGACGGGAGGTTTCTTCTTCTTCTGAGGTTTTGTGGTGTTTGTCAACCAGCGGTGCATTAGCACCCCCTCCAAAGTCACACAGATTTTGCATGATTTTTTTGTAAAGATACTGAGAATGTGGAGAGTTAAATCAGTCTGTGTGTGGTGTCTCAAAATGTCATGTGGCCACACACCACAGGAGCAGTACAGGAATATGCCTGATTTTTTTTTTTCACTGTGTGTGCAGTCTGAGGCTCTTGCGACACTGTTGACCCTCTCGAGGCAGGTGTTGCAACAGTTACTAAAACTTAATTTGAGCCTGAGAGGGTTAAAATCCTGCTGCACTCTCAAAAATAGGGGTTCCTAAAAGAGCACAAATGCTTGTCAGGGGTGTTCCTTTTTGTGAGACATTCCTGTACCCTTGAGTCCAGGTCCATTTTTGTACCTTATAAGTAAAATTATGCTACTTTTTGAAGGCTGACACCAACATTTAAAGCATATTATAAAATGATGAATGAGACTTAATAAAATGGAGATTAAGCAGCTTTGGCCAGGCTTGCAGGTGCAGTAAGTTGAAATGGTACACATTTTTACTTAATATCAGTTTGAATCCTCAAAAGGGACATTTCTGGCCTTTTAAAGACGAATATTGTACTTTTGAAGGATTTTTTTTTTTTAAATGACAAAAATTTTCATTTTTTAGTACCTTTATTTCTGAGAGTATGTGTGAACCAGGCTTTAAGGCATCCTGGATGATTATCTGGTACTATAGTACATTAGAAGATCATTGCATCGGGATAAGATGGACATTGTTATCTACTTTACCTGTCAGGGGTTATTATGTTTCAGCTGCTTGTGTGTCACAGAATGTTACAGATAAAATGCACATTATCCTTTTGTTATTTGTCTTTTCTTCTCATATTACTTACATTTTCTTTAGTAGTTTATAAAAACAGATGAGAACAAAAGAATGAAATGCAGTTATTCTTCGTTAATAAAAATTCAGGCAAATTATCTTCTCATACTCTAGAATGCAAACAAAATTAGATTTTTACTCCGTTATTTATTAAACTATTTATTTTAATTCACAAAACTGGCATATGCATTCATAAACTAAATTAAATAATGTTTGCCAGCTGTTTGAGGAATGCCATTCTATACAAATGTCACAACAAACAGTAAAGCAACATGCCAGATGCTGCCCGAAAATTAATGCATTTTTGTCACAATTACACTGAGCTACCATCTGTGACAGGTGGTGGTGTTACCTGTTGTTTGAAATTTACAATAGATTGATTTTCCTGTTTTCTCCTCAGAGAAAGAAAAATGTTGTGATTAAATTGTTTTAAGCAAATTGCACTTGTTGCACAGTGTGGGTGTATTATTACATGACAAATTACTATTATATCGAGACTAAATTCCTGTTAGAAAACAGAGACACTGTATGCGTGCTCATCTCCAAGTCAGTGCAGACTTCACTTATCTTTGAAAATGGCACCGGCTGTCCATTTTTTCCGGCATAAACTGCAAAAAGAATGAAATGCACAGCCAATAAGATTGGCTTGACACTTCTGTGTCTGAATTAATGTGTTTGGGTCATTTTGTTCATGTTTACTCAGGACTCATTTCAGCTTTATTGATTTTGCACCTGGCCACACACTCATGTCTCAGATTCAGGATAAGACTTTGGAAATTGTCAGCCATCGATTCTCAATTCTCCAACTCCCAATGGCAAAATTTGTCCTTGCATTTTTATCATGGGGATGGGGGGGTTGGGGGGAACTTAATTAGTTTTAAGATTTGTTCCACTTGGACACAAACGACAGTTAATGGTTCTTGAGGGATTTTGCACACAGTCTGTTGTGCTGTTGGAATGGCATAAAGCCCAGCTGTGAATGCAAGATGTCTTAGCTTTTACAATGAATTGATTACATTCTCGGAGTTCTACAACTGAAAAAAAACCTTTTTAATTCCATGATAGAACATTTATCCATCTTTCCTTGAGGCTTGTTAAAACTAAGACTTTTTTAATCTTTATTACATTTATTCAAATTGTAGTTGTTAGATGAAAAGACTTCCATTACCTGAAAGCAACTAAAAAAAAATCTAACAAAGGGAAAAACTTAATTTGACAAAATCACAGAAAATAGGAGTACTAAAAAAACTACAGAACTGATGTAATAGACTTTTAAAAGTTAATGTGCACAGCAGGAAAAGTAAAAGGTTGGGTTACAGTGGAATAACTCATTACCATTTTTTCTTACAGTATTTTTCACAGTGATTTCTGCAATGAAGGCACAGATTTTTACACAAAAACCCTCTCAGCCCTTTCCAAAATGACTGTACTGATTGACCCTCTGCTGACAACATGACAGATGGGATGGGGAGAATTTCTGATTTTAGCAAAGCTCAACTACAGCAAATTTAAAAAACAAGCCCACAACCAATCTTTTCATCTTCCAAAAGGTTTATTTCTGTAAAAATGTCACAAGAGAGAAGTTTGTTAAAAAGATGTCCAAGGTGGCAAATGTTTGGAAAGATTGGAGAGGAATTTCTACTTTTCTTCTTTGACTAAAACAACAAAGCATTTATCATGGTTATGGTCTTCCATATGATCATCCTCTTTTTTCCATTCATTCTTTCTTTCCATTAAAAATATTAGGTTGCAGCAGTTTTTGTGAACTAATTATTTTTCAGAGTTTTTTTAATGTATTTCTTATCTGTTGCTGTTCCTTCACCTTTTTCCTCTTCTACGTTTTGGCTATGGTCCAACCTTTCAAATTGGCTTAGTAGCGGTCTCATCATTCTTTGACACCCTTCTTGTCATCTCTCCTATCACTCTCCCTACTGCCATCCTATCCTCTGATCAGTAAATACCCCTTTTCGATAAAAACATTACTTCTCAGGAGTCAATTTCCCTTCTATTGTACAACATTTTTCCTCAGTGAATACTGATTGTGCTTTAATGCCCTTCTAGCAGCTAAGTATGACTCTGAGGGGAAGGAATAGATTTTCCTGAAAATCTGAGTTCACTCCTCACCTGTAAGGTCAGTGTGTACAGTTCAGAGCACACCAACATTGTCCCCAACAGAATGAATACATTTAAATTCAAATCAATTTCAAACATAGTTTATTAAACCCCAAAGTGGAAGTACAGTTTGTTGTAACTCAGTTTTTCTTCAGAGAGTTGTAGCTGTGAGCTCAGGTAAACGCTGAGGTATTTAGGGGGAAGAGGGACACCAGCTTCTTTTGATGTGGTTGGAGATGATGGAACAGCACCAGAAACAAGACTGAGGTAGAAGGTGAGACATTTGAGGTGTGACAGGGAAGCTGTAGGGCAGGGGTGTCAAACTACAGGCCTCGAAGGCCACTATCCTGCATGTTTTTTGATGTTTCCCTGTTTCAACACACCTGATTCAAATCCTCTGCATTTCAACAAGTCCTGCAGAAGCCTGTTAACGACTTGTTCATTTGAATCAGGTGTGTTGATGCAGGGAAACATCAAAAACATGCAGGATAGTGGTCCTTGAGGCCTGGAGTTTGACACATGTGCTGTAGGGGAAGGAATGGTTGTAGGTCTGTTTGGCTTGGGGCAGGAGAGGCAGATGTTGAGCTTCTTAATAAAATTAACCTTTAAATGACATGTTCAGTTCATTGGGTCTATCCACAATCTCATCTGACTGATCCTCCTTCTGTTTAAAGTCCCTGATCTGCTTCATCCCTGACCACACATGTTAACAAAGTTTTGCTGGAGTTTGCGCTCCAGCTTTTTCCTCTACACCCCGTGTTGATTCTAATATTGACTTTATGTTCTCTTTATACACTTCTGAATATGCTCCTGTTTCTATCCCTGAATGCTGTTTTTAACATAAAACATAAAATGAATAATATTTATTACCACAAATTATTTAGGCTTGGAATTTTTAAGTTAAGTGGATCTATTAACTTTTTCTCATGGTTTGATACCTTATGTTTCCAGCAATTCCTTAAGTGTTTTTCAATTCCAGTCCTCAAAACCCAATTTTTTGCATGTTGTTTCCCTGCCTCAACATACATACTTTTGATTGATGGTTGATTAACAGGCTTCTTTTGAGCTGCAGTTATGTGAACTATGTGTGTTCAAACAAGGAAACATGTTTAGTTTAGTTTAGTAAATCATATTAGTTTAATCACAGAGAGTTAGGGTTAACTTTTTTGAGGTTAAAGTTCTGTTTTCCCATGGGATTTTTGTGTCATCGCTCATGTTTTTCCTGTGCTCCAGGTTACCTGCTTGTCACACCTGCATTGCATTCAGCTGATTATTTCCCAGCTGTAGTCACTTGTCTCATCACCATACCCGTGCACATAGCTCTGTTTATTATTCACTCCTTGTCAGATCCTTCTGAGTTTATCCTTGTTGTTTATCTCAGTTATTCAATTCTAATGCCTCAAGTGCAAAAAAATATATTTTTTTCTGCTGTTTCAACCTATTAGTTTTGATTCAATTATAGTTCTTTTTATCTGAGCTCCATTGGTTTTGTGTCTGCACTTGGATCCTATTCTGGACATATCACAACTTCCTGAATGTCTCATTTCACTAAAAAGAATGAATTAAAGCTGCGGCTCTCAGTATAATCCCATATTAACAACAATACTGTAAAAAATGCAATTACAAAAACAAAATGACATACCTTTATGAGCAGATATCTAATTTTTCTATATATGACCCAGTTAAGTTTCTGTTTTTATTACATTAATTGCTACTACAGTGATTGAAAGTGAAGTGAAATAGTAATTGATTCAAGCATTTGAAATTTCAAACCGTAAATTCAAGAGAGGACTGTCTCCTGCTTCATGTAATCCAGTCAATTAAACTTTAATTTCCCCTTTTTGCCCTTTAAGAAGCTAATCACTAATCAGTGTGCTTGTTTTTAACCTTTTTAGCTGAACCTAAGGCATGTCGGCTGCTCCTGGTTCTAATGAAAGTGTTTCCAATAGGATCATGGCCAAACCCATGGGTAATATGTTTGAGGGATTAAAAGATTTTTCACTATAATCAGGCATTGACCCCCAAAGGAAGCTATGGCAAAAAAAAAAGAAAAATCTAATATGCATTTTATTAACTGTTTATGTTTGGAAGTCTTTTCTTTGATTACACTTAGACTGGATAAGTGCACAATGCAGCAACAATACATCTGCTGAAACTATGCAATAATTATTACTTAATATATTCACAAAATAGGGAAAAAACTGAGTTCATTCAAACATTTAAATACAAAGTTCAGGAAATTATATTTGATCAGATGGAAACAACAACAACCCACATTCAACTATCAAACAGCTCTATCACCTTAAAACAAAGCTTCTAAAGTTTAGATGAGTGTCATGCCTAATTATATTAAACTCACAGTTGGAGTTTTACAAGGTACTTTGGAAATGTTTTAATTCCCTGGTTTATGAAAGTGCTGAACTAAGAAAGGTTCATATTTCTTTTGATGAGTTTAATATACCCCCCCCCCCTTCCCACACACACACACACACACACCGCTTCTAAGAGTTTGAAGAGTTTACACACAAATGAATTCACTGCAAAATATCATTAAACTACAAATAGCAGTTGGAAAAATAAAAAGCACTCACATATTGTAGAAGCGTCTATGTCCGTATCCAGACAGTAATCCGGATCACCCCCAAAATATAATCAATTGTTCCTTGGGTTTTTTTGACCTTTGAAAATTTCATCAAAATCCATCTTTAAGTTTTTGAGTTATCCTGCTAACAGACAGAAAGACAGACAGACAAATGCATTTAAAGTACTGCATTACTGTAATCCAATTACTTTTTTCAAGTAACGGGTAAAGTAAGGATTTACAGTGGCAAAAAAGCTGCTGTTACTTCTGCGCAAGCGGGCTGCGTTACTGTGTTAGTTTGTTGAGCAGAGCGTGTCTCATGACAGTGACGTATAAGCGTGCGACGTCTGCAATAGAAAAAAAGACGGACAACAATGGAGCATGGGATGGAGCACAAGCATTCAGCGTTTGATGGTTGGAAGTATCTGCAATATTTTCAGTTTGATTCTGTAAAAAAGATAAAAGTATTAGTGTCCGCTGCACGCTCTGCCATGGAAGGAAACTTTTATCTACAGCAAAAACTCAACTTCCAACCTGAGCAAGCACCTAGCTAACTGGCACGGAAATGTGAAGGTCACCGAGAGCCCGACTGACATCACAGCTGCAGCTGCTAAAGTGGATTCTACGTCAGACGGCCCTATTGCTTCTAAACAGGTGAAGATAGAATTAACAGCCACTGGACTTGGTGCCGCCGAACTGAACAAGCTTGTTGCTGGTTATATACAGTGGGGCAAAAAAGTATTTTGTCAGCCACCAATTGTGTAAGTTCTCCCACTTAAAAAGATCAGAGAGGCCTGTAATTTTCATCATAGGTATACCTCAACTATGAGAGACAAAATGAGGAAAAAAAATCCAGAAAATCACATTGTCTGATTTTTAAAGAATTTATTTGCAAATTATGGTGGAAAATAAGTATTTGGTCACCTACAAACAAGTAAGACTTCTGGCTTTCACAGACCTGTAACTTCTTTAAGAGGCTCCTCGGTCCTCCACTCGTTACCTGTATTAATGGCACCTGTGTGAACTCGTTATCAGTATAAAAGACACCTGTCCACAACCTCAAACAGTCACGCTCCAAACTCCACTATGGCCAAGACCAAAGAGCTGTCAAAGGACACCAGAAACAAAATTGTAGACCTTCACCAGGCTGGGAAGACTGAATCTGCAATAGGTAAGCAGCTTGGTGTGAAGAAATCAACTGTGGGAGCAATTATTAGAAAATGGAAGACATACAAGACCACTGATAATCTCCCTCGATCTGGGGCTCCACGCAAGATCTCACCCCGTGGGGTCAAAATGATCACAAGAACGGTGAGCAAAAATCCCAGAATCACACGGAGGGACCTAGTGAATGACCTGCAGAGAGCTGGGACCAAAGTAACAAAGGCTACCATCAGTAACACACTACGCCGCCAGGGACTCAAATCCTGCAGTGCCAGACGTGTCCCCCTGCTGAAGCCAGGACACGTCCAGGCCCGTCTGCGGTTTGCTAGAGAGCATTTGGATGATCCAGAAGAGGATTGGGAGAACATCATATGTTCAGATGAAACCAAAATAGAACTTTTTGGTAGAAACTCAACTTGTCGTGTTTGGAGGGGAAAGAATGCTGAGTTGGATCCAAAGAACACCATACCTACTGTAAAGCATGGGGGTGGAAACATCATGTTTTGGGGCTGTTTTTCTGCAAGGGGACCAGGACGACTGATCCGTGTAAAGGAAAGAATGAATGGGGCCATGTATCGTAAGATTTTGAGTGAAAACCTCCTTCCATCAGCAAGGGCATTGAAAATGAGACGTGGCTGGGTCTTTCAGCATGACAATGATCCCAAACACACCGCCCGGGCAACGAAGGAGTGGCTTCGTAAGAAGCATTTCAAGGTCCTGGAGTGGCCTAGCCAGTCTCCAGATCTCAACCCCATAGAAAATCTCTGGAGGGAGTTGAAAGTCCGTGTTGCCCAGCGTCAGCCCCAAAACATCACTGCTCTAGAGGAGATCTGCATGGAGGAATGGGCCAAAATACCAGCAACAGTGTGTGAAAACCTTGTGAAGACTTACAGAAAACGTTTGACCTCTGTCATTGCCAACAAAGGCTATATAACAAAGTATTGAGATTAACTTTTGTTATTGACCAAATACTTATTTTCCACCATAATTTGCAAATAAATTCTTTAAAAATCAGACAATGTGATTTTCTGGATTTTTTTTCCTCATTTTGTCTCTCATAGTTGAGGTATACCTATGATGAAAATTACAGGCCTCTCTGATCTTTTTAAGTGGGAGAACTTACACAATTGGTGGCTGACTAAATACTTTTTTGCCCCACTGTATATTGATGGAGATGTTGCCGATTTCCACTATGGATTTTGAATCATTCTGACGCATTATAGAAAAAAATCGGACTAAAAGAGATGTCAAACTACCCCAGAGAAAGTCATTCTCAGGATATCTTGAGCAAGAGTACGACACAATGAACTCCAATTTGAAGGCAGCACTTGAAGAGGTAGATTTTGTTTCCACCACTGCTGACATCTGGACGGTAAATAATAGAAGTTTCTTGGGTGTAACAGTTCACTGGATTAATTCCACTTTACAGCACAACAAGGCTGCCCTGGCATGTAAGAGGATTAAAGGCAGCCACACATATGATGTGATTGGAGCAGAGATTGAAGAAATCCATTCTACATATGGGTTGCATGACAAGTTGTTGCTACAGTAACAGATAATGCATCAAATTTTGCCAAAGCATTCAGAGTGAATCAATCCTGTGATTTAGAGTCTGAATCTGTTACAGTTAGTAACAGAACAATTTTCTATATCGGATATTAAGAACTCATGATCGGGCAATAAAAACTATAACAAATGTTACATGTGACACTATTTCACACTGAAGAAGTCGGTGTATTTTTTGTCGACTGTCTGACAGCTTCAGTCAGACGCGCCAGACACGTATGCATAAACGCGAGAGCAGTCTAGTTTCACACACCAAACAGCGAGAGTGTGTGTGAGAACACCAGCGGAGGTGTACAGTCAAGTAACTAGTGAGAAACAGCAAGATTTAGTGAGATGCATGTATGATACCTCCAAATGTTTTGTGCATATATCCGCCAGAGCTGTGCATATAAGCGTATGGATTCTCTATGACAGGAACGTGCCCAGCAGTTTTGTGCATATAAGCGTTGTGCATATAACCATCGACCACTGTATTTTTGATTCCGATGAAATTATAGAATTTAATCTTGAATTTCTGTCCTTACAGGTGAATGCTGGAAACGAAACATAGCAATAGAAAAAAAAAGTAGGGAGAATGAAGTTCAGTGTATGGCAACAGGAGTGTTGCATACATATAACAGAGGAAGAGAGAGAAAATGTTCATTTTCAAAGGATTTCTGATGTTGGTAGGGTCTGTTTATAGACTGCATGTAGAAAGTGAAATAAAAATGCATTTTAACTTGTCTCTTTAAACTACCATGCAGACATTGCCTTATTTACAATCATTTTAGTGTCATCAGTGAACCAAGCCTGCATCTTCAAACTCCAAGGAAAACTTGGAGCACTTGAAGAAAACTTCCACAGGAACAAGGAGAACAGAAAAACCCGACTCAGTGAAAAAGCAGCACAAATTACTGCGACTCTCTCCTGTCACATGTGTCGATTATATTAATGCTTTAATGTCAAAAGCAGGAATAAGCAATATCCTCTCAGCATCTACCCCAGAAATTGAAACAGTTTTTGTGTGTTTGTATACAACACAAACATCCAAAAAGCAATGTCTTTCTGATATTCAAAAATGTTTTTGAAAAAATGTAAAGTCATTTCAATGGCTTTTCATCCATAAAAACAGCAGATGGATGTGAAAATGTGACTGAAAGGATTGATTTATGCAAAAACATGAAAATAATGAAAAATGGAGATATGAGGATTTTGGCCAACGCCGATGATGAAACTGAGCTTTTATTTATTTATTTTTTTTATTCAAAGCTCCAGGTGTGCTTTATATCCTTGATGGTATGCAAACATTTGTTCAATAACTTACCAAAATAAGGACTAGGCATAAAGACAGGTACATTTATGCCAGCTTTCCTAAAATAATGCTTTAGTAACTGCTGCAAATATAGGCTAAAGATAATGTATTCTGAATTTGTTCAGCTGTTGGCAAGCTGTCTCAGGAGACAAATTAAAAAGAGATGTCCCAACAAAAGTTCCTGAAACAACAAATCCTACTTTTTTAACATTGGGCATCATTTAGCTGAAAATTTTAACTTTAGTACCCAAATTCAGACAAAGTCTAAAATTCTTAATTAATGGAAAACTCAGTTAATGAGGCGACTTTTGACAAGAAAGATTTGTGTCAGCAAAAAAACATTTTACTGTCCTGCGTGTTTCATGTACATTTGTTTATCAGTCAGTCATTACCTGCTCGGGTGGCAGGGAGCTGAAAGCCTGTCTCCAAGGGGTCACATCTGTTTGTGGTTGATAATTTAAAGCCAACTTTAAAATAACATAATGAGACTTGACCCTCTGCTTTAATGGTGCATTCACACCGGCCACTTTGTCAACGTCAAGCAACGCTGATAACGCTCCAAATTTGATGTTTGAAGTTGAAGCTCATAACGCCTGCCAGTCAGAGCACATAGGCGTTAAAGCTCAGAAAGCCTGACCGAAAAAGAGCGCGAAGGCGGGGCTTCCTTTGTTATCGGATGTCCGGAGCTATGGCGGATCATATTGAGACAGTGGCTTGGATTTATTTACTTCATAGATCTAGACAACGTTGACATCGGGTGCATCAGCACCGTTTGTGGATACACCCCATTCTTCCAATGCGTTCTGAGTTTGGTGAGTTTAACCATTTGGTCCAGGAGCTACGTTTGGATGAGGTTAATTTATCTTCCATTTTAGCTGATCCCGCTTCTTTCCGGCTACGTGCTGTGACGTCTTACCTCTGATTGGTTGACATGCCGCTTCAAGAGCATTATCAACGTCAAAAGTTCAGCTAGCTGAACTTTGAGCTTTTCTAGCTTTTCAAGCGTCAACGCCTGAAAAGCTAGAAAAGCTTGAAAAGTTGCCGCTCATAACGTTCACAAAGCGCCGCAGAGCCGTTGACCACCATAGACTTTACATATAAACTTGCCGCTTATGAAGTTGATGGTTGGGCCGGTGTGAACGCACCATAAGAATAGTGGGATTTTCATGATTTGTGACTCACTACAATCCCACTGAAAACAATATCCACATAAATATAAACATAATAAAAAAAAAGTGGCACTGCGATTGATCATCTTTAAGTTTTCATAAGGATTTCTGCCTTGTGGGCTTCACACAGATACCCCAACACACCATGCAGATATAACAGCATATTGATTGTTTATTTCTGCCAGCACTTAAACAAAAAACTCTACAGTAATGTTGGTATATATGCAGACACAGTAAACCTGGGAGACTGCAATACTGCTGATGATCAGCACGATACTATGGTAAACAGTTTTTTTAAGAGGCAAATCTAGAATTAGCAAAATCATCAGAAGTGAAATTAGACTTGACTGCCTATCTGCTGGACTCTAGAACTTCTCCCTGCAATGTTTCATACACTGATAGTAACCAGGATGCAAAAAATCAACCCAATAGACAAACTCTATGTTGAAAATGTGTGTTTTTAAGAACTCATCTTAAGGATAGGCCTAGTGTAGTAATACAATCTCTCATTGAGCAAAGAATACATAAAAATTTTAATCTGAACTACAAAATTACCTTTGTCGTTTTATTTATGTTGGCTGCAGATGTTAGTGTAGCCTTGAGCTGGTCCAAGCAATGCATCATTGCCTTCAATATTATTACTAAACTATATCCCACTGTACTTCTCACTCCACTCCTTCACTTCATGGTAGTGACTCATGGGGTCATTAAAGCAAAAAAAAAAAAAAAAAGATAAATAAATACACACATATCATGTGGTTTGTGTTCAAAGTTTTCTTGATGTGTTTTCCTCATCTTTTGCTATTTCATGCTCCATCAGCTTCATATTTGAATGTGTGAAAGGTCTTGAAATAGTGAATATATAAGCACTCAATTTAAGCTGTCAGAAAAATATGACTTTCAAAGTTTTGAATCCATCACTTGGGATGGGGGATGGGGTCCTCACAGGAAGTTGACTTTGTTATGGTAATCCAATTCAAAAGAAAGGCCTTATGTCATGTACCTCTGCCAATAATGTCAGTTCTGTCACAAACTCATCTCAGTCCCATTGCCTCTGTAATCAGCCGTCATAGATCTGACCTTTTTCATCCCTAATCAGTTCACTGATCACCTATTGGACCATCCCTGACTTTGCCTTCTGCCTCTCCCTTTCTCAGATTGTATTTGTCACAGATCCTGTTTGTGATGTTCATGGACAAGATCTGAGGGCATAGCAGTGGCGAGGAGGGTGTCTGGTTTGTGAACCTCAGCATCTCATCTCTACTTTTTGTAGAGCATGTGGTTGTGTTAGCACCTTTGACCTTCAGCATACTCTTAGGGTGGGATGAGAGGCAGCTACTTAAAATCTGAGGCCATGGTTCTCAACCAGATAAAAATAGAATGCTTCATTCAGGTTGGTAGGGAGTATTTACCCCAAGTGGAGGAGTTGAATTATCTAGCTGTCATATTTATGAGTGATGGCAGAATGAAGTGGTAGATAAAGTGGCGCTGCTGTCATAGTAAGACGTATCATGTCTCAGTTGCACTGTTTGGTTTCTGCACCATCTGGTCTCTGAATATGTTTGTATTATTACTAGGTTTTAATCATGGTTTTGTGTTTTTTTTTTTTCCTTTTGGAATCAAATACACCACAACAATAAATTGAAGGCTTTAAAAAGGCTTATTAGAAAGAAAGAACAGATCAGTGACACTCCCAGAATCTCAGGAACGGCTCAAAATTTTCTTAAGGAATCAATCGTCTGTGATAAGGAGACATGTAAATGTAAATGTTTTACGTGTTAAAAAATTAATTGTATTTAGATCTGACTGTAAAATACTGTGATCACATATAAATGTTAGAATTTAAGGTCATTATATTTTTTTTACAAAAACTCTAGGACAGATTAGCAACAGGTTGGTTCTCTGGTAAGTACTCAGTTTGTGTGTCTCCTTTACATTCTGTTTCAGGTGGTCGGAGGGATGCAGAAGGGAAACAGCAAAGTGATGATGTCAGGACATCTAAGGGATTCAAGTAGGTCAGTGATTTCCATCTTTTTTTCTCATTCTTCTTTTTCCCCTCATTTCCTTTCTCCTTTTAAGCTGTGTCTGCTGATTAAAAAAAGTTGTAATAAACAAAAATAACATCTAAATGTCCTGTATCTTGTATAGCACTTTTCTAATCATTTAGACCTCTCAAAGCACTTCAACACTACAAGTTTTGCATCCACCCATTCACACAACCCTTCCCCAAATCCACAAAACACATGTAGACCAGTTGGGCAAACTCCCATGATCCCTTCAAGACCCTGCTAAGGGCCAGGATGAAAACCATATTGTTCCTCCTGAACAGGGCCGGTTTTTGCTATGGGCAATGTGGGCGACCGCCCAGGGCGCCATCTATGTAAGGGCGCTTGAGCGCCTTAATAAAAAAAATAAAAAGGAATAAAATGACAATAATAATAATAAAAACTCTCAGTTTTCTAGACTACCGCCGCACATTTCCATTAATGGAGTGGGCGCTGCCGCTGGGGCGCCCTCATTGTCACCTGAACTTGCGGCTGAGAGTCAGAATGCTTGTGTGTCTCCCCGCTCCCTCCCTCCCTTGCCTCAGAAGAGACGAGAAGGCGGCGAGGTATAGACTGAGCCCAGGCCAGCGAGGCCATACAACACAAACTTCTTCAAAATTAATTATATTTTATTCCTAAAATTAAAATAGATCCATATCCTACAAGTAGCCTAATTAATTGAGTTATGTGTGAAAAATGGAAAGAAAAAAAATTGGTTTGGTGATGTCACGTGAGTCACGTGTTTAGAACACTTAAGCGAAATGAATCTAAGCACCCTTTTGAGGTTTGTGAAAACACTAAGGTAAAAACTGTATGCAAACAATTCTGTGGATGAAATTCCCAAAGTTGTGTTGATTGGTTGGTAATTCGAGGTAGGGAGTTTGAAAGCCTAAACCACTATTATGCTGTCACACAAACACTCTAAAATTAGCTTGAGAGGGTAAAGAGCTAGTTCATTATGACCAATGACAAAAATTACATCCCTTACATCCTAAAGCTGAGGTTCAAATATAACTTTAATGTTCCTGCTTTGCACTTATACATGGTTTGATGTCTATAAATATACTATGTACATTACTGTAATCTTAGAAAAATCATGTTTGTTTAATACCAGTCATACTTCTGATGGTTTTCCATTTAGAAGTGGCTGTTTCCTCGTGTGCTAAAGTTACAGAGCCGTAAACAACACAGTGATTAGTTTGTTTTGACTGAAACAATGACTCAGTTTTGTTATAAGAGTTAAATATAATACCTTTACTCACAGCAGAGCTCACAGCTGAGCCTTTTCTCTGTTTTATGAATTTATTTTATGTTTTTTGCATTCTCATTTAATACTTAGTTTTTTCTATCCATATTTATTTCTCTCCATTAAATAGAATTGAGTTAAATATACTACATCATGAGTTTAATAAGAATAATTTAGGTAATTTGTTGTGAATTCAACATCAAAGTTCATAGATTTAGAAAAAACACTGAATAGAATAGAAAATAGAGAAAGTTAAAAAATATATACAATACTGAAATAAGAATAAAGAAGTTTACAAACTGCAGCACAGTTTTCTGTTCCTCTCAAGTTATCAGTAATTGACAAGGAGTGATTTTGCGGCAGTAATTGCACAATAAATATATTCTGCCACAGTCTTCAGGTTTTTTTTACATATTTCTTTTCGCCTCCTTGTTGAGGAAACATATTGCCAGTTTGTTTTGGAATGAGAAAAAACTTGTGATTTCTTTGTGACTGTGTGTTCTCTTTATCTTCTTGTAATTTTCAGGGGTTTTCAGAATGGGTTATTATTCAGCAGTTGGCATCCAATGTGTTACAATGATATATTTTTCTTAAAAACCCTCAGTGGAGATTTTTCTCAAACAAACAACTCAATGATTATATTTAGAAGCTGTTGTTTAAAAAAACATTAGAAACATCGATTCAGTTGTTTTATAGTGTAGGTATATTAGAGGTTCTAGGTTACATGGCAAATTTTTATTGATGTTTCATCAAGACATGTTTTTATTCACCATAAATACAGTAGAACAAGAGCCTTGGGGTTTCCATCTGCATAGTTATAACACCAAAAGGAAAGTGAAAGTGCTACAAATCCTGTTCTAACCCTAACCCTTATTTAAAGAAAAAGCTTCTCAAGCTACGACTCCCCACATCCCACACTTCACAAGAAGATCCACATTAAACTGCATCCTTTAATTTGATAAGAATTTCTTCAAGGCAGTTTATGTTGAGTGTGTAATCATACTCAAAAGAATCTACACAGTGGAGATCAATAGGAAAAAATGTAATTTCCAGAATCACAAAGACTTCAGTGAGCAGCTGTTCTGTAAACATATCGATCTGTTCCGCTGATGTTGCTAAAACAGGAGGCTCAGTTGACATTGAGAAGTTGTGAAAACGTCATTGGTGTATTGAAATGATTTATAATTTAGCATTGATTACCACCAGTCCTTAGCTGCATAATATAGCGCTTCTCATTAACACGTGCTGACTCTAACTGACATACCTCTGCAAGGACATGTTGTCACTGTAGCTCATAAACAGCTTGTCATTGGCACATACTGCTTTGTACTAACAAGTTTTCTGTTCTGCTACTTTGACTTATGATATGAAGCTGTAGTTCTACTATAGCACTTTGTCCAAGGTTGTATTCATAATGATCTCTATTAGCTATTCTATTTAATGGATTAGCTATAAAGCAAGTACATTCAACAACACCTTTGACATCTCTATACGATGAGAGGTATTCAAAGAACCAGTGAAATCACACTACAGGTTCCAGTGAAAAGTGACATCAGCTAATGAAAAAAATGGCATGCTGTGGAGACTCCATACCGTATATAATATATAGACAGTACATGTACAGTACCGTTACTACTAGTAGCTACTACTAGTGTACTAGTATAGACAGTACAGCTGTAAATTCCAAAATATGCCATGTGAAGTCATGTTTTGTCATGAACCATAAGTGGCCTTACTTTTCAGGTTATTGGCAAGACAACCATAAAATCAACAGTGTTTTACCACTTTAAATCAATGTAGGTCTTCCTAAAGTTTTTTACATCAAGCGCTACAACCTTCTTTTAATCTGGCATTGCCATCAACATACATTCAAGCTAAACTCTTGAAAAGAAACCAGATGTTGACCCCCCACCCCCACAGGGAGTGAATGCCATAGCGCAGTGGAAAAAAATCCTTAAACAGCATAGATGTGTAGAGATGTAAGTATTGAGGTGTGTGTGTGTGGGGGTTAGGGGGTCATATAGGTAATTAAAGCATTGCACATAAAAAAGAAAGCATTAAGTTACAAGTATCTATAATCATGATATTGATCACAAATGTATTAAGGCATTCAAGGGCATCATGTTGCACAAGACACATGCTAACTGTCAGTTGGGATGGTTCTGTATTGAAGACAAAAAATCAGAGGGGGAAGTTGAAGGGCAAGTCTACTCGCCTGTGAATACAACAACGGGTCCGGAGACTCTTAATGGTGGAACAATAGAAGTTGGTAAGCAGCTGTTGGGGGAGGAGAGCCTGACACTTCCTGAGGATGTACAGTCTTTGTTAAGTTTTCCCTACCTAGTGACCAATGTTAGTGGGATCAAGTTAGGTTAGCAGAGATATGGACCCCCAGGAATTTGAAGCTTTCTACCACCTCTGCATCAGTGTAGATGATGGAATGTGCAGAACACTCGGTTCTCCTAAAATCAGTTATCTCTTTTGCAGTTGCAGGTTACTGCTGTCACACTAAAGCTTCAGATGTTGAACCGCCTTTAGGCCAATCCAATAATAGTCCAGTGATGAGGATGTAAATTTCACAGTGGTGTTTCCGGTGTGAATAAGAGAAAAGTCATATGTGAAAAGATTGTTGAGGAGTGAGAAAACACTCCTGTGGCGTATCTGTTTTCAGGATGGGAGTGGAAGAGAGGTGGTCTCCCATCTTGATGTTTTGGGATGTTTCGTTGAGGAAGTCCAGGTGCTCAGAGAATTCCTGAGGCCCAGGTTGCTCCAATTTTAGACAGTTTGTTGGGCTTGTACTGTATGAAAGGAAGAACTGAAGTCCACAAACAACACCCTCACATAGGTGTTGGTGTTGTCCAGATGTTTGAGGACTGTGTGGAGAACTGTTATTATGACGTCCTCTACTTGTTTACTAGATATGCAAACTGATGTTGGTCAGTGACAAGAATAAGAACAAGAATCACTAGTTATTGACTGGTCAATACCATCTCCTTGTGAAAAAGCCTTTTCAATTTGGTTTAAAGAGGCCCTGCCATTAAAAACGGTTTTTCAGAGGTTTCTGTTGAATATTTTAGCTCCACAGGTGTTCTTACCTTCATAGTGGGTGTGAAAACAAACAACAACTTCTCTTTCAGTTTTAATCTCACTAACTACGCAGGTGGCGATAACACCCGAGTCCGAACGGCCTGTATCTGTTTTGTCACAACTCCTTTGTTCGTTAGTTTTCGGCAGCTCCCGCTGTTGAAACCACGCCTAGCATGCTGCTGGCTAAAAGCTGTAGCATAACCTAGCAAACAGGAAGACACGACATCTGACGTTGCCATGCACAGCGGGGGTGGAAACAGTATTCTTTGCTCTCATAGGCTAGTTTGTTAGCCAATCAGAGTCCAGAAAATTCAAAGAATGAATATGAACAAGCTGCTGACAAAGCAGCCTGATGGAAGGAGCCGGAACCACCCGAATTTTAACGCAGACAGATTGAAAGGTCTGTTAATCAGTGTTTCCTGACATTTTTTAGATATAAAATGTTTCATATCGTTGGTTAATGTGGTGTTATTGCATTGTTATATGTATGTGTTTAGAAACTACAGAGTCCTCTAGGGATGACGTAGGTTATGCGACGCAGGGGGAGAGCGGTGAGGGCTGAATAAAGAGACATGCAAAAACACAGTCGGACTCACGAGCGTTATTTGATAACACAACATGGTGTCAGAAGTCCTGTGATAGTGCGTGGTGTGGGAAGGAGAAGAACTCGTGCTGCTCCGACTCTCTCGTGACCTGAACAAGACGACAAAAAAAAGGAAGAAAAAGTGAGGCATGGCGGACGACAACGTGCAGCGAGCCCCGGCGGGACCTAGCGCCACATTTAGTATCCAGCCCCCAGAGCCTTTTGACTTCACAAAGCCGCAGGAGTGGGCTAAGTGGATACGCAGGTAGGCACCTTCATCACACCCTTCAGCCGCTATTACTTCAGGCGACTTCCTTTCGGCATAGCGTCTGCACCCGAGCACTTCCAGAACAGAATGGCAACAGAAGTTACAAGTGGCATGGAAGGAGTTGTCTGCCACATGGACGATGTTTTGGTCTGGGGCAGAACTCAAGAGCAGCATGATGCTCGTCTACATGCTGTACTCAGGCGGACGCAGGAGGCGGGCATAACATTGAACATCGACAAGTGTGATCTGTCAAAGCAAGAGGTGACCTTTTTAGGCCACGTGATCTCCACCAGTGGAATCAGCCCTGACCTGAGCAAAATGGAGGCAGTGAGAAAAATGAAGGAGCCGACAAACATTACAGAGCTGAGGAGTTTCCTCGGAATGGTTAACCAGCCGGGGAAGTTCATCCCTCAGCTGGCTGAAAGAGACAAGCCACTGAGAGATCTTCTCTCAAAACGGAATCACTGGCTGTGGGGCGTGGACCAGGGCAGAGCATTCCAAGACTTGAAGGATGCACTGGTTTCACCTCCAGTCCTAGCCATGTACGATCCTAACCGTGAATGCAAAGTCTCAGCCGATGCATCTTCGTATGGCCTGGGAAGTGTGCTGCTCCAGAAATGGGAGGAGGAGTGGAGACCAGTGGCCTACGTATCACGATCTCTCACACAGACAGAGCAGAGATATGCTCAAGTGGAGAAAGAGGCCTTAAGCCTGTCCTGGGCTTGTGAACATTTCCGCAACTTCCTCATTGGAAAATATTTCCAGATGGAGACCGACCACAAACCGCTCCTGAGTTTGCTGGGGTCACAGCCACTCGACGCCCTACCTCCTCGGATCCAAGGATTCAGGATGCGTCTCATGCGCTATTCTTACTCCATCTCTCATGTGCCCGGCAAGTACCTGTGGACAGCTGACACACCGTCCCGTGCTCCAGTGCAAAAAGTGGAAACACCAGAAGACGGGGGGCTGCTGGAGGATACAAATATATATGTGGACATGGTCATGGAAACTCTGCCACCAAGTGCTTCCTACCTGGAGCAGCTGAAGCAAGAGCTAAAAACTGACAGTGTTTGTGCACGTGTGATGCAGCTTTGTGAAGAAGGATGGCCAGCTCACTACAACAGTGAACCCGCAATCAGACTGTACTGGGCAGACCGAGCTTCCCTCACAGTTCATGATGGACTGTTACTCAAAGGAGACAGGCTTGTCATTCCTGCAACAATGAGAAATGAGGTGCTCACCAGACTCCACGGAGGTCACCAGGGAGTGGTGAAGTGCAGGGAGTGTGCACGACAATCAGTGTGGTGGCCTGGGCTAAGCCAGCAGCTAAATGAAAGAGTCCTCAACTGTCGGACATGCAGTAAAGAGAGACAGAATCACACTGAGCCGCTGATGCCCACACATTACCCTGGCTGACCATGGCAATGGCTGGGAGCAGATTTGTTTTTGCTGGGAAGCAAAACCTACCTGCTGGTAGTGGATTACGCATCAGGATTTGTAGAACTGGCCCTGCTTACACCCTCAAGGTCAACAGATGTGAGCGACCACTTAAAGTCAATTTTTGGTCGCCATGGCATCCCTGAGCAGTTGGTGACAGACAATGGACCGCAGTTTTCTGGAGCTGCTTTTGCTGTGTTTGCACAGTCCTATGGTTTCCACCATGTCACCAGCAGCCCAAAATATCCCCAAAGCAACGGTGAAGTGGAGCGCGCAGTCCAGACAGTGAAAAGCCTGCTGAAGAAAGCTGCTGATCCCTATCTTGCACTGCTTGCATATAGGAACACTCCGCTGCAGAATGGATATAGCCCTGCCCAACTCCTGATGGGGCGAAGGCTTCGCACCACGGTTCCAACACTTCCTGCCCTGCTGAATCCTGCTCTTCCTGATATGGCTGCGGTTACTCAAAAAGAAGGGGAGAAGAGGATGTGAGACGCACAGCAATACAATCTTCGTCATAGAGCACGAAACCTCAACCAGCTTACTCCAGGACAAGAAGTGTGGATAACTGATTAGAGTGTTTCTGGGACTGTGATCAACAGCCACACAGCCCCGCGTTCATACATCGTGGATGGACCTCATGGTACTGTAAGAAGGAATCGTCGTGCCATGAAGTCTGCTCCAGAGCAGAGTGAGAGCACAAAGGTGGAGCAACCTTCAAGGTGTGTTTCAGAACAGTTCCCATCAGACTCACCCGAAAACTCCCAGTACTCTTCCGAACTGCCACGCACGCCCAGAACTAGGTTTGGGAGAGCTGTGGTAAGACCAACCCGGTTGGACTTATGAAAAAAAAAAGAAAATGTTTCTATTCTTGTGGACATACTTGAGTCGGTTATGAAGAAGTGTTATTTTGCTTAAGATGTTTCTGCTAAAACTTTGCAAAGTTTGAAAAATAAGTTGTTTACTTAATAATATGGTGTTGTTTTCACTCAGGTTAAGTAGGAACAGACCTTTCAACCACGAGGCAGAATAATCCTCAAGGTCTGTTTGAATCAATGGCAGTCTACCCATTGATTCTAATAAGGGGAGATGTGGTGTTATTGCATTGTTATATGTATGTGTTTAGAAACTACAGAGTCCTCTAGGGACGACGTAGGTTATGCGACGCAGGGGGAGAGCGGTGAGGGCTGAATAAAGAGACACGCAAAAACACAGTCGGACTCACGAGCGTTATTTGATAACACAACAGTTAATACTTAAGAAGTAACCACAAAGTCCTGAAATGTGTACGAAATGGCCTCTTTAATATCCCCTGTTGATCCATGATTATATCTTTTGTAATTGTGTTTTATTTTTGGATACTGTGTATGTATGTATGTACGTATGTGCCTGTGTGTGTAAGACTGTTAACTACACACATGTAAAGACAAGGACAGATACAGTGGGGCAAAAAAGTATTTAGTCAGCCACCAATTGTGTAAGTTCTCCCACTTAAAAAGATCAGAGAGGCCTGTAATTTTCATCATAGGTATACCTCAACTATGAGAGACAAAATGAGGAAAAAAAATCCAGAAAATCACATTGTCTGATTTTTAAAGAATTTATTTGCAAATTATGGTGGAAAATAAGTATTTGGTCAATAACAAAAGTTAATCTCAATACTTTGTTATATAGCCTTTGTTGGCAATGACAGAGGTCAAACGTTTTCTGTAAGTCTTCACAAGGTTTCACACAGTGTTGCTGGTATTTTGGCCCATTCCTCCATGCAGATCTCCTCTAGAGCAGTGATGTTTTGGGGCTGACGCTGGGCAACACAGACTTTCAACTCCCTCCAGAGATTTTCTATGGGGTTGAGATCTGGAGACTGGCTAGGCCACTCCAGGACCTTGAAATGCTTCTTACGAAGCCACTCCTTCGTTGCCCGGGCGGTGTGTTTGGGATCATTGTCATGCTGAAAGACCCAGCCACGTCTCATTTTCAATGCCCTTGCTGATGGAAGGAGGTTTTCACTCAAAATCTTACGATACATGGCCCCATTCATTCTTTCCTTTACACGGATCAGTCGTCCTGGTCCCCTTGCAGAAAAACAGCCCCAAAGCATGATGTTTCCACCCCCATGCTTTACAGTAGGTATGGTGTTCTTTGGATCCAACTCAGCATTCTTTCCCCTCCAAACACGACAAGTTGAGTTTCTACCAAAAAGTTCTATTTTGGTTTCATCTGACCATATGATGTTCTCCCAATCCTCTTCTGGATCATCCAAATGCTCTCTAGCAAACCGCAGACGGGCCTGGACGTGTCCTGGCTTCAGCAGGGGGACACGTCTGGCACTGCAGGATTTGAGTCCCTGGCGGCGTAGTGTGTTACTGATGGTAGCCTTTGTTACTTTGGTCCCAGCTCTCTGCAGGTCATTCACTAGGTCCCTCCGTGTGGTTCTGGGAATTTTGCTCACCGTTCTTGTGATCATTTTGACCCCACGGGGTGAGATCTTGCGTGGAGCCCCAGATCGAGGGAGATTATCAATGGTCTTGTATGTCTTCCATTTTCTAATAATTGCTCCCACAGTTGATTTCTTCACACCAAGCTGCTTACCTATTGCAGATTCAGTCTTCCCAGCCTGGTGAAGGTCTACAATTTTGTTTCTGGTGTCCTTTGACAGCTCTTTGGTCTTGGCCATAGTGGAGTTTGGAGCGTGACTGTTTGAGGTTGTGGACAGGTGTCTTTTATACTGATAACGAGTTCACACAGGTGCCATTAATACAGGTAACGAGTGGAGGACCGAGGAGCCTCTTAAAGAAGTTACAGGTCTGTGAAAGCCAGAAATCTTACTTGTTTGTAGGTGACCAAATACTTATTTTCCACCATAATTTGCAAATAAATTCTTTAATAAATCAGACAATGTGATTTTCTGGATTTTTTTTCCTCATTTTGTCTCTCATAGTTGAGGTATACCTATGATGAAAATTACAGGCCTCTCTGATCTTTTTAAGTGGGAGAACTTACACAATTGGTGGCTGACTAAATACTTTTTTGCCCCACTGTAAGTGGTTTTCCCTTACTGGAGGCAACAAAGTGAAGCTCCTTCATCTGCACCCAGATTCACATTGTGGATTTTGTTCTTTACTCAGCAACAAACTATTTCACTTTGACCTTGTTTATAACACTTAATGGCTTTAAAAGCACATAGAGTTGTGTTCCCTTCTGCAAAAGGTCATTTCATGTGAAGCGTGTGTGCTGGTTCACATCCACACATCAACATCTACAGTTTCAAACTTAGATTTCACAAATTGTGTGTTACTGGAAACAGTTTTTCAGTTTATTTGTTACTATTTTTGTGCGTCATACAGTGACAACCGGAAATTTACTGTAACGTTAAACATTAACTTAATGACTTTACTGTAAATCTTTTATGCAAAAAATGTTTATAAAATAAACCAACCCCAGAAATCATTGAAATTACATTAATCAGTAACATTACTGTAGAAAAAAAATTTAAAGAGGCCATTTCATACAAATGTCAGGACTTTGTGGTTATTTCAAACATTTCATATCTAAAAAACATCAGGAAACATTGATTAACCTTTCAATCTGTCTGCATTAAAATTCGGGTGGTTCCGGCTTGTTCCGTCAGGCGTCGAGCAGCAGCTCGTTCATATTCATTATTCGGATTTGCTAGACTCAGATTGGCTAACAAACTAGCCTATGAGAGCAAGGCGTATTGTTTCCTGCCCCGCTGCGCATGACAACATCAGACGTTCTCTCTTCCTGTTTGCCACGTCTTATGCAGCATGCTAGGCGTGGTTTCAACTGTGGGAGCTGCCAAACACTTAAGAACAAAGGAGTTGTGATGAAACAAGTACAGGCCATTCGAACTCGGAGAACTCGGGTGTTCAATGCTCAGCTGTTTTTATTACATTTTAAACAATGATCTCTTACAGAATGATCTTAGAAATGGATGTCCCCATAAATGTTTCTCCTGAGTGATAGTATTTACCAAAAATCCACTTTACTCATATCATATCTGTAACATTTAAATTGCCATTTTTTATTAATTCAAAGCTATATTTTGACTGAATGTCTCATTCCAAGAAGATCTAGTTGATAAATATGTTCATCATTTTATGTAACTTATCCAGGTGAAAGACTGATACATACGATGCAAATACAAATCCCATACTAAGGGGTGTAAATGGAGCTATGAGCTGGTGGCAGTTTGTCTCTCTTTCCTGAAATACTTTTTCCCTCCATCCTTTTCTCCCCACATCCCATTCATGCTGCTGCGTCTCCTTCATTGCCTCGCCTACCGTTAATATATTTCCTCCCTTCTCTATTTTTGTCTTTCCTCTTCCGTCAGGCTGACTTGTGTCTTTTCCTGTCCTCTATTTCTGTCCTGCTTCATCTCCCCTCTTTTATTCCTCTCTACTCTGCCCCCCCTTCCTGCCTCCCTTCCTTCTCAAGGGTCCTGTTCTAATTCAGCACTCATCCTCCAACCTAGTTCTTTGCCTTCTCTAATCCCCCTTTACACTTTAGCTGCTTGTACAGACATAGCAGTGATACAGCAGCAAAGGCCTCCTGTACACAGACCCACACTTCACCTGTTATCCTGTGTCCATTCTGCTTGTCTTCTCTTGCCATCTTCTCGTCCCAATCCTTTCCTCTTTTCCACTCTCTTTCACCCCTAATCTCCTTTTTCCTCTCTTTTTCTGACATTACTCAGAACTGGCCAAAGGGCCAGCTCATAGAGGCTTTTTAGAGAGGCAGCCATACTTTCTCAGCAAGGAATTAAGAAGGCAGCTGCTTATCCACCCTCAACACTTCTAAGTCCCCATTTTTCCCTCTGGAGTAAACAACTGGAAGTCTTCTCTACTTTGCTCTTTTGCTGCTATCTGCCTACATGCTGTGAACAGCCCCTTAACACACAAACAAAACCAAACCCGGTAATAACAGTTGGATAAGCACCTGCCCACAATTTTAGGGGTGGGTAGGAGGACAGGCTTCACCCATGACAACCAATAACTTTTTTCCATCCAAAAGCCACTTTCTTTATAAAAAGCCCTTAGTGAGTATTAACTGATTTACTGGATTTCTATACAGACAGATGAAGAAGAAGGGATGCTACACAATGGTAAAGTCAAGTCAAGTTTATTTATAGAGCACTTTAAAGAGACCATTTCACACAAATTTCATGACTTTGTGGTTATTTCTGAAGTATTAACCTGTAATATGAAACATTTTATATCTAAAAAAAGTTAAGAAACACTGATTAACAGACATTTCAATCTATCTGTGTGAAGATTCAGCTGGCTTCATCCGGCTTTGGGCTGCACTCATTAATATTCATTATTGGAATTTGCTGGACTCAGATTGGCTAACAAACTAGCCTAAGAGAGCAAGATATACTGTTTCCTGCCCCGCTGTGCATGGTAACACCACACGTAGTCTCTTCCTGTTTGCTACGTCTTATGCTACAGCTTTTAGCCAGCAGCATGCTAGTCGTGGTTTCAACTGGAGGAGCTGATGAATACTAATGAAAAAAGGAGTTGTGACGATACAAATACAGGCTTTTTGAAGTCGGGTGTTATCACCACCTGCGTAGTTTGAGAGATAAAAACTGAAAGAGAAGTTGTTGACCTGTTTTCACACTCACTATGAAGGTAAGAACACCTGTGGAGCTAAAATATTCAACAGAAACCTCAGAAAAAACGTTTCTAATTGAAGGGCCTCTTTAACATACAGCATGACAGCTGACCAAAGTGCTGTACAGCAAATCAAGAAATAAAGCAAAATGGAACAACTAAAAGCTAACTCAAAATTATGGCCTTTCTGACAAGATTTAAATGAATTTACAGAGGACAAACTCTCACAGACAGTGGGAGTTTGTTCCATAAAGTAGGACCAGCAAATGAAAAAGCACATTCACTATGGGATTTATAGTTCATACTTGGGATTCGTAATAGCAGATGGTCAGCAGATCTCAATGTACAGGAGGGGTTGTAATTAATGAGCAGTTCAGAGAGATATGAAGGAACCAGATTATGAAGAGGTGTGTAGAAGAAGTAGAATTCTAAATTGAATGCGGGATGAAATGGGAAGCCAATGTAGTTCTGCCAAAATTGGAGTGATGTGAGATCGCCTGTCTGCGTTGGTGAGAAAATGTAAACATCACTCTGTTCTACTGGGAATAAAATATGTGTTCATTAGATTTACAAATGATTGCATTCAGTTTTATTTTACAGTTTACAAAGCATCCTGAGTTTTTGGGAATTTGAGTTGTAAAAAAACATGTATTGTGTACACAATCACAATAACACAAACAACTAGAAGCACATTCCAAAATCAAAAACAACAGTGCCTACAGCTGATAATATGATCTAATACCATGATCAAACTGTTCATTATTGTGTGTGTGTGTGTGTGTGTGTGTGTGTGTGTGTGTGTGTGTGTGTGTGGGTTTGTATTTCTGACCTCCTGGGGACCCGTTTCCTGACTTTTACTATCTTTCTGGGGTCCGAGGGTTCTTGTGGGGACCGAAGCCTGGTCCCCATGAGGGGGACTCCCCTTTTTAGGGTTAGGGGTTAGGTTTATAGGTATGGTGTGAATAGAGTTTTAGTTAGTCTTAGGGTTAGTTATAGATCAGTAATGGTTAAGGTTAGTAAAAGGGTTTGGGTTAGGTATAAATCTAGTTACTAAAATCAATGGAAGTCAATGGACGGTCCCCATAAGGATACCAAAACACACTTGTGGGTGTGTGTGTGTGTGTGTGTGTGTGTGTGTGTGTGTGTGTGTGTGTGTGTGGGTTTGTATTTCTGACCTCCTGGGGACCCGTTTCCTGACTTTTACTATCTTTCTGGGGTCCGAGGGTTCTTGTGGGGACCGAAGCCTGGTCCCCATGAGGGGGACTCCCCTTTTTAGGGTTAGGGGTTAGGTTTATAGGTATGGTGTGAATAGAGTTTTAGTTAGTCTTAGGGTTAGTTATAGATCAGTAATGGTTAAGGTTAGTAAAAGGGTTTGGGTTAGGTATAAATCTAGTTACTAAAATCAATGGAAGTCAATGGACGGTCCCCATAAGGATACCAAAACACACTTGTGGGTGTGTGTGTGTGTGTGTGTGTGTGTGTGTGTGTGTGTGTGTGTGTGTGTTTTCAGCTTGAATTATAACCTGCTTTGGCAAGAGTTTAAGTTCTACCAGTATTTACACGTAGTATCTACCAAAGGAGTTGCAAGTGTTATAGTTTTTTATTTCAAGCCTCAAGACATAGACTTTCTCAGCTATAATGATGACCTCATCTCTTTTAATGGTGCTTCCGTGTCAAAGATATGTATATATACAGAAGAACACAGACTTTGGATTGTCAAGACATGCTGCTACATCCAGACAGACATAAGATGCAGCTTCAGGTTACTCCTTCATTTCCAACTGTCAGCAACAGCCTTCAGCACCTTTAGAAACAGTAGTTCTAGCTGAAACTGAGATGAGTTCAGATCAGAAATTTATCAAAGTAAACACAGTTAACAGTTCTAGTAGTTCACAATGAACTTATTTTAAATGAAGTGCCCAAAAGCAAATCTTCCACTGGTTATTTAGGCTGCTTTAGCCTGGTCATCATTATTGCTTTCTTCTTTATGCTTATTTGGAACCCTACTTCACCCCATCACCTTGTTGTCATGCTGTTCCTGCTTTAATCAACACTACATGTGTTGTTTTCGATGCTTGTTCTGTTGAGTGCCACATGGAGAGTTTGCTGTTGTTAAATTACTGCAGATGGAAATAATCATCTCTTTGACCAAAGTGGTCCTGACTGAAATCGTAAGAGTCCAATGTTTTCTCTTTTCAGTTTACTCTCTAAGAGGCAATGATTTATCATTTAACATATTTGTTAAAGACTGTCTGTAATGGACTAGCGATTTGTCCAGGTGTAACCCCGCCTCTCGTCCAACGACAGCTAAAGACCCCAAGAGCCTGAACAAGAACAATGACTGACTGTTATTTTTCTCTCATTTAATTCACCTATATCACAGGTAAACCACTATTCAAAGAAACAGATGTTTTCATATAATCAGTAGATGATTCTATTGATTTTGTCTATTGATTTCACTATACCAAAGTAGCCTGACTCAACATGATATTCATGCCCTGCATCTCCCCCCTCCATTAGCATTAGCAGCAGCTTATTTCATGACAGCAACATGTTGCAGTTACAAACAAACAACAGTGGCATCATTCATGACCAGCCCTCACAGCTGGCTAACCAGTATTCACAGTGCTATCGTTTCCATGCTGTCACTCATTCATTCTTTAAGTTCTGCTTAAAGTAGTCGACGCAGGCTGCTCAACACAAAGGGCCCATGGGGATGCGTGTCGCCAGTGCTGCCTGTTAACTCGAATGTAACACCGTGTCCTTCGCCTCACCCCCTCGGAGCTGGGACTTGGAGGCAGACATGAGATGCAGCCGAATGGTTTCAAGAACTGGCAGGTCCTTTGAGACTTTTTCAGCCAGACGGAGAAATTGAGCCAGATGAAGAATTGAAATGAAGAGTAAGAATCCAGAGAAGAGAGGCTCTTTAAGAGAGTAAAGGTCTTTAAAATAAAAAAAAGAGAGACATCACTAATGCAGACTCATGATAATGAGTGAGTTGCCCTTCCTGTGGTGCCTTGGTGGATAGCTACATGTATGGCTGCCTGGCTGATTAGCCAGACAGACAAATGGGTGGGGGATTGGACATTTCTACAACCAGAGACGGGGCTCGACAAAGAAAATAGGTGACTGAGGGTATCTGCATGACGGATGATAATGTTGAGTCAGGACCGTGTAGCATACTCATCTCTATCTTAATTAAACAGCAGGTCCAACATACTTGCTCAGAGTGAATGTCATGAAAGTGGATTGTTGTTTAGAGCTGTATTAACTTCGCAGTTTGAATTTGCTTGGATCCACTGATTAAATATAAGAAACATTCAAAGTAAATGTTGGGGTGTGCGCAAAAACGTGGTCAGATATGAATGTTTTCAGTGTTTTTGTTTTCTTTAAAACAATAAAGTATTTGAAGGAATATGATTTTCTGTGAACATAGAGTATCTTTCCCTTGATGCTTTGTTGGAACTCATTGCATTAATTATCCATATTAACCCCCTTTCTCTTTATTATGAAAGTGTGAGTTTTCTCTCACTGCATAATTCTCTGTTCTCCAATTTTAGCAGCAGATAATTAAGCTAGTTAATTTAGTGCTGACATCTCTCATCTAGTGTTTAATGTGCATCCATACGGATGTTCTGCACAGATAGACTAAAATACAGTTGTATTCATTGAAACGTTAGATGTGTAAGATCTAAATACTAAAATGGGGATGCTCTATGGCCACAGTGGTAGGTGTTGGTGCTCAACTTGAAAGATTGCATTGACTGACCTTTTTTTAAACATGAACTTTCCACTCTCAGAAATAGAGGTACAAGACAAGGACATTTTTGTACCTATACGTAAATTGTTTTACAATGTTCCCTTAAAAGTTAGAAGGAGAGACCATATTTCTCCTGTTTTAGCATCACTTCATTGGCTCCCCGTAAGGTCTAGAATAAAGTTTAAGGTTTTACTTTTGACGTATAAGGCCTTGAACGACCAAGCTCCAGCTTATATTAAAGATCTTATTGTTCCATATGCTCCTAACAGAACACTTTGCTTTCAGACTGCAGGTCTGCTTGTAGTTCCTAGAGGTTCTAAAAGTAGAATGGGAGGAAGAGCTTTTAGTTATCAGGCTCCTCTCCTGTGGAACCAGCTTCCACTTTTTATCCGTGAGGCAGACACCTTGTGTAGTTTTAAGAACAGACTTAAAACTTTCCTTTTTACACTATCCTATAGTCAGGGTTAGCTTGGGTTCTCCTGAGCTTTCCCTTTAGTTATGCTGCTATAGGTTTAGACTGCTGGAGGACATACTGACCATATTTCTTCACTCTGCTGTCTTTCTTTCTTTCTTTACTCTGGCTGCCTCTGAGGAGGATGTATCTCACATAAACAAACAATGAATTATTCCCACTAGAGCTATCAAATTGTTATTACTTTGATTATTACTGCTGCCATTAACTGTTTCTCTGTTTATCTTTCTATAGACATGAGGACTGGCCCAAATACATCGGTGTTTGTCTGTGTCTCTTTCCTGTCAGCTCAGACCCCAGTCGGCTAAGGCAGAAGGCCGCCCATCCTGAGCCAGGTTCTGCTAGAGGTTTCTTCCTGTTAAAAGGGAGTCGTTCCTTTCCACTGTCGCCAATCGTGCTTGCTCAGGATGGGGGATTGCGCTTAAATAACAATTCAGCCCAATCGGCTGGTTCCTTAGATAGAAAATGTTTTATTATTAATTGGTTGATTTTTCTGTGAAGTGCCTTGAAATGACTTTGTCATGAACTGGCGCTTTATAAATAAATGAACTTGAAACTTGAAAAGTACAATATTGGTCTTTAAAAGGCCAGAAATGCCCCTTAGAGTGTTCAAATTGATATAAAGTACAAAGTACACCCCCAGCGACAAGAATTTGTACCCTTCTCGTCGCTGGGGGTGTACCCTGTAGTCCAGGTCCATTTTTGTACCTTATGAAGTTGTTCCACTAAAACTGTAAAATTATGCCACGTTTTGAAGTCTAAAACCAACATTCTGAAACATAATATTGAAAATGATGGATGAAACTTAATAAAATGGAGATTAACCAGCCTTGACCAGGGTTGCAGGTGCAGATGAAATGGTACAAATTTGTACTTTATATCAATTTGAACACTCAAAGGGGCATTTCTGGCCTTTTAAAGACCAATATTGTACTTTTAAGGGAACATTTTAAAACAATTTACCAATTTTATAGGTACAAAAATGTCCTTGTCTCGTACCTCTATTTCTGAGAGTGTGTGGAAGAACACCAAACTGACTAGTAGAAAACTTTCTGCTTTCGTATGTTTTCAGCTCAAATCAATTTAGTTCAGCTTGCATTAAATCTTCACTTCAACTCATTCTCCCATCCATTTTCTAAACCTGTTTCTTTCTTCCTGTTTAGGGTCACAGGGGGCTGGTGCCGATCTCCAGCAGTCTTTGGGCGGGGGACACCCTGGACAGGTCGCCAGTCCATCACAGGGCCACACAGAGACAAACAACCATTCACACACACACAGAGACAACTTAAAGTCACACATGTTTTTGGACTGTGGGAGGAAGCCAGAGTCCCCGAAGAAAACCCATACATGCACGGGGAGAACATGCAAACTCCATGCAGAACGGCCCCAAGCTGAATTCGAACCCAGGACCTTCTCGCCGCTATCAACTGTGCCACCATGCAGCCAGCAAAGACAAAAGTTTCCCTCGAAAGTAGCATTCAACATCTGCCTTTAACTAAAGCATAATTCTATTGTTCTTTGATTTTGTTATGTGGACCACAAGTATGCCGTCATTTATTTCAATTCATTCAGTTTATTTATATAGAATTAGAATCGGGTTTTATTGGCCAACTATGTTACACACACATATACTTTGGCTCCAGTTCACATTTGCTCTTGTATTTATAGATACAGTGGGGCAAAAAAGTATTTAGTCAGCCACCAATTGTGTAAGTTCTCCCACTTAAAAAGATCAGAGAGGCCTGTAATTTTCATCATAGGTATACCTCAACTATGAGAGACAAAATGAGGAAAAAAAATCCAGAAAATCACATTGTCTGATTTTTAAAGAATTTATTTGCAAATTATGGTGGAAAATAAGTATTTGGTCAATAACAAAAGTTAATCTCAATACTTTGTTATATAGCCTTTGTTGGCAATGACAGAGGTCAAACGTTTTCTGTAAGTCTTCACAAGGTTTTCACACACTGTTGCTGGTATTTTGGCCCATTCCACCATGCAGATCTCCTCTAGAGCAGTGATGTTTTGGGGCTGACGCTGGGCAACACGGACTTTCAACTCCCTCCAGAGATTTTCTATGGGGTTGAGATCTGGAGACTGGCTAGGCCACTCCAGGACCTTGAAATGCTTCTTACGAAGCCACTCCTTCGTTGCCCGGGCGGTGTGTTTGGGATCATTGTCATGCTGAAAGACCCAGCCACGTCTCATTTTCAATGCCCTTGCTGATGGAAGGAGGTTTTCACTCAAAATCTTACGATACATGGCCCCATTCATTCTTTCCTTTACACGGATCAGTCGTCCTGGTCCCCTTGCAGAAAAACAGCCCCAAAGCATGATGTTTCCACCCCCATGCTTTACAGTAGGTATGGTGTTCTTTGGATCCAACTCAGCATTCTTTCCCCTCCAAACACAACAAGTTGAGTTTCTACCAAAAAGTTCTATTTTGGTTTCATCTGACCATATAACGTTCTCCCAATCCTCTTCTGGATCATCCAAATGCTCTCTAGCAAACCGCAGACGGGCCTGGACGTGTCCTGGCTTCAGCAGGGGGACACGTTTGGCACTGCAGGATTTGAGTCCCTGGCGGCGTAGTGTGTTACTGATGGTAGCCTTTGTTACTTTGGTCCCAGCTCTCTGCAGGTCATTCACTAGGTCCCTCCGTGTGGTTCTGGGATTTTTGCTCACCGTTCTTGTGATCATTTTGACCCCACGGGGTGAGATCTTGCGTGGAGCCCCAGATCGAGGGAGATTATCAGTGGTCTTGTATGTCTTCCATTTTCTAATAATTGCTCCCACAGTTGATTTTTTCACACCAAGCTGCTTACCTATTGCAGATTCAGTCTTCCCAGCCTGGTGAAGGTCTACAATTTTGTTTCTGGTGTCCTTTGACAGCTCTTTGGTCTTGGCCATAGTGGAGTTTGGAGCGTGACTGTTTGAGGTTGTGGACAGGTGTCTTTTATACTGATAACGAGTTCACACAGGTGCCATTAATACAGGTAACGAGTGGAGGACCGAGGAGCCTCTTAAAGAAGTTACAGGTCTGTGAAAGCCAGAAATCTTACTTGTTTGTAGGTGACCAAATACTTATTTTCCACCATAATTTGCAAATAAATTCTTTAAAAATCAGACAATGTGATTTTCTGGATTTTTTTTCCTCATTTTGTCTCTCATAGTTGAGGTATACCTATGATGAAAATTACAGGCCTCTCTGATCTTTTTAAGTGGGAGAACTTACACAAAAGACTAAATACTTTTTTGCCCCACTGTAGATATACACTCACCGGCCACTTTATTAGATACACCTGTCCAACTGCTCGTTAACACTTAATTTCTAATCAGCCAATCACATGGCGGCAACTCAGTGCATTTAGGCATGTACACATGGTCAAGACAATCTCCTGCAGTTCAAACCGAGCATCAGTATGGGGAAGAAAGGTGATTTGAGTGACTTTGAACGTGGCATAGTTGTTGGTGCCAGAATGGCTGGTCTGAGTATTTCAGAAACTGCTGATCTACTGGGATTTTCACGCACAACCATCTCTAGGGTTTACAGAGAATGGTCCGAAAAAGAAAAAATATCCAGTGAGCGGCAGTTCTGTGGGCGGAAATGCCTTGTTGATGCCAGAGGTCAGAGGAGAATGGCCAGACTGGTTCGAGCTGATAGAAAGGCAACATTGACTCAAATAACCACTCGTTACAACCAAGGTAGGCAGAAGAGCATCTCTGAACGCACAGTACGTCGAACTTTGAGGCAGATGGGCTACAGCAGCAGAAGACCACGCCGGGTGCCACTCCTTTCAGCTAAGAACAGGAAACTGAGGCTACAATTTGCACAAGCTCATCGAAATTGGACAATAGAAGATTGGAAAAACGTTGCCTGGTCAACAACATGAAAGCATGGATCCATCCTGCCTTGTATCAACGGTTCAGGCTGGTGGTGGTGGTGTAATGGTGTGGGGAATATTTTCTTGGCACTCTTTGGGCCCCTTGGTACCAATTGAGCATCGTTACAACGCCACAGCCTACCTGAGTATTGTTGCTGACCATGTCCATCCCTTTATGACCACAATGTACCCAACTTCTGATGGCTACTTTCAGCAGGATAATGCGCCATGTCATAAAGCTGGAATCATCTCGGACTGGTTTCTTGAACATGACAATGAGTTCACTGTACTCAAATGGCCTCCACAGTCACCAGATCTCAATCCAATAGAGCATCTTTGGGATGTGGTGGAACGGGAGATTCGCATCATGGATGTGCAGCCGACAAATCTGCGCCAACTGTGTGATGCCATCATGTCAATATGGACCAAACTCTCTGAGGAATGCTTCCAGCACCTTGTTGAATCTATGCCACGAAGAATTGAGGCAGTTCTGAAGGCAAAAGGGGGTCCAACCCGTTACTAGCATGGTGTACCTAATAAAGTGGCTGGTGAGTGTATGTAAGATATTTAAAGTCATGTAAAGATAAACAGACTTTATTAGACATTGGACACAGACATGAGACACATATTTAGGAGCATAGTCCACCGTTGATTAATACTTTATTGATCCCTCTTAGGGAAATTATTTTTCTGCATTTGACCCTTCCCCGAGGAGGAGAGGGCTGCCGTATGATGTTCAGGGGCAGTTTTGGGGTTCAGTATCTTGCCCAAGGATACTTCGACACATAGCCTGCCGGGGCCTGGGATTGAGACCCTCCCCTCCCAACCAGAGGAGGACCTCCTTCCCCGTCGGGCTTCAACCGTCCCATAACAATAAATGCCTGATTGGTGTTTAAACCCTGTTTATACATATGTATATATAATTATTTCCATTTCCACAGGAAAATAAGTTGTTTCATCATTAAGATGTTAAACATGTTGGTTCATCATGACGACAGTCTGGAGGAAGAACTGTTGTTGTGTCTTGTGGTTTTGGAATCTGTAGCTCCATCCAGAGGGACGAGGACAGAAGAGGTTAAATTCAGGGTGAGAGGTCTTTGCTGATGTTACATGCCATTTTCCTGACTCTGGAGGTGTCCAGGTCCTGGATGGAGGGCATATCAGCACCAGTGATCCTCTCTGCATTCTTTATAATTATCTGCAGTCTTTTTCTGTCTAGTTTTTTTTGCCAGTCCAAACCAGACGGATGAACCGGCAGAGAAGAGACCATGATGGCTGTGTAGAAGTTCACCAGCAGCTCCTGTGGCAAGTTAAACTTTTTGAACAGCTGCAGAAAGTATACCTCTGCTGAGCCTGCTTGACCTTGTAAACCCAAGTGCCCCTGGTACTGTGGGCTGGATGCACTTCCTTTACATAACCTCCAATTAAAAAAAAATTCCTCAAAAATCTAATTGATTGTTCCTTGTGTCGTTTCTGACCTTTCCTGAAAATGTCATCAAAATCCATCCATTAGTTTTTGAGTTATCCTGCTAACAGACAGAAAGACAGACAAGCAAACTCCAATGAAAACATTACCTCCTTGGCGGAGGTAATAAACGCTTGCAGCATATCCGTATAAGGGAAGAAGCTCATCTAAAACAATAGAGTAACTATTTCAAACTAAACAACCCACATATCCAACACGGAGCAACTAAAAGAAAGATCAGCAACAACACGCAACAGACAAATGATTGTAAAAACCAACACAGAGCTTGTTTACTGGATGCTACCTGAACAACCCACATACTGTCAGAAACTCCAGAGTCCTCAGATTACAATGTTATAAATTGTCTTACTCTACATGAAAGACTCTGTGAACCAGCAGCAAAAGAAAAACAGGAACAAACAGAGACAGTAACCCAATATGATTAAACATTTTGGTGCCAGATAGCAGCAAAGTTCCAGTTGATATAGAGTAGAGCTGATGAAAAGATGGTTTGCAGGTGTAAACAAGTAGCAGCAAGCAGCTGATTCCACCAAGGGGTGCAGCTCACCAAGAAACTATAAACTAAGCAATGGATTAGGAAGAATAAAGAGGAAAATAGAGAAAAAGAAGAAAAGAAATAAAATAAAGAAACCCTCCGTTTCTTTTCTTCTTGTCAGTGATGGTGTAGCTGCCAGAGTAACATCCATTGTTCTTAAACTTAAAGCCAGCTCTTGGCATCTGCTTGATGGGGTGCCAATATATACAGTTTACTGGTTAATCTAGCACCCTTTCATTGTGCTGACTTTAAAACACACACAAAAACAAACAAATGGTTGTGAATAGCATTGACAGGTATAAACAACACAATATTTTTATCATAAAAAGAACCCGCAAGTCCTCACGGGCAGCTTTCTGAAAAGGAGTAAGGAGGATGATGGGAATAAAATCCCAATGTAAATGTCATATGTTAACATTAAATTAAATGTGTTTTGTTTTGTTCATCTGTACTGGCTTAATCCAGGGCAGGAGACATAGTCAGGTAAGCAGGTAATAGTTGGCAGTTTCACAATAAAATCAGATAATCGAGACAAGAGAATCTGAATAGAGCAGGAGGCAGTCGTCTAAATCAGAAACAGGGTCAGAGCAAGGCAATCAAGTAACAAGAACAATGAAGGCTAATAATCCGGCACGTGACTGCAGACTGGCTGCTTATTGGAGAAGTTGGAGAATCAGGAACAGGTGAGTAGAATGAGACCGATTGTGAATAGCAGCATGACAGGAACAGAACCAGAATGAATCATAATACATGTTTAACATTTTGTAAAATTGTTTAAAGAGGCCATTCCATTATAAAACGTTTTTTCTGAGGATTCTGTTGAATATTTTAGCTCCACAGGTGTTCTTACCTTCATAGTGGGTGTGAAAACAGGTCAACAACTTCTCTTTCCCTTTTAATCTCTCAAACTACGCAGGTGGCGATAAAACCCGAGTTCGAACGGCCTGTATTTGTTTCATCACAACTCCTTTTCTCATTAGTATTCATCAGCTACCCATGTCTAGCATGCTGTTGGCTAAAAGCTGTAGCATAAGACGTAGCAAACCAGAAGATACTCGGTGTTCTGTTGCAATGCGCAGCGGGGCAGGAAACAGTATGCCTTGCTCTCATAGGCTAATTTGTTGGTCAATCTGGGTCCAGCAAATTTGCATAATGAATATTAATGAGTTGCTGCCCAAAGCCTAATGAAGCCAGCTGAATCTTGATGCAGACAGATTGAAAGGTCTGTTAATCAGTGTTTCCTGATGTTTTTTAGATATAAAATGTTTCATATTACAGGTTAATACTTAAGAAATAACCACAAAGTCCTGAAATTTGTATGAAATGGCCTCTTTAGTAAAAAAATCACAATATATTTTAAACAAAATAGAGTAATAGCTAACAATGATCAATTGCAATACTTTTTGATAAATTTCTTTTTTTACAATTTGCTAAGAAAAATACCATTCTGTTCACAGAAAGTTCAAACTGTGTATGCCTTTAAGAAAGGCCTGCTAGCATAGTTTCTGTGGCTCCAGTTCAACAACATTGCGAGTGTGTTGTATTGTATTTATTGCAAGGAACATGCTCAAGTTCTGGCCAGTGACAATGCTTTTGTTATCAGAGAATCAATGGTCTAAATTCACATTCTAACAAATATTATATACTGTATGGTAATAGTGTGGAGGTAAAGGAAAAGGTAAAAACTGGGGTTCACCTACATTTTGGGGCAGTGTTCCTAACAGAAAAAGTTGAGAACACCCGTGCAAAATAATTAATGTAAATAATCTAATGATGTGGAATCACCATCTATTATTTTCCCATTGATGATACAATTAAAGTTGTTTGGATTCACTAATGCCAGAAGCTGAACTGCTTTATTCTCACTCATTGATCTTATCTGTGTAAAATTTTTGATTCTACGTCTGAAATCCAACAGGTGTCATTTGTTCATTTGTTTAACTTCTTGGCAGCTTGGCAATTTTGAACTGCAGTAAGGCAGTTTAAAATTAAATGGATATCACAGATAATTTGGAAATTCTATGCTATATTTGAGGAGCAAACATCCTGTGATGACCCTCTGAGGTTTCTGCTGTGCTGGTAACTCAGTCTGTTTGGTACCAGTAATTGATCCATGTTCAAAGCAGCATGAATTCCTTGTCTTGACCATCAAGCAGTAACTGAAACTCTGTGCCTGTCATAGTTTTACTTTTATGTTGTCGGTCACAAACTGCTTGGCTCCCTGTCTGATCATCCGTGTCCTGATATTGATTATAAGGGACTTTTAGTCATGTGTGTTGTGTGCACTCTGGTTGCATGTATTCAGCTGTGGTAATGATGGTGGGAATCTAGCTGGACAACAGTTTTCGTGTGATAGAGACCCATTCACTGCTTAAACATCTTTCCCAGAAGCCCTCCACCCCCTTTGTAGGAGAGGGAAGGAGAATAGACACACAGGAAGTCATTACAATCTGCATAGAGATTGGTTTGACCTCATCCTCCACCCCCTCACCATCCAGCCCAAAGACTGACTGGTCACAACAGATGTTAGTGGAAATTGGGGCGAGGGATGGGGGAGGGTGACAGCTGTACATTGTCTGTCTATACCAGCCATTGTTTTGAACAGAAAACAGAGAGACAGAATGAAGTCCAGGGAGAAATAAAAAAAGCCCCTTTTCATTACAGGCATTTAAAACTGGACTGGGAAAAAATACTGTTATGTTGCATGTGATAGTATAAGTTAAAGACAAATTTATTTTTAAACTCAATAATAATAATAATGAATTGTTTTTTTTCTAAGCCAAGTTACACAGAGATAAAGCTTTTGTTTTTATTACTGAGTTAGTTAAATTATAAATTAAAACAACTTTAATACATTTTGAATTGGAAGGAAAACACTAGTGATGACAGATAAAGAATAAAAAACATGAGAGCAAATATTAAACAAATAACAATAACAGTTACATCTTCTTCATGGTAAAATGCCTTGTTTTAATATAAGGGGTTTTATAGTTTTTATTAAAATGCTCGACAACCAAAGAGAAACAAAGTCTTATTTTAAAGCATGTTTTGTCCTGGCTGGATTTCGCAGAAGCAGATTATATACCAGAATGGTAAAAACCGATTAGAACAAAGAAAAAAGGTGGATTAACAGACTAGGAGAGACAGGGACAGATGGGTGAGCAAAGGCAAGCATCTTGCATGGTAGACATCCAAGGCTGACGACTCAATATAGGACACGGGGAAAAAAGTGCTGGGTAAGGGAAGAAACCCCACAGGCAAAAAACAGAATTCATGACATTCATATCCCATCAGCAATATCAATTTACCAGAAAACTGCGAGAAAGGGAAATTCAAAGGCAAAGTAAGAAAAGAGAGGGAATCATGATAGTGCTTTTGATGTGTGCAGAAACTACTATAGTACGGATGAAAAACACAAACAGGTGTATCCGAAATCCGGTCAAACTGTGTGCTGGACCAAAAAGTTTGATTCAATTTGATCTAAACATGAAGGAAATGTGATGTTACCATGGGGGGGGGTCTTATTTGATCAACATGCAAGATAAATTGAGGTCTCTCTTGTAAACAAAGTGAGGAGAGTTTAGCAGATTTATTTTTAACTATGGCTCTAAATCAATAAAAATGCCAGTGTTCATTAGCAACACTGAAATAGATGAAGATTGAATAGCCCACATGTTTATATCTTCTGGGTTTTTAGTTTTAACAGCAGATAAACATACAGTTTAAGAGATAACTGAAAAACTTATCTGAAGCCATCGGAGCCATCGGCGTTGCAAACAGGTCTAATTCTTTACAAAAAAAATTGCATCAAAATTAATCACGATTAAAAAAAAACAATAAAATTAAAGAAAACAGATGATTAAAAACAAGCAAAAGAGCTTAAATAAACCAAAGTATGAATATGAATGTCTTCAGCTACTTCTGGACTTTGAAAGTATAGTTTTGTTGTGAAAATTAGAGCACTCAATTTTAAGTATGCAGCCTTAACAATTCAGTAACATGAGGACATACAGTGGGGCAAAAAAGTATTTAGTCAGCCACCAATTGTGTAAGTTGTCCCACTTAAAAAGATCAGAGAGGCCTGTAATTTTCATCATAGGTATACCTCAACTATGAGAGACAAAATGAGGAAAAAAAATCCAGAAAAATCACATTGTCTGATTTTTAAAGAATTTATTTGCAAATTATGGTGGAAAATAAGTATTTGGTCACCTACAAACAAGTAAGATTTCTGGCTTTCACAGACCTGTAACTTCTTTAAGAGGCTCCTCGGTCCTCCACTCGTTACCTGTATTAATGGCACCTGTGTGAACTCGTTATCAGTATAAAAGACACCTGTCCACAACCTCAAACAGTCACGCTCCAAACTCCACTATGGCCAAGACCAAAGAGCTGTCAAAGGACACCAGAAACAAAATTGTAGACCTTCACCAGGCTGGGAAGACTGAATCTGCAATAGGTAAGCAGCTTGGTGTGAAGAAATCAACTGTGGGAGCAATTATTAGAAAATGGAAGACATACAAGACCACTGATAATCTCCCTCGATCTGGGGCTCCACGCAAGATCTCACCCCGTGGGGTCAAAATGATCACAAGAACGGTGAGCAAAAATCCCAGAACCACACGGAGGGACCTAGTGAATGACCTGCAGAGAGCTGGGACCAAAGTAACAAAGGCTACCATCAGTAACACACTACGCCGCCAGGGACTCAAATCCTGCAGTGCCAGACGTGTCCCCCTGCTGAAGCCAGGACACGTCCAGGCCCGTCTGCGGTTTGCTAGAGAGCATTTGGATGATCCAGAAGAGGATTGGGAGAACATCATATGGTCAGATGAAACCAAAATAGAACTTTTTGGTAGAAACTCAACTTGTCGTGTTTGGAGGGGAAAGAATGCTGAGTTGGATCCAAAGAACACCATACCTACTGTAAAGCATGGGGGTGGAAACATCATGCTTTGGGGCTGTTTTTCTGCAAGGGGACCAGGACGACTGATCCGTGTAAAGGAAAGAATGAATGGGGCCATGTATCGTAAGATTTTGAGTGAAAACCTCCTTCCATCAGCAAGGGCATTGAAAATGAGACGTGGCTGGGTCTTTCAGCATGACAATGATCCCAAACACACCGCCCGGGCAACGAAGGAGTGGCTTCGTAAGAAGCATTTCAAGGTCCTGGAGTGGCCTAGCCAGTCTCCAGATCTCAACCCCATAGAAAATCTCTGGAGGGAGTTGAAAGTCCGTGTTGCCCAGCGTCAGCCCCAAAACATCACTGCTCTAGAGGAGATCTGCATGGAGGAATGGGCCAAAATACCAGCAACAGTGTGTGAAAACCTTGTGAAGACTTACAGAAAACGTTTGACCTCTGTCATTGCCAACAAAGGCTATATAAGAAAGTATTGAGATTAACTTTTGTTAGTGACCAAATACTTATTTTCCACCATAATTTGCAAATAAATTCTTTAAAAATCAGACAATGTGATTTTCTGGATTTTTTTTCCTCATTTTGTCTCTCATGGTTGAGGTATACCTATGATGAAAATTACAGGCCTCTCTGATCTTTTTAAGTGGGAGAACTTACACAATTGGTGGCTGACTAAATACTTTTTTGCCCCACTGTACATGGTCCCTCCAGTACCTCATCCTCTGTTCCCCATTGTGTGAGGCATTCACTGAGCATGTCATGGGTTGGGGCTTTTTTGCTGTACTTAGGGATCTTGGATGTTTCATCCTGGATAGTGGCTGTCACCCTCACTTGATGGCTAGTGCACAGTCTCGGGGTGCTGGATTTGGGATGGAACCCTCTTTGCATGGTTAGATTTAGATTCAGAAAACTTTATTGGTCCCAAAGGGCAATTAATATGCAGCAGACTTCAGAAAAACTTTATGCAAACATATCACAGTCACTCAGTACGTTTACATGCAGCCAGAGAAATTCGAATTATTGCCTTAGTCGGACTGAAATCGAACCGAACTGGACTTTGAATAGTCCGACTAAGCTACCCAGATAATGAGATTCAAAATCAAATTTCAAATTTCTCTGTATGTAAACGCTTGGCTGCTTAGTCAAGCTATTTGACCCGCCCCTTCTGGAAATGATGTCGGCAGCAGCGCCACGATAAACAGCTAAACAGTAAAAGAAGAAGACGAAGATGGCGGCTAACTCAAGCATAAGTGGAAGATCAGTACATTTTACATTTTTTCACTAACGCAACTGTTTCTTTGTTTGATGCGGACCGAAAGAACGCCCCTGTGAAAGGGTCGCATCACGCTACCTACTGTAGCAGCGGTGAGTGCAATTCTTTCAATAATTTGAATTTTGAAGTGACATGTAAACTGGGATATGGCTCTCGCCAGGGGGCAAATCCTTAGTCCGATTTCTGCCAAAAGCTCGATTTAGGTGTGGATGTAAACATACAGACTGTGTGTCACCACCAACATACAACAATAGCGGAGGCTTCAATGAGCAATAGCCATCGTAAATGGGCATCTATCAAAAGGTCTTATGTTACTTGATAAACACACTTCCTTCAGAATTTAACAGTTCAATGATGGAGACTGTATATAATAACTTATTGGAAGCTACACATTCACTTTTTCATGCACAGTTCAATGCACAATCTGTACGTTCTAATCTCAATTTTATACATTCTCCAACTACTTTAAGCACTCTGTTTTATAACTGTGGTACATGTAAATATATTTTTTTTCCTTTTTAAAGGTGGGATATGGAACTTGGAACAGAAAAACACGGCACAAAGCCTTCAGCCATCTGGGTGCAAGGCTCATTAACCCTCCCCCCCGCGCGCTCGCGCTCCGATGTTCAGGTCGATCAATATTCCTCACCAAACCCACTCTGATCCCCGATCCGAGCAGGACAATAAAATATCATGAGTTCAGCTCACTAATCATGTTCTCCAGCCCCGCTGATCACACACTAACTCTGATAAAAGCAGCTCCTACCTGTTTGAAGCTCAGTCATCGATTCAGTCCATGGCAAAGAGCTCATAGTTGTCCCACGGCTCCAAAACTTCCTGCAGTCCCTCTTAAGATCCTCTGTCCTCCTCACACACCATCCTGCATGCCTCACTTGTCCAATAAAAAAAAAAAGCAATAAAATCCTGCGTGGTGGGTCTTCCAGTCGAAAAAGTGGCCTGAAGCGCTCATCCACTTCAGCAACATGCTGTAGCTACGTGTTAGCTACAGCATATGGCAAGCAAATAAGGTATATAATCACCACACATCCCCGGTGCTTCCAGCTGCTTGACCTGCAGACTCCACAGTGCCAGCCTCACTATGCTGGATTATTTATGGTATTAGGCAACCCAAATTGGTGCCCGCTGCTCTGCCAGCTATTGGCTGGTAGATGTAAACAAAATGCCAACGTCGTGCCCGCCAAAATTAATATTTTACTTCAAATATAATTTTTAAAGGAAATGCTGTATTTTCATTCTACAACCCTCTAAACACCCCGTGGAGGCATTATTTTGTTAAAAATATTGCTTTAAATGAAAATATTCCATATACCACCTTTAACTTTGTGTGTGATTCTGTTATGTTTTGTGTCCTGTAGTGTTGTCACGGTACCAAAATTTCAGTATTCGGTACCGATACCAGTGAAAATCCATGGTTCTTGGTACCAATTTTGGCACCAAACCAACGTTTAATTTAGATTAAATTTACCAATAAAAATTCATATTTCTCGGTGACTGAGCCATACATTTTTGTTCACCTTTTGGATATAAAATCATAAAAAAGAAAACACTTGCAGTCTCGAGCAGTCGATGTCTTTATGTCATCCTGTTAGTTTTTTTACCCTAATTAAATGTGTAGGAGATTTAAACATTTAGATGATGATGCATTCAAACCGCACACTTTGTCACAAACAAACAACGCTCAGAGAAAGTAGTTTGCTTCGGGCAACGTAACCATAGCGAGGAACTGTAATTGACGCACAAGGGACCTCGCCGAAAGCTAGTTAGCTTAAATTGTTTGTGGCTGGCTTTTGTCGTTTTGAAGCTTGGAAAGCAGTAGAAGTTTAAAACATTGTCACACACAAAGCACCACTGAGACTCGGACGGCCTTACTTAACTTGTAATGTTGCTGATCAAGGCGTTGACGTTTTGGGCAATGTAAACACTAGCCTTAGCATCCGTGATGCTAACGTTGTAAATCGTATAGCATCCATTATGCTAATGATTTACTCCGAAAACTGCAGTTTATTTCTATCTGACTAATTCAGACATGCAAGGAAAAATATGATAAATAACTCATGACAGCAGTTGTAAATTGGAAATTAATTTGAAACTTCCCTGCTTGAACTCTTTCATCATATCCGGGTGTCGATCTTTCAGGTGTTTTATTAAGTTGGATGTGTTTCCTCCTTTTGAGAGAAAACTTCGATTACATCGTTTTGCAGATGGGTTTTTGATTGTCAGTAATGTTCCCCTTGTCATCAGCGTCAAATCCAAAGTACTTCTTCACATGGCTCTTTGCTCCTTTTTTGTCAACTAGTGGCCTTACCACATCAGCTGGTCCACCGCTCGCCATGACTCGGCATTCTGCAGCATTGCTTTAAAGGCGACTGCATGCGCGATTCATGTGAATCAAGGACCCGGGTTAAGACAGGTCCTCGGTACCTACGAAATCTCAGTACCGTGGCGTTTACATTGTTTTAGTACCGGGTTGGTACCGAAGTACCGTTTTTTTTTACAACACTAGTGTCCTGTTTGTATATCTGTTTGTGTATCTGCTGCTGTTGCACTATTCTAGTACTCTATTCTATTCTATTCTATTCTATCTTAGTTTGTAAATTTATTAAAACAAAGTTGATAATTTTGGTAATGTCTTGACTTGATTTTGCAATGTAAATTAAATATTATGTGATGCTATGTTCCACATACTGAAAATAAAGTAGACTGGTCATATTACTTCTATCTGGCATGAAATAAATATAAACATTGCTTTACGTTGTTTTGCATCTTTGTTGTCACCTCTGGTGATTTGCCTCCACAGCTGCTCGACCAAGATAAAGCCTGTCAGGAGATCACTCTGTACGATAACGCAGTGGAACTTTATGGTTCAAAACATCATGTATTTATCCTTCAAGGAAACTTTCATCCACCATCTATAAAGGAACACAAAAATAACATAAACTTGTCTTCTGCAAACTCCAACAAGACATGTGGAAATAAAATACAATCAAATTAGGTTTTCTTGGAAACACCAGTGATGTTAAACATCAACATTGTTCTGCTGTTTCCAAGAAATTTCTACAGTCACATATCAGAGACCTTGCCAAAGCTTCAGTCAACTTATGTCTCATAGCCTTTCCTTGCATTTGATTACACATTTTATTGAACCATCATGCCTTTGCCTCACAAACAAAATAAATCCAAGGGGAGAGAAGAACCAATTTTCCAGATTTATTTTCCTCTATACTGTCTCTCACTCTCTGTATTGTGGCCGACTGCTGTGCGACGCTGCTTCATAACTGTCAGGGTGTTCATTTCTGCCTCAAGTCTAATGCAGGGCAACAATAGCACAAGGGTAACATTAAATATTTACCTCTACATCTTCTCCCACTCTCCACTACAAAAGTCTCCAACAGTCTGGACAAACAACTCTCTACACGGGAGAGATTACATTATAAATACATGTAGTAATCCAAGGATACGAAAATTGAGGTATTGGATTTTCTTTGATTGTTAATTTTTACTGCAGTTTTGTTTTGTTTTTTTGTTTCTTTGTTTTTGTTTTTCTTTGCTATTTAGCCTTTTATAAACGCAGTCAGCTGATTTCTGCGATGAATTATTATAAATAGAACAATATATTTATTTATGCATCTTCCACATAATAAATAAAAAGTTTTGGTAAAAGTATTGCTATAGCTTCAATAGCTTCTGGTCTTTCGGTTAGCATGACAAAAATGATTAGCAAACTGGAATAGGCTTGAGAGCCTAATCAATTGACTATTAACATCAGTGCAGGAAAAAATACACAACAAAACAATTAGTACTTCTGTGGCCTTGATTAAGTCTTTGTTGATATTTTTATCAATTTTATCAAATCAACTGAAAGAAATAACAACGATTAAACAAACCTGTAGTTCAGTTCTTGACACTAGAAGTAAAACTACATTATATAGGCAGTAAATACAGCAATGCCATTTTTGCAAATGTTAAACTGTAAACTACCACAACCTCATAAATATGAACAAACAAGCTGCTGCTGAAGAATAAATCAGTGATTATGACATCTTTTTGAGATAATAGCAAAATGGGTGCAGTAGGTGGCTATTTTCTGTGTTTACCACCATTAACATAACAATCCGAGTCTGTGAAAAGCAAAAGCAAGCCCTTCAACTCTGAGGAGAATGATTGCTTTGAGATTACAGTTTTCCCCTCCCTGCTGTATATTCCAGAGACTTTATCTTTTTTGAATGATTTTTCTTTGAAAAGCTCTGACCTCCGTGTTATCAATTATATCTGTGAAAATAACATGCTAACAACTGATGCATATTAAGGCATGAAATTAAATGAATCTGCAGCAGTTCACGTGAACATTTATCGTAACATGTAAACACACACAAAGCTCCAGCACAGTCCATCCCGAGGTGCCATTATGCATGACCACTCAAGCAGGTAATTTAGTGACAATGAATAAAATGAGATGTAATTATTTTCAAGCTGGGCACTTGTTGAGTAAAGTTGAATGAGCAGACAAACGTGTTGCTCTCGGTTCTCCATTATTTCCATGCCGATGGGAGTTTTACAGTAGCCAGACGGAGGTTAACGCTCTGCAATCAAGTTGTATGTCAGCAAGCAAAGCGAGTGTGTTGGATGGGAGAGGCTGGGTGGAAGAGGCGCTGTGAGATGGGTGAGTGGCTGGACTGAGGGGGTGGAGGGGGGTGGAGGAGATGAAAAATAAGCTTCTGGCTATCATCACAAGAAATGGCCTAGACATCCACTTCTCTGTCTCTGCCACCCACCTTCCTCTTACCGTCTATCTCTCACACAGTTCTTGCTGTTCATTCGACCTTATTCTCAGCCTCTTGAGCTTTCTTTCCTTCTCTATCTCCCCTTCTAGCCTTCTTTCCATTTCCTAAGATAGCTTTCTAATTCTCTTTCCAGTGCCTTCCTCTCACCACGTTCTCTGGGCAGCAGTTATCTGCTTTTCCCTTTCGGTGTCTCCTGCTCCATATCACTTTAGACCACAGAAATTTTCTCTCCTCCCTCACATGCGTTCTGTTGTCTTTATTTCCTGTTCTCTGCATCTCTGTATCTCGTTTGTTTTTTTGTTATCTTTTTTTTTTTTTTGTCCAGCTCGTTCCCTCCAGTATACAATACAGGTAAAGGATAAGCTGATAAGTCTTGGTAGCTGACATCCTTTTACTGGCAGCTATCACTTGTTCTCTGATCCAGCATCCTTTGAAACACACCTTTTATTGTCTGTTTGCATATGTGTAATACAGCACAGAATATACAGTAGCCTATATGTACCCACCACAGCCAGGGGAGACACAACGCTGCCTTTGAACTGTCCACAAAAAGGCAACTCTGCCTTCTATGCACGACCAATGGAGCAATTTCAGTCAATTTCATACAGTCCTGTCATGGTAATTTGCATCCTTTTTGCTCAGTTGCTATCTATTTCAACCAAGTTTCACTCTCTCTGTCTCTCTCCCTCTCTTGCCTTAGTGTATTTTATCTGAAGTCTACGTCTGTCCTCATAAAACTCACACATACTTGTCATAGAGACATGGTCAAGCACACACTCTTGAAGAATCCCTTATGGTATTGGCTGGACTGGATAGGGTTGATCAAGGTTGTAGTAGGAGCCTTTAACATATTGCACACTGGTACAGCTGAAAAGAGTTTTAGTAGCTCTGATGCAGTAAATACATCTTAAAAGCTCTAGAAAGTCCTTGAGGATATCCAGATGTGACAAATGCTTGGAGAGGGCAACAAACTGTAAATCCAGGAACAGGTAAAGACTTGTAGGTGGTGCAAAATAGAGAAATGTGTGCTGTTGTCATGAATGCAAAATGTTAATTAGACAGATAAAAAGAATACCTTTGACATCACAAGTCTGAGTTCTGCAAACATTTTGCACAGTTAGATTTGAGTTGCAAACACTCATGTTTGCAAAAATAAGCTATGACTATTGGTTGTTTCTGCCAGTGGCGGCACAAACACAAAGCCTGGCCTGAGGGTGTTGCCACAGGAACAAACCAGGCTAGTATTTAAATCAAAGCCTTTCATTATTTTAGCTCATTTTAAACTCAGTGTGTTGGACTCAGCTCAATTTTCAACAGACCAAGTCTCACTTTACACACCTCAGGTATTGTTTGTCAGATGTACTTTATCAGGGGCTAAATGTACTTACTGCAATTTCCTGATCTCCTACTGAATAGTCATTATGTTTCTCATTCACACAACCTGGCATTGTGTTTGTTAGTGCCAGTTTCCTCTTGGAAGGAGGAGCTATTATGTTGTTTAGTTCCAGGCAATAGGCAGTAAGCGATGTACCTGTCTCTCTAACGTCATTTTAGAGCCTTTTGTAGCTGTGCTTCCTGGCTTGTTTTCCCTCATCATCTATCCATCAATTATCATTTACTTATCTGAAGGTTGAGACATCCCTCTGCTCGGCAACAGTCAATACCTGAGTATCAAAATGATGGCACAGAAGATGTAGGAAAGCTGCTCTTACTCCAGTAAAAAGGTTCTTCTACAAGTTTTTAAATAATTTTCTATCATTTCATTTGTTATTTGCAACACTTTGCCACATCTTTGTTCTACACTGCAAAGAAGAAACCTTCAGCCATCTACGGAATATTATAGACTTTCAGTTAAGAAGGAGGAGGTGTATAATGAACCTCTGTTCTGACTGGGCAAGGGCACACACACTGTGATATGCTACAAGACAAAGACAGGACTAAAGAGCCAGTCTTTGTTGGGTAACAAAGAGGCTGTAAATGGAGGGTGGCATGAATACATCACAAACCAATGAACCACACACAACTGCTCCCAAAGTTCACACTCTACCCAGAGTGTTGTGCCAACTCCTCACCTATGAGTTTATGTGGATTGTCAGTCGTCCAGGACATGTTAATCCTCACTCCTCACCTATAGAATTGTATATTTATTAAATGATCTGTGCAAGAGAAACCTTTCTTTGTGCCATTCTACATTTTTATATGTATGAAATGAGCTTTGATAAAAGGACTTGTTATTCTCCAGCTCCTCCTGGGGTATCCCAAGGCATTCCCAGGCAAGAAATGATATGAACTCCCTCCAGTGAGTTTATGGGTTTTCTCTCTGTAAAATATCTAAAGGGAAGCAGCCAGTGGGCATCCTGATGAGATGCCCGAACCACCACATCTGGCTTTTTTCTTTTACGTAGGAAAGCTGAAACTGCTCTGAGTCCCACTTCGATGATGAAGCTCCTCTTGTTGTCTCTGATATTTTGTCCCAGATAACCTTTAAAGAACAATAATCTCACCTTCTTGTATCCGTTTCTTGTTTCTTCTCTGCCTTCAGTTTGGCGTCAGATACACTCAAGTATACATTTGATAAATCAAATTCTTCAAGACCGTTTTTTATGTTAATGGGTTGTTTTTTAAGTGATTAGAAAAATAAATAAATGTGTTAAAATAATTTAAAACTCCACCTGAACTTGTAAATGAGTTGAATACAATCTCGATTCTGTCTTCATATTTTATTTTGTATTGTGAGGTGTTTTAATTAGAAATAGAATGACAGAAACAGATGTTTAAATCAATTCGGAGAAACGCTGAAGGAATATATTTTAACAGAAAGACACTATGTCCAACTTTGCTACAGTAGCGAGTCACATTACTAACCACACTCCAGTCAGCAGTGTTTTCACATGCTCCACAGTACAACAAGGCCTCTATGCTGCTGCATCCGTTGGGAGAGGGGTTTCAAAACGTATCTGAAGGGCTCCGGCTGAGACAACAGAGGCCCGTGTTCTCCTGCTGCTGCTGATCTGCTCCTGGCCTGGAGAAAGGGAGAGCAGAGGCTGCTGATGGAGAAGAGTTTCATGTTTCAAAAGGATTTTTTTCTCCCCTTGGTAAACCCAACTGGATCAAGGCAAAGATTAACACAACACATCGGTGTGCATCTGTGTCATGTGTGTTTATTATCATATTCTGAACCAAATTTGAACCACATAACAAAGTACCCAGTGTGTGTGTTTTGTTGTTCATATTCAGGTCACCAGTGGAGAGTCACATGCTCTGTTCTCATCAGCACCTGATCCCACCAGAGTCTGTCAGACAGCTCAGCAGAGCTCTGCATGTGCTCTTCTGTAAACAGTTTACAAATATCTGTGTAAGAGGCAAAAAGTCACATGGAGCTGTTATATCACAGTCCAAACCCCAGTTCCTCCCATATGCCTGCTTATCCAGTGTTCCACTCACTGAGCTGCAATAGCTGCCTTCTTTATAAAACACCAGCACAATATGCATCCATCACGTAGTGAAACCAATCCTGAGTCAGTGGATACCCCCCCAGGGAGTGATGGTGTGGGGATTTAAGTCCAGAACCAGGAAGTGTTTTGATGAAAGCAGCGGGGCCTTGGGGGAGTTTCTCCAGCCGTCCTCCTACATTTTACTTTCTTTGCCAGCCTAAACACATCTGTTCTATTCTGACCACCCACCCCATAGCACCACAGCTGCAAACTCACACAGAGCTACTCTCAACTATTTTTGACTACTTTTAATTCACCTCTTTTACGTTATTGTTAGTCCTCTGGTGTACTAAACAAACATATACAGTTCATTTGATTAGAAGACATTAAATGTCTGAGTTAAACAAAGATATGAGAAGACTGTGTTGAGATGTGATTTACAGGTAAGATCAGGTTGCAAAGGTGTAAAAAATGTCACATTTAAAAAGTGTGTCACCAACTTTTGAGGTTATGGTTAGTATAAATGTGTACTCAATCAAGTTTAAAGTTTTTTATATAAGTTTTTGCAGGAATTTAGTCAAGCTGGACACTTTCTTTCCAATTCTTCTAAACATCAGTCTGCCTCAACACATGAGCTTCATAATAAGATCATTGTTGGTTCATTGTGTCTACATGTCAATTACAATTCCCTTTTTATAGCTATTTCCACCCGTCCTTTTTTAGAATCACTGGTTAATCTAGCATGGATGTTTTTGTTCTGTGGGAGGAAACCCAAGTACCCAGAGAAAATATAACATACATGTTCTCCATGCATGTACAGGGAGTGAGTTAGTCATTTTCTTTGCCCACCTGTTCCTGTTCAGGGTCACAGGGAGCTGGTGCCTCTCTCCAGTGGTCATTTTACAACAAGGTACTTACAAGAAAACATTCTACTGAAGCAGGACTACAACAATATTTCAAATTGTGTCTCATCAGAATACCTGGACCAAGAAAATCCCCGAGTTTGTGCAAATAAACTGATGTTCACAGATGTGATTCACATTTTTCACATGGATGAAAATAAACAATTACAATTTATACTGGTGAAATCATTCTTATTACACTGCTTTTCATCATACTTGCCTAAAACTTTTGCACAGTACTGTATGTGGAGCATGCAAAATAGGTTTTGCCAAATGTTTTCAGCCATTTTGTATTCTCTGGACCATCTGTTGATGCATGTTGATGTTCATTTTGTCAACTGAACAGATAATATTTATTAATGTTTTCACATGTGATTCTTTATAGGAGAATTCATATTAGGCACATAATATCTCCAATTAGCTTTCAACACACCTACTTTTTGATTATTTATTTATCACTTTACAACTCATATAAATACTTCTAACTGAGCCGCTCACTAAATCAGTCCAATATGAAACCTCATTTACTATTTGATTTGTGTCAAACACATAAAGGCAGAGTTAAATCTGATTAACTGACCTAACAGACCTTTCAATCTCTCTGCGTGAAGGTTCTGCTGCCTTCGTCAGGCTTCATCAGCAGCTCGTTCATATTCATTATTCGAATTTGCTGGACTCAGATTGGCTAACAAACTAGCCTATGAGAACAAGGTATACTGTTTCTCTCCCCACTGTGCATTGCAACAGCAGACGTCGTGTCTTTCTGTTTGTTACGTCTTATGCTACAGCTTTTAGCCAGCAGCATGCTAGGTGTGGTTTGAACTGCAGGAACTGTTAAATACTAACGAACAAAGGAGTTGTGATGAAACAGATACAGGCTGTTCGAACTTGGGAGAATTCGGGTTTTATCACCACCTGCATAGTTTGAGAGATAAAAACAGAAAGAGAAGTTGTTGACCTGTTTTCATACCCACTATGAAGGTAAGAACACCTGTGGAGCTAAAATATTCAACAGAAACCTCAGAAAAACCGTTTTTTATGGAAGGGCCTCTTTAAGCTTTAAGGAAGGGGCAGTGCTACACCTAAACCCTTTGATATTAAAGGTTCCTGCAGAACAGAGAACACAAAAACAAAAACATCAGAAACATTATTAAATGTTAAACATTCAAATTATTCTTATTATTTTAGAAATGAAATGAGACACAGTTACTTCTAGTTTTCATCACAATGAAAATAACATAAGATAAAAAATTTTAAATTTGTGATAACTTATCAAACATAACTGAATGAAATAGTGGGAATACGTGGCACTAAAGGAGATTAAAAACTGTCTTGGATTGGCCAGACAATTTTGGCAGAGCTTTCTTCTTTAATTTTAACCTCAAGGTCACACCTCTGCATTTCATGTTTTTCATACGCTTTCATTACAATACATCCACTTATATCTGAAGGCAGTGTAATTACTGAAGCCATGCTGCCCAGCCAAACAGCCCACTCTCAATCCATCCGCAGCCCCTCTGAGCCCCACCCAGGGTCTTACTTGGTTGTTAGAGAGCTGGTTGTGTTTTCTTTGTGTGGCCAGACCTCACTATCACATTACTGCACACATGCTGATGCAGCAGCAAATCCCGTCCACCCCCTCCAGCCTCGTCCCAGCCTCTTTCACAGAGCAGCCTAACAAAGGAGTGAAGCAAATGGAGATTTCAATTTAGGTAATGCCACATTACACTTTCCAATCACAGAAATACGATGTAACTTTTGTTATCACCACGCCTAAATATAAGATTAAAAGCTGAAGTATCCAGAAACTGCACCCCCCATCAAGCCTCAACCCCAGAATAACTCTGATTAATTTTCACGAAATTAGTCATCGTGCCTTTACACATCTGAGCCCAGATGAGAAATGACTGAAAAGTTGGATTTGCCTGGAGGAAATATTCTCTCAACTTTGATTTTATCAAGCTGCGCAGAGACGACTGGAAATTAAGTTCAGTCCCAATTTCAGAGGATAAGAGGATGCAACTGACAGTTTTACAGCTGTGATAATACAGTGGTGTGAAAATGCTTTTCCTACAGGTTGATAGGCAAATGAATTCACTACGTTTGACAGATAACCAAGTATTTTAAGATATATACATCTATATGTGTGTGAGTTTTAGTGGCAGTTGCTGCTGGTTACATTTAGATTCATATTACATGATTTTCTTCCCTTCTTGTCAGTGAACAGGGAGCTAAACAGGGTTCAAATTAGGGAACGCATGAATGGAAATCATTAGTGTGTGTGTTAGAGTTCTTAAATAAACAAAACCCTTCCCTGCTTTAATAACATTTTCTTCGGAACCAAAAAAAAAAGTTGTAAAACTGCTGTCTCAGCTTAGGAATAAAACAGAAATATTTATCTGACAGTATTGCTCAACAAGAGAATTTAAAATTACTTTAATTTTTTTCCCCCAAAATGCTAAATTACTTGTTATTGTTAATCCCTAAAATCACAAACACATAAGAAGTAAAATGATTTCTTCTGAGTTTAGAGTCATAACTTTGCATGGTACATTAACCTTTACAGCAGGTATCCCTGTAAAAATCAGGAGCTGTAAAAACAGTAGTTAGAAAGAATCACTAATCATATGAGCTTCTAGATTTTTGTTTAATTTGTGGATTTTGTTGGAAATGCGTGTAAAAAAAAGCTCAGCTACAGGATTTCTGACATCAGTGGAAACAACCTTTAATGAGAAGTGATTTTATATCTGTAACAGGTTTATTCTTATGATTTTACACTGCGTCCCCACCGACTGTCGTAGCAGACACAACAGTTGGTCGGGTGAACTTCAGCTGCTGAAGCAAAAGCAGAAAGAGACGGCCGGGTGTTTATTTTTCCTCCCCACTGAAAAGACCTCCATTGATGGTTTTGGATATGCTGCCCTTTCGGAGACACAGAGCTGAATTGACCTGGCCTTTCTTTTCCTTTTTTCCTCCAATCCTGCCTACCCCCCCACCCCTTTCCTCTGAGTCATACAGGAGCTGGAAGGGAGCTTGTAAAGTCAGCAGCAATACGTTGTGTTATAAAAATAATCCAGGTTTTATTGGGATTGCCATGGGAGGGTGGCATGGGGGGGTGTGGGGGGTTAAGTGGTTATACAGCACAATTCACCCCTCTGAGCAGAGAAGAACAGAGCTGTTATACTGTACTGGCTGCTTGACAGAAACACACACACACACAGATACACATATTGGGAGACAGAAGAGCTATTGGATATAACAGAGGTGTTTTCTTGGGAACAGCACAAAGGTAGGAGTGTTGACATGTTCATCTGTCTCCATGTGGATGTGAAGAGGCAGTGTGTATGAATAAGCATGTGGGGGTATTAACCACATGCTGATAGTTAAACTGCTCCTCTGACAATGAGTCTTAAGTCTCTATCTAGTGCCCACAGTCTGCTTCCTAATGGTACCAATCCCCTCACATCCCCAGCAGAATGAAGATGCTCCAGTAACTTTACTGTCTGTCAACTAATGCTAAGTAACACTAAACAGTCCTACGGAGTGCCGTCTAAATTCCACATCTGTCTCATTTTTGCTCGAGTAGGAGTTTCTTACTGAGATTTCAAAGAACTTGATCAACCCTATTTGGAACAGAGAAGCAGATATACCAGCATAGTTTCTTAAAAAATCTCAATTAAAGGTGGCTTTGGCATAAAGGTCATGGAAAAAATGGTGCTAGAACAAGTTCAGAGGCTGTCCCCAGCAGTTTCAGGGTATCATGATTAAAGCCGTGAGCGGCTATAGGTCTACATACGACACACAGCTTGAAGGACAAAAGGCTCTCAGAGAAAATTGATGGATTCTGAAAGGGCACGGTCAGTCATTTGTCTTTTGTTTTTCCTATCAGAGGCCTTCAGTGTTGTTGTGTCGCAGAGGACAACATTATAAAGCATGAAAGATTGCCTAGCTTATGGGTATTTATGGCAAGTGTAAGTATTTTGACTGTTTTTCACGGCTGAGTGAGTTGCCCTTTCAGATTTTTAAGCTGCTTGGGAAAGGCACTGCAACACCCCGGCTCCAGAGACTGGGAGATATGCAGCGCACATAGCTGCCTAGCTAGTTAGAAAGAAGCTTTGTTTTCTCTGTCACTGTCCAGAAAGAAGTCCATGAGGACACTTCAGGTCACAGCAGTGGAATTATTCCCTTGTTTGAATGGGTGAGGGTGTGGGAGGTACAAGCAGCTGTCTACAGAATTCAAAGACTGTCAAGCCTTCACATCTGTCTCATCTCTGATGAGACGAACCTGTTAAATTAGCCCGCTAAAATGGGTAGTGGTTATGATGGGAGTGGGAGCAGTGTGACAGGGATATATGTCAAGAATTGGATTAAAGCAGATGGCTTTCTGAAACCTCAAACTGGTTTGATTAGATTTTCACTGCTGAACACTGATTGAAGTGTGATTGCATTAGATGACACTGGAAGGAAAAATACAAGCAAAAACAAGCTCGACTGCTGAAACGTGGCAGAATCGTAATCCTTTTTATCCACAGATGCCTTTAACAACAGTGTCATCTGTGAGTTGTGTCTATATTACACCAGGTTTAAAGGGTATCTATTATGTTATTTTTTTAATTTAAGAAAACAGTTGTTTAAAAATCGAATGTAATATTGTAAAGGATTTAGTAAACAATAGTGTCTAGTCATGGAAAAACCAGGAACAAGTCATTTGACAAAGGTCATTTTAATTATGAAAGAGTGGTGTGAAGCTTTCCAACAATATCTAACACATAGAAATCCAAACAAATTTAAAGAAGATATGACCATTTACACTATGTTTTATATATGCTTTAGTCAAAACATTAGTTTATAAGTTACTAGTTATGCATGGATTATTGATTAATAATACACATCTTTTTGACAGCAATTTAACCTGATTTTACTAGCTCATGTTTGTGAGGACAACTACAATACTATGACCAATCAGGGTTCAGGGTTCAGGGTGGGTTAAAGCAGTACAAAATAACTTTTAAAACTTTAAGTTACTGTTTTGGAACTTGTCTAAGTGGATACTAACCAGGAAACGTGTTCGGCTTCATATTAAACATCAGTCGTGATGCTTCCATAGGCCCTATAAACTTATGTGCTCCGGCTGGTTCCTTTGCTGCTTTAAGGTGACAGCTGTTTGTTGCAGCAGCAGTCGCCATTCGCTCCTACAAAGGCTAGCAGTTAGCTTTTTTGGCTCACTGACCAGAGTTTGCTTTTCATTGGCATCAAGTCAGAGGACAATCTAAAAGAGTACCAAGCAAAGACCTTTTTTTTTCTGTTCTGATAATAATCATGCATTAAAAATAAGAAGCAAAATTCACCACCTTGTCTGACAACATCGTTATCTGCAAAGCCGGTTTGAGCAATGGCCGTCTAAGACACGGGCAATTACCATATAAGGACCAGGTAATTTCTTTGTAATTAGGGGACTGTAAACGGAAGCGTTACCGTAGTTTCTGCATAAGCAGTAGTTCATTAGCAATTTGCCTCTGCACTGTGGGTGGAACCGTTGGTTTGGAGGATCCCCCCGCCCCTCCCCGTTGCTGAGAACATGCTGTTTATGCTAGCTCTACCGCTAGCTTACAGCCCCTGATACCCCCAACCTAACATTACCAGTGCAAAGAAAATGGTGAGCAATATTGGAGCTTTCCAGTTGTACCGTTTTGAGCCAGATACCAGCTCAGACAAGGAAGTAGTTGTAATTCTGCTTTTAACCACTGGATGGGAAAAGCAGAAAAGTTATTTAGTACTGTTTTAATGTATGGGCAGCAGCACATCTGAAGTCTCGTGAAGGTCTGAAACTTATACATTTTCTCTGGCTATGGTCAGTTATTTATCATATGTACATATTGTAGCAGTATGTAGTAGATATTATGTACTGTGAAAAAGGAATGTACACACAATAGGAGTTTATGAGAAGTGCATAGATTCTTTTATGCGTTAGCAGCATCTCATCCCACTTATTCAACATCAACATGTTTTGCTGCATGTTTTAGGGCTTAAAATATACAAATAACCAAATACTATGTTTGCTGCTTTGTGGATTTTCACATTTTGCAGGGGAAATTCTAGAACACAATCACAGCAATCGAGGTGAGATCACTGTATTATAACTGCTCATTCTAATTAAATATTGAGTATGTAAATATATCAATAAAATATGTGAAATATGCACAGTGAGTCAGCAATTCATGTTTTCCAGTCTGCAGATGTTCTCGTTCCCTCACCTACAGTTCCTTACCATTAAATATCCTTACCAAAAACATCCTTTTATTTGGTCTGATCCGAGTTAAAGCTTGATGCCATGTTTTCACTGCCCACTCCTTCATTACTTCTGGTATTTTATTGTTTTTGAGTGGGCGGGATTAAACTTACATAAAACAGCACTAAATCACTAAAAATTAAAAGTTTCCACATTATTTTTAAATTGGATGGATGCACTTTTGGTTAAAGTTGTTATATTAGGAATGTTTTGAGAAAAGAAAAAAAAAGATTTTTGTAATCCAAATACAACATCTGCATAGCAACAGAACATTCACATATTAATACATCTAGTTTAAATGTTGCCTGTTCTGAATGGACTCAGTTCTGTCTTTATTCTCAGCATAATTACATTTGAAATTTAGTTTCTCATGTTGGATCTGTGTCAGAGTTGTTAAATCAGCTGTTCATATTAAAAAGGTCCAGTCTGAGAAGCTCTTTCTCTCTGCTGGAGCTGGTTGAACGAACTGTTTTCAACATTTGCTGCAGCTTTGTCATAGACAACAAGTTGACCCAAATGATGTGCATTCATCGCCAGCCACCAAAAAGCCTGAGGCAGAAAACGGCCTTTTGAAAAAACGTGCCGATTTCATTAAACCAAGGATTGTTTTCATTCAGATTCTGGCTGAACTTCTGGCATTCCAAATGAGAGAATCAAAATGCAGGCGTGACCACAGCAGATTGTGTTGTTTCTGTCTGCAACAGAACAGGTCAGTGGAGCTGCTGGCAGATGCTGATGTTTTTTTGTGTTTTTGCATATGAATATCAGCTAAAGAAGATTCAGGAGGTAGAATTTTCAAAAGTGCTGAAGCTCAAGGGAAGTGACGGTACTCTACCACCTTAGAACCAGGGGTGTAGCTGATACCTAGAGGAGTGGAACAAGGGTCCCGGGGGCCCTGAGCCTGCATCGCTCAGCAGTTCATCCCTCTGTGTCGACATACAGCACACTCTCAGCTGCAGGCTGAAGAAATTTAATAACCCCCAGAAGCTATCCTTGTTCACATAATGATGAATTAGCATACGGGTACCCCTTTAAAAGAGAATGAACAGCAGTGGCGCAAACAGAAAATTAAACAGAGATCCAGCACTGATTTATTGGCTCGGTAGCTTTGTGAAATTAAGTGAAAGAAACTCAGGGCTGAACCCATGCTTTGTCTCTGTCATCTAGCTGATCTATCATCATGACTTTCAGTAGAATTAAGCTCCTGTGTAGTGTGAGACAAAAAAACAAAACATTTCCAACCTGAACAACCTCGTTTTTCATCATTTCTATCCCGACACCACAGTTTCAGTTGAAGGTCGACTCTCAAAGAATAAGCAAGTTCATGAAGTGATTAAAAAACGCAATTATCAAAAAAATATATATATATATTCATTCTCCAAAAATTTCTATTGTCACATTTTAACATCATTTTAATGAATTTACTAGTTGAATTAAAAAGAATTGGTGATCAGTAATTTCCTTCTTGGAAGCAGGAAGCCACTCATCACATGGGACATGCTTTTATACACTCATCTCAACAGATATTAACCACCAGGCAATTGTAGAGGCAATGATACATTGAGTCCTTTCATCTCAGATAGAGATGAGAGATTTCTCCACTTTGTTCCACAAATGTTTACCATGAAATTGCACTGAAATGAAATATGACAGATCAGCAGCCCCTGAAAGCAGTTTTCTATCAGAAAGCTAACGGTGCATAAAGACTTTTAAATTGATTAGAACTATTTGGATTCTCGGATGCTAATTTATTACTTTTTGCTAAATCTCAGAGATTTGTCTGATATTTCAGTTTTTCATTTCTGCTTTAAAGGTCAGTTCTGCCTTTTTTAATTGGATGTTTCACTGACAAGAAAAGCTGATATATATCGCTTTATGAATCCCAAAGTATCCAGATTTTAATAAAGATTTATATTCTAGATGTATGACTTGAATCCTTCATATCTTTTACCGGTGACAGTAAATCTGCACAGACATTATCCGGTTTTTAAAAAATCCACCTGCAATCATTTAAACGCTAAGAATATCTGTGCTTAAGAAAAACATCTCCTGCTTTTCTTGGAGGTTAACTCCAGGTAAATGAGGTAATTATTCCAAAATCTCTTTCTCAACTCTGAATTTCAGCCAGAGTCAACTTAATGTCTCATTGTGATAAAAGAAATGACCAAATTGGGCAGTAAGAGAGGAGATCTGCAGCTCACAGGAGATGACCTGTGCTTAGCTTCTCGATTAGATTTTACCCCACTTTTCTCTGCCTACCCTGATTTCTTTGTTTGCCAAATGTATTAAATATCTGTATTTGTTCTTTCTTAGCACTTGCACAAACTTGGTGCTGCCAGTTCTGAGAGCATAAACATCTGAGAGTGGAACAAAACTGTGACTTTGCATTTTGAATCCACCAGGCTTTCATATAAAAGAAAATGTGTGTGTCTGTGTGTGTGGGGACGTGTGTTACTCTTTAGGGTTTAGTTGCCATCAATACACACAAAATCTCTTTCTCTGTTGTTGCTGGGGAAGATTGACCTGGATTGTGAATCGCAAGTTAATCCTTCTATCGTATCTTATCTGAAGAGCTGGATTTTCTAAGACAGAAGCTAACAGTGCAGATTAAGCTGTATTCTCTTCTGGGTTTATGTGTGCACGCACTCTTTAGATGTTTCTTTGTTTTGCATTTGTCCTGTTTCCAAAAAAGCTCTGACAGTAAGAAGGAAGATTTTCAGAACCTAAGGAAGAGGTTCAAAACAAAAAGAAACGCAAAGTGTAATTAATCAAACCACAAGTGAATGCAATGCAGCCTTAATAAATATTTAAAACAGATAATAGCTTACAATGTTTCACCTCTAAACTCTTTAAACAACCTCAGTTTGGAGAAGCAGAGATTAGTTTGTTTTTTCATATATTTTTCAGTTGCATATCTCTAAATGTAAAACTGACATTTGTAAATGGTTATAAAATTACATTTGGATGTAGTGTTATTTCAATGTTAAGAACAGAGTTGATTTGGGACAGCAAGTTCCAATGTGGCGAGCTGCTACTTCAGCTGCCTGGTCAGAACTCTCAAAATTTAAAGACCCACTCCGATGAAAATTGTGTTTTTTGTGTTGTTAATGTGTTCTTGTTCTTCATTGTTCTGATGCTAGAGGACGTATCTTAAGAAAATTAAACTCAAACTTGCATTTCTGAGTATTTCTGCATTCAAGTCGCTGTGAATCAGTAGCAGAGGCTACAATGTGGCCTAAAACAGACTGGACTTCTGAAGTAGAAACTCCACTAGTGGTCCACAAGCTTCTGCTCCGCTCCTTCTCACTCGCTCAGGCTCTGAGTAGTACAGAAGATGACGGCGGATCAACACGAGCTGTATATGTTTACCTGGAAAATGGCACCGTTTTTGTGATTTTGGGTAAAAAGACCATAATTTTAATTTAAAGACCACTGAGACGCTTTAAAATAACTCAAAAGATTATCAGAGTTGGTTTTTAAACTGTCCAAAGAGTTTTCTGAAGCCCACTTCCAAAAATCTAAACTTTCTCTTGAAGCATTTAGGAGTTTATTTTGCTAAAACGAACTGGTTTTTGACCTGCATTCCACTTCTTAAACGATCCAGAGAAATTTTTTTTTAATTTCCCAACAGCTGATAAAATGTTGCACTTTTTCCAAGAACTAAAGGAAGTTTCAGGAGGATCACACTTCAAAATAACTCATTGTTTGGTTTGGTTATGTTGATAGAAGTCATTTGATCTGTGACAAAGAACAAACAGCTGTAACCAGACTGATGTAACGTCACAGTGCTAATGGCTACATCATCCCCCTATTCATCCATCCCTGTCTTTCTGGTGTCTGTCTCCAGCTGTCACCGTGCGAGAGGTGGGGTACGCTCTGGATTAGTTGCCAGTTGGCTGCTCCATCATTTACTGCCTATTTCCACTAAATAACTATGACTCAGAGATCGGGTTAAAGCCCAGTTTTCATACACAAGAGAATGTCCAGAAAATCTGTCCGAGTGAACGTTATCACACTCACATGCATTGCATGATGTATATCTTCACAAACATTACTAATCTGTGCTTGCATTAGGTGTTGCAGATAGGGATCTGTTTCTGTGTTTGGTATATCACATGAATTCTTATCTGCCATATCAACAAAAAGCTGCAGAAGACTGACAGAAAAAAAACGGAATAAATTAGCAACAGTTATCATCAGTCACACTTCTATCACTATCTCTGTGAGTTCACAAGAGGATTATCGATGTTTTCACTCACATGTTCAGCTGGAAGTTGTCATAATGTAAAACCACAGAGCTGCTTGGACTGTGTATAAAGTTTTTTCACATATACACCCTCATTTAAGCGATGGAGCACATACGTGAAAATAGTTTATTTTTCATTTAACAAAGTACAATTTATGACAAATTCAATATTTTGTACAAAAACAGGGAAAACGTGAAATAAAACATTTATTTTTGCTCATTTAGACTTATCATAATTCACTCCTGTAAACACACAGATGGCCATAAATGTCTCATTAGCTGTGAGATTAGATGCAAAAACCAAAGGTGAAATAACCCAAATGTTTTCTTTAATCAGCCCAAAGAAAAAAACAAAAGGATTTTCATCTAAATGAATTATATCAAGGTATAGTGGAGCATTTTTTCCTTTCTGTTTAGTTTTTCAAATGTGTTTTTTTTCTGCATGTGTGGGTGGAAACACATAGTGTTACTTTTCTTTTGTTAATTAGGTTTACATTCATTTTTAAATGTGCATCACATTTAGACGGCTATATTTATTCCATCACTCACATCAAACAAAATGATTTACAGGCTTGTTTGAGGTCTTCCATTCTGATATTTGTTTTAACGTCTACATTCATTATTAAAGTTTCTATTCCCCAAAGAAAAAAAAGGCTGCTTTGCTTAAGATAGTCACGCCTTCTCCACCTCTTCTCCAAAAATAATGAATGATGCATGCAGCAATGACATCAGCAATTCTCTCTGAATGGAAACCTCTGTGTTGCAGCTGAAGTGTGATGCATGAACAATTTAGAAAATCAAGCCGTAGAAGATCTCTTGAGCTGCAAATTGTCATGAAGGATGTCAAGACAAACTGACCTTTAGGCTGAAGTCACTTAAGACTGATCCATTTGTGTGGAGGGTTAAGTCACTGCACACACACTAAACACGGCTGTGATTCAAGAGGAAGCCATCTAAGCTAATCAAAGGGGAAGTGCTAATTTGCATATCTTTCGCATCTCATATTAATTTTCAGGAAAAAAGAAAAGACTACTGCAATGCTGCAATTACTTGTGCATTCGTATTCTTGTTTATCAGATGCAGTGAAAAACAGCGAGAGCTGCTGACTCGCTATCGTTCGCTATCTTCCTTTTGCCGCTCTGCCAGCCTTTAAACGGTAATTTATGCTTTCACTCTCTTGGGGCCTTATGTTCAAAGACATTCGTGCATGGGAGAAAGTTTTCCTTCCACTCTGTTGATGATGGTACATTGAATAAAAAACTGAAATGCTGACAAATTGAGTGCTCCTTCACACCCACTGCAGGTGTTTGAACAAAAAATAAATAAAAATGCTCATGAATGGTCTCCCTTTGGAGTGAAGGTGTGAATTAAACGCCGGAACAGTTTCAGGACAAAATGTGAGACATTTTTAAAGGAAATAGACAAAAACAATTGAGTGGCTGTAACATGGGCAGCTAAAACAAGTTTCTGACCATCTGTGGAAAAAGATGAAAAAAAGCTAAATAAAAGAATGACGTGATTCTAAAATCAAACACTTTTTTTTGCACAAATGAAAGATCTGAGTGGCTTTTGCTGGTATAAAATCAAATTATTTTGTTTTCTGGATCTCTGAGAGAAAAAAGCACCAAAACAATTGAGGTCATGCATGGAGCTTCACACATTCCACATGAAGTCTGTTTCAGCACACCTTGGCTGCAAATAACCCCGTCACATTAATTTTCCAACAGTCTATTCCATTTTCAAGCGTAATCGACTGGAGGAGACAAAGTGAAGGTTGAGCCTTACTTGGACTGCTTGTTGAAAAGTGCCTCACTTTTTATTTGAATTCTTAGAAGGCCATTCTCACCCAACAAAAAACAACTTCTAAGCATTAAAAACACAAGATTTTCTCTTGATGTGGCCCAAGGCTGTTCTCTTTTTCATCCCTAAGCTGTTTTTAACCACAATGCAGAAAAAAAAGAGTCCAACTCTAAATGGGTTTTCAGCATCCAAACCCAGAAACTCTCAGCCCAAACCAGCCTACAGGGTTGTACCTGATGTTTGTTTCAGATTACGAGTGTCATGACTCGAGAATACAGATGATGGAAAACCAAAATAACTTTTTTTTTTTACAAATAAATTATTTTGAAAATATTGGTTTGCACTGATATTAAAAAGCTCTGTCGTGTTTGAAAATGTGTCATTTTACAAAAAAAAAAGAAAAGAAAAACAAATACATTTGCAATTCTTTATGTTCTGCCTGATTTATGGAGATTATCATTTTAATATTTTTTTCTAATCTTGACCCTTAATCTTTGAATTATAATCTAGAGTTTCTTGTATTAGTTCATGTTTTTATCCTAATGACTCTGGATTATATCTCTGACATTTTCATTATAATATAATAATATGTACAGTATAATATAATATAACCATAATGATAAAATACCAGCATCTCCATCAGGAGACTCCAGAGCAGAAATGCAACATGATTTTCACTCTTTGGGTTTTTTTACAATGTTTCTTGTGTTAACACCAGGATCCCTAAATGCAGAAGATTTTCGTAAAATTACTCCCTGAGTTCATAAAGTGTCAATGAGGATATCTGTGAACTTCTTTTGTTCTTATGTTTTGATAAAACATCTCATTCCAATAACAGATTTAACTGCACATTTCTCTCTGTTCATTTAGTTTGTTTTGTTTGTTTCAGACTTTTTGACAGTTTGTTTCACTAATACTGTTCACGTAAACTTCTGTTGTGTTTTCATTGCATCATTTCTCAACTCATTTCATCTACTATTTTTTTCTTTTCAGTGCATATAACCACTGATATTAACATCAGGCAGATCACCTGTTACTCTATTTACTGCTGGAAAATGATTGCACTGTATTTTTTTGCTGGTGATAAATTGCTGATGTTTTTTGTAAAGTAATGTAGCAACCCTGTTTCAATGTTCTGTTGCACATTATGATGGTGTAGGCATTGATGTCTGGGGTGAGAGAAGGCGTTCAGGTAAATGTCTGATGGGGGTGTGTGAGAGTGAAAAAGAAAGATGGGGAGATGTGGTGGTAGTAGTTGTGGCAAGGTTTCAGCGTACAGGAACTATTTTTGTGGGCTAATAAAAGCAACCTGTTGAGCAGAACATCGGCTATTCTTCCAACATTGTGCACGGTGTGACACAGCTGACACGATGCTGCAAGAGGGCGGAGTCAGTGTGACAGTGTGACAGATCAAACTTGCAAATAATTGTTCAAAATAATATTTTTTTTCATAAACACTTCTGGGAAAATCATCTTCTGTTGAAACTTGCAGTGCAGTTAAGAGTGAAACATACAGTATCCAGATGACTGATATTGACACAGATCTGTCAGATTTCAGACGCTCAGCTCAGGTGATCATAACAGAAAAAAGATCACAGACATTTTCTCTTTGATTACTAGTACATGAAAGTTTTCAGACCAGTCATGACATCAACAGCAGACTGCACTGCAGTGATCATGTGACATCATTATCATCATTTTGACTGTTATTGAATATTTTATCTGAAGTCATGAGAAAATGAAATTTCAGGGATCTTAATGTTAATACAAAACACTACATACTCATTTGTAATTTCTCTGCTATCCCAATATTGCTGCAATAAAAAGGAACTTTACTGACTTTAAATATCAAGTTTAGAAAGTTTCATGTTGTACTACTCAAGCAGCAAAAGTTGGATAAGGTGCTACTCCAAAAGTAGAATTCATAATAAAATCTTTGTCCTGAATATGTTCCTGACAAAGAACTCAGCTGCACTCTCAGAATGTAGAAAGATTCATATATATTTAATCCCAAAAGGACTGGAAATAATAATACAAAGTGTATATTAGAGTTAGAACACGTTTTTCAGTTTGCTGGAGATCATTTCAGTCAACGTAACGATCAATCATGCTAATTGGGAAAGTTACCAGAAGCTTTGCCAAAGAAATGTAATCATAATGAAACACATTGGCATGCTGGAATAGCTGCAATATCTCTGGCAGTGTTTCCCAGCGGCTTAGATTCAATATATTCAGCATAATTTTACCGTATCAGTATTATTTGAGACGGTCCCTCTGTGTGTTCCATTGTGAGGACATTGAACTATCCTGAGAGCCAAAAGTTTCAACAGAAAGCCTGAATCTTCTGTTGCTTTGATTTAAGTGTTGTTCTTTTTTTACTTTGTTTGTGAGGATCCACTTTTTTACTGAAATATATAAAAACAATAGATGATATTTATCTTACAAAAGTTGATTATGTGAGTAAAAAGTAATCCACAGGCAAACGAGGACAACGTGTCAAGATGGGGGGGTGAAGACCTTCATTGAAGACCGTCGTAGAAGTTTGGTGATAAAGTTTCACAATATGTAACAAGTTGACGCCCTGTCAGAGACAAGCTGCAGTCAAAATACAAGATTACAATATAAAAGTCATTTTATAGACATTTTAGAGCTTTTTATTTCTTTTTGGAGACGCTATACTCAACCACTCCTCTCTTACTTGGATCATGTTCTTTTGAGATTGTTGTACAGACACAAATGACTCAATTTAACCCTAGAAATGTTCAGACTGCTCCAGTTATAAAGACACTAGATATAAACCCTACGTAGTAAGTAACTCCCTGCTGGTCAATTATTTTACAAACCATAAACACTCGGCTTCAGTCTGGAGCCACAATTTTTCTTTAAGTTATGGGGGATAACAATAATAAAATTAAAGTGCAGCTTTGAGGAACATTTAAAGGAACATTTTATTTCAGCTCCAGTTAACTGTGTATTTACTGGCAGAGAGAAAATCAGGTTTAAAGTCTAAACAAGTAACAAATAGTCGGGCTGTAGAATTTAGATAAATGGATCAATTAGAACATTTTATTTGTACAGCACCTCTCTGGTCTGACGGACCACCCAAAGCACTTTCACACCACAAGTTACACACACACACACACACACACATACCAGTTTGCTAATCGGGGGTTACATGAGGTGAAGGCTGAGGACACTTAAACGTTCGCTGGTGGAGGCAGGGATCAAACCACCAACCTTCCAATTAATAGATGACCACTCTTCCTCCTAAACCATGTACATTTATTACCTCCACAAAGGAGGTAATGTTTTCATCTGGGTTTGTCTGTCTGTTTGCAGGATAACTAAAAAACTTGCGGATGGATTTTGATGATATTTTCAGGAAAGGTCAGAAACGACCCAATAAGGAACAATCTATTAGATTTTGGTGGTGATCTGGATTACCGTCTGGATCCGGGAATTTTATTGAGGATACGGACAAAGTACTTTCTACAATATGTCCAAGTGCTGCTTGGCCAAGGTCCGAATGCTTTTCAAGTTATATTAAATGATATGAATAAGTTGTCATAAAAATTCCCTTTGAAATACGAAGCAGGACTAAGTTTGGGCTTCTTATGTTTGTGGAGAAATGAACACAGAATTATTAAAAGAGACAGTCAGGAGGAGACGTGAGTGAGGAGGTGGACTTAAAGATGCTGGAGAGATAAACCCCTGCAGATCGAAATCAGATCAGAACAAAAGATTTTTACTAGTGAGGCCCAGTGAGTTGTTTTAAAACATAAACATTTTCCTCTGAACTGCCCCGTTTTTTTGGCATTAGAACATCATAGTAGTTTCATCCTGATTCTCCAAACTGAGATTGTTCTGACTCCACCCCCTGGTTAAAAGTCCTCCAAAAATCACTTGTTAAAATTAAGATTTTTTTAAAATGCACCTAACCTTTAAACACAAATAGTTAAAGCTCCAGTATGTAAGAATTAGACCTTGTTGTCAAATCTGAGTTCATGTATAAAACATCTGCTTTCAGCCCCTCCCCCTCTTCCCCTCCCTGGTTTTTCTGCTGAGTTGCCAAATCTGATGTTGATTCTCGTTTTGTTTCTCTTGTATTTGTTCAATTTTTGGGAATGTCTGAAGGTCTATTTGTTCAGCATTGAGTTTTCCTAAGTGTGTTTGAACGCCCCATCACAGCTGCTCAGTTGGAAGGATGTGGTAGTTTCTTACTTTTTGCTGCTGCTCATTGTAGAATTCCAGCTGATTGTGTTGAAGACTTGGCAGCCTTGCAGACTCACATGTGATTCATTATGGAACCAGGAAGTCTGGATGTATAAATAATGATTCCGCCAGGTTAGCTTTTTTAAAATGACCGAAACTAGCGACCACCCAGCCGGCTGAGTCCGAGATCTGTTACAATGTGACTTTATTTTCAACATCGGTGGGACTTTAAGACTGTTATGTGAGTAAAATTCTTACATACTTTACTTTTAAATCCAAAATTTCTGATTAGTGGAAAACACATGAAATATGGCAAGTTTGCAGACTGGCTTTCAAACTAACTTTAAATCAATGAATCAATATCTAGAATTTTTAACCCTGTTTGATCACAATACCTGAGCATATACAACTTATATATATATTATGCAGTTTTTGCACAAGACCTAGGCTTAACCAAAAACCAGACTTTAGTCTTGCTGCCTTGGTGTCTAATATGAACCCAAAACGCATGCAGACTCTGAAGCAGATGATATTTGAGTGAATGCAGCCAAATAAAAACAAACATGGAGCACAAGAAAAACTACTGAGCACAGGGAGGGAGTCTGTACTGGGAGGTGAGACTGATGCATGAGAACAGGTGAGTAAATGAGCAGATGAACAGGTGTGAAATGAAGCTGAGGGGGTAAAAACAATGTCAAAATAAAATGAATAAATAAAAACATCAATCTAAAAATATGTGAAATCAAACTAAAGCACGACTGCATGAGGTCTGGATGCTCGTCTGGTTGAGAGAGCCTCATTAAAAGGGACCCCTACATGTCTGGGGTCAGACTCCATATTGTGAAGCACTGTGAGCCAATACAGACGCTCACTTTCCACACAATAAAACCTGCCAGATCAATCTTTAATGACTCCTGTAGGGGCCCTCGTGTGTCGGGGCCCTTGTTCAGAAGGGCTAATGGGCGGAGACCTGTTTGTATGCGTTTTTTGAACTGCTCTGAGGTCCCTGCTGTGATGCGTACTGCAGAAGTAGGCTGGGGGACTGCACACACGCTGCAGCGTTTCCAGCGGAGCCTGGCACGGAGACGCAGCGCTACAGCCACGCACGTTCCTCTGCTTCACTGCTGAAACTTGTTACAGAGGCTGACAGATCCTTCTAGCTCGTCCCACTTAATGGATTAAATCCACGCTTTCGTCTCTTTCTTTGGTCCCCCCTCTCTTCTTTTTCCTCCTTCCTCCTCCTCCTTCTCCTTCCTCCTCCTCATGTTACAAAGCCTTGGGAGGGAGTTGCGCGTAGAGCCAGTTCTTCAGTGTAGAAACTGAATGACAGGATCATATGGCATGATTTGCCTCGTAGTCTTAACATTTTAAATCCTAGCGGACTCTGGAGTGAAGAGGAGGAGAACCGCGGGCAGGATCATCTGAAATAGATGAAGATGTGGAATCATTTATAAGTCAAACTCCAAAACAAACGCGAGGTAACGGAGGAAGAGCAGAGGCAGAAAGGAGAGCCTGCAAAATCTGTCGGTGGAGGAAGACGGAGAATAAAAGGCTGGAGCTGCGCGTGGGATCTTCATCATCACCATCACTGTGATCACAAGGTAAGTTTGTTCACGTTATATCTGTGAATGTTGCGTTCAGTGATGTGAAGCTGCTGAGATTAAAAAGTAAACGGATGTAGGCAGAAAACAACCAGGAGACTCTGGGTCTCCAACTGTTGCCACGGAGCGGAGTACCCCCCCCCCCTTCTTAGTAAATAACGCGATTAGAGATGCAGTGTGTTGTCTGGAAAATTGTTTTAAGAGGTGAGGGTTTCTAGTTTGAGGCTGAAAGCGATGCAACTTTGTGTGTCTGTCGCGCAGTGTGAACACAGCGCACTGCGGTCAGGAACCAGATCTCCGGGGTTTCTCCGTCTTCTCTCTCTACGTGCAGCTCGAAAATCACAATCCTGTCATGCAACCGTGGAGGAAAAACCCGCACAAAGCTCGTGATTTGATGTGGAACTTATCTCACGGTAAAACTGTGAGATTTCCCCGTGATTTGACCAAGTTGTGAGTGTGACCCTGTAACTAACTTCAAGGCAGATCCATCATTTACTGTGATGCCACTGCTGCCAGTCTGAGAACAGTTTGAGGTCTTTACTCCTGGTTTCCAGCTTGACATGCAGAGGATTATGTTCTCAAATGTTGCTGACTGTTTCTTCAGCATATGCTCAGATATGTTACTCTTACAATAATCCAGTGGCTAAAAATAGAACTCTGGAGTGTTTTTCAACTACTTTTCCTACAAATTTTCCCCTCTAACTTAATTAAGTAAGTACTGGCTTCAGCTGAGTGATTATTGTAATTACTCAGGAGGAGGAGGGGGGGGCGTGTGTCCACTCTGGACAGGGGTTTGTGTGAAAAACGGTGTTTTTTAGTGGAAGGAGGAGGTTTTTTTTCTTGCTTTCTTAACAAGCTTGATGGAGCCACCAGCAGCAGTTAACTAGCAGACAGAAGTGGGGGGTGGGGGGGGGGGTGGTCCAGTGGAGTCAGGGGCAGAGTGGGACTAAAAACAGCCCTGGTCTTTTTTTCCAAATGGGCCCACCACCCGGATGTGCACAATTAGCCACTAACAAGGTTGTTCAGATATCTCCCCATCTCACCATATGATTTACAGGCAGTGCAGCGAGCGTGGTGAGCAAGTCTGAAGCATTTCTTTGTGTTTTCTTCAGATACAGTCAGATAAAGAATTTACAGCAAGTAAAATCCCACAGTAACATTTTAGAGCCCTCTTCCTGACAGCTTCCTGCTCCCTCTCTGTCATCGCTAGTGCTGCAACCATCTCCATCCTGAATGAACAAATGATTCAAAAGATCATTTGCAGGTTGTTTCTGATTGTATCCACAATCTAATGATCGTGTGTAGCAGATTTAATATATTATATTTATCAAGTCACATGTTTAATTTTAAGGCTGAGAAATAACAACAATAGAGCAGTCCCATTGTTTTTATGTGTGTGTACCAACAGGCTGCAAGCTTCCATTATAAAAACAACATAAAAGCTCTCTAGTTTATTCCTTCATTTATTTTTACTTTAGTGTTTCCGATAATTTTGACATCAAACGACAGCGTTTCTATTTATGAGTCATTGTAGCATAAATACGTATTAATAAGTACTGTTACATGAATCTATCAGTGTTGTTGTGACCGGTGTTGATGTCTGTGAGTTGTCTTTGCCTTGAAGTTCTTCATGTACTTCAAACATATTTGCATCTTATTTATTTGTATTTTTGTTCTCAATTCTGGAATGTGATTTTGTGTTTCCTGTATGTTCAGAAAAATCTTCACATTTTAGAACGAATATTATGATGAAAAAAAAACGAATACATGAAAAATATCCTCGAACTCTGCAAAGAAAATTTGAGCAAATACAACTCCAGAACATCTGCAACACAGTTCACATAAACACGCAGATGTTAAAGCAGCAGTACTCATCAACACTCATCCGTGCACCGATGACCAGTTGTCAGAAATCTCCATGCAGCACTAAACAAGAACAAAATGATATTTCTTGTTTTCCGCGTGGACGTTAGTGACTTTGTGGAGCAGATCATGGTTGACACACGTGTGGTTGAGTGCTATCAATCTTTTCTTTATAATACAGAAGCTTCTGAAAGGCCACAGCTTTTATATGAAGTGTCACCACAGAGACATGAAAGAGAAGAAGTTGCATCATCACCATGTAACTCGAGTTATTAGCAGCTGACTAGATGATAAACTGGACATCAGTACTTTACTGTGGATGTTCCTGCCTTACTAGAACCTGTTCTCCATGTGAGATGCCCTCAGCTGTCTGTTTGCCTGTCGTTCATCATGACCAGCCAGCTGATCTGCTTCAAGAGCCGCCTGCTTCCCATCAGTCTCTAAAAACAAAGTGCTGCTGCTTCCGGCAGCTGCTCTGCAGCCAAGAACATCACAGCTTTCAATAATATGACACATCATTTTCGTTTCATTTTTCACGTTCACCTTTCTCCTTTAAATGTTTTGCTTGTGCATATATTTTCTTCCTACAACTGATTTCTTTATTGTTTATTCATCTTAATAGCGCCTCCTGCTGTCGTGGCTGTTAGAGCTGCTGGTTAATAAAGCAGACAGACAGAAGGCTGTCAGGTGGACGGCTGTTCTGGTCTCCTCCAGAATGTCCAGGTCTGGCCCTGAGAGGAGGCGTGTTAGTAGCATGTGGGCTGAAGGAAGTGGGTTTATATGAGTGTCGTTCTCGGGGAAACTTTTCATCGGTGATACTTTACTGGTCTCTTGCAGAATATTTTTAATAAGATTTATTTTTCCTAAAGTTGGTGGGTGGCCAGTTTTATCAGTGTTTCTGTGTGTCATTTGCACAGATGATCATAAACTTGTGGAGATGTGTTTGCAACTCGTTTGAATTTTAAATAATCTGCATCATTTCCCGTTAAAACAAAAAGGATCTGCATCCAGATTAATCCAGAGCAGAAGAAACAAAGACACACACTCATCCTTTCTCTGACACACTCACAGATGTAAAAGCCTTCTGACCTCACATGTTAATACCTCCATTGAGAGCCACGGGACTCCCGCCGACTCGATCTCTTTATTGTCAAACAGACAATGGATTTCACATCCTGACGGCCAGCCTTCTTCCCATCTCCCCTCCCAAACTCTTCATGCTGCTTCTTACGAACTCAATTAAATCGCTTGTTGCTGCGCGCTACGTCTTTCTGCCGCCTGCTCCTCTGTGTTTCACCAAACAGAGAAAATTTCATGAAAGCTGTTGGAAAAATGAATCATGGGAAAACTCATAACCTTTAGATTCAGATCACTCTTTATAACAGCTGCAAACTTTACGTGAAGATGCACTTTTTGAGTGTACTTATAATGGAAAAAAGCCTAAATAGTCCTAAAATGATGTATTGTAGTTTAATCATCATTAAATATTCTGTCATTGTGTTCATTTTCTGTGTGTTTGTGCTCTTTACTGTGTGGTATAAATGATGTGGAAGGGTCAACACAGCCATCACATTGTCACTGCACCAGATGTCTCCTGTCTGTTCCTGTGCGTGTTTAATTTTCATCTGTGTGTCACATGTATCACGTCAGCGCAACAGTAACCCACATGGCGGACAGCTGAACGCACAGTGAAGTCCTGTGATAACGAGACCACTGCTGATTATATAACTCCTGTTTGTGCTTCTGCTCTCTGAGGCTTTTCGTTTGGATCTCAATCTGCAAACGATAGTTCAGATTGAGGTTGTTGTCTTGCATCTATTGTCGAGCAGCCGTTCATGTGCCAGCCTCTCACCTGAGACACTTAAAAAAATAAAAAACATGTTTTTTATCCAGATACAGATTTAGTTTCACCTGCTTTTTTTTTTTTAAATAATCTCTTTCAGATGGGGATCTGGTTGATATTTTCTGCTGTAGTTCAAACAGGTCTGTGTTTCCTGCTGAGATGAAGGGAGTTCGCATCTCCAGCTCTGCCCTCTGTGTTTTGACGTTACTCAAACGGAATGGAGATTTAGTTATTTTTCATGCTTCTAAGTGTGCACATGTGTGTATGTTGACCAGAGATGGTTCACAGGGGGTCAGATGAGAGGACTGCAGAGCCAAGGGGGATGTTATGTGAGTGCGTAAAGGAAAAAAAATGGGGGGGGGGGTGTTTACATGAACAACATGCTAAATAAACCTTGGTCCATTGAGCTAGTGGTATAAACATTACTCTTACAGGCCTCCAATTTACATAAGAACATGTTATTATCACTAGCTGCTTACCATCACAGTATGGATGGTGAAGTCACACACACACACACACACACACACACACACCCACAAGTGTGTTTTGTTATCCTTATGGGGACCGTCCATTGACTTCCATTGATTTTAGTAACTAGATTTATACCTAACCCAAACCCTTTTCCTAACCTTAACCATTACTGATCTATAACTAACCCTAAGACTAACTAAAACTCTATTCACACCATACCTATAAACCTAACCCCTAACCCTAAAAAGGGGAGTCCCCCTCATGGGGACCAGGCTTCGGTCCCCACAAGAACCCTCGGACCCCAGAAAGATAGTAAAAGTCAGGAAACGGGTCCCCAGGAGGTCAGAAATACAAACCCACACACACACACACACACACACACACACACACATGAATAGCAACAATTAACAATCAAATGTTACTCAGTTTTGATTAAATCAAACCTCGTGTACTTCTTTTGATGTGTTTGTGTTCTTTCAAAAGGGGGTCAATAGATTATGTTGTATTGGTTCTGTGTAACAGTCCCAGAACAAAATGTGCCCAGGAGGTCACTCTGCTGCAGTTAAAGGGTGAGTCATGTATCAATTTTTGGAGTAAAATATATCAGATGACCTCAGAGTACCTCAGACATAAGCAAAGCAACCAAAATCTAAACACATGTATATGTTTGGCTTTCAGACGGAGATCAGGCTCTTCATCTGTTTCATCTAGTCTTATAATCTACTGTAGCCTGTTTTTCATTTGTAAAAACCTTTGCTAATGCTTGCTAACATCTGGCTTTTAGGTGCAACAGTAAGGTGTTTAATTGGCATTCGCTAATGCCTCTAATGACTCTGCAGTGGTCACAGATATTCATTGGCTCCAGCTTTAGTCTGCATTGATGGAAAAGCATCACCGTAGCTTTCTTTGAGAGACACGTCTCACCTTTTCTTTACAGAAACATGTTTTCTCACTGTGGGGTTTCACATAAAGGCTTTGAAACTGCAACAATTTGCTGACTAAAAGAAACTAGACCGATTTTAGTCATTCGGAAAATCAGCCAAAATCTCACGTTGATGCCAGTCTGACTTCCTTAGTTCAGTCAAACATTGTAAAGAAGCCTAATTATCTCATACAGCATGGTGCAGCGTAATGCCGTTCCTTATAACTGTAGTTTCCAGTTCTGACTTTTTAAAGTTAGTTTTAGTTGCTAGACCTCCAAGAAGGAATAAGAATTTGGTCTCTTAAAGTAGTACTAAAGAACTTTTCTGCAGCCGTGTCTCAGACGGCCATTGTTGGAACCGGTGTTCTGTTGAAATACCTGTTGAGATGTGCGACCGACTCCTTTTGCACGTGCCGTTCTACAGTCTTGACTTCAATAAACAGATTTATCATTTTTTTTGTTTCTATATTTTTCCATAAATACATTTTACCTAATAAATTCTCCCAGGACAGAAACACTAAATATGATGTTATTTTTACTTTCTTCACATTGTCTGAGCGACAGGCAAATGTTTGGACACACCCAGAGAAGAAGGACCCAACAATGGCCGATAAGGACCCAGAGGGCTTTTAGATAGAAAATGTGAGAGAAGGATCATAAAAATATGCTTAAATAATTAACAGGACACACGCACCATAAACAAGTATAAACTTCTAATGACATCTTGTCATGAAATAAGTTGTCAGTTCGTACTATGGTGCCATTTTCCATCAGGGCAGCATAAATCAACAGAACACCACTTCCAGTTGTCTCGATTTACTGAAGTTATTAAGTGTAATTTAGGGGGACCAGAGGGTCCAGAATGTCTAATATGAAGCTGAACATGTTTTTTGGTGAGTATCCACTTAGACAAGTTTCAAAACTGTAGCTTAATGTTTTAAAAGTTATTTTGTACTGCTTTTAGCAGAGGAGCTTTGTGTCCTTTAAGCTTGAGTAGGCTGAAGAAAGTTTAAAACGATGAGACTCGGGCAAAAATGTGCACATGAAGCTGGATCAGCTACCAAAACATAGTTCAGATTAGAACATACTCAGATTGGCTGTCTTTATCCACTTTATGCTTTTACTATGATATATCTTTGCATTGGAAATAATTCTCACTGTCTCCACTATCAGGAAGTTTATCTCTTTAATTGGCACATTTAATGTAAATTTTTCACCCCAGTGTATTTCATTTTGTCTAAAAATGCTACAATTTAATAAAATATCCTGGTGGTCTGAGCATATTCTCTGGTAATAATAGTGGAAATATAATAAATAGCAGAAGTTGTGCAGATTCAGGGGTGCACGTACAGCCCCACTCAACCTCCAGCCTTGTCTAAGAGGATGCGAGGCCTGTGGAGAAGTTTCCATCAGGAGGACGGATTCAGAGGATTTTGGCTGCTGCTCTGATTGCAGTTGTTCCAAGACTCAAAGCTTCTGCCCTCCTGCAACTATAAGCCTTCCCTTTGAGCTTTCTCTCTTTCTCTCATTCTTGTTCTTTTTAACTCGTTTGCACACACACCCCCCCCCCCCATCTCACTCAGTTCCTCTCAAATCGTACAGCGTAATGAGGTCATTTTTGCATTGCCATAGTGTAAGCACTTACCACTTTTATAGCTCTATTTTAATTGAATAGACAAGTGCAAATTCTGCCTATTGTGAATAAAAATGATACTACGGAGAGTGGTATAATCCTTTTTGGTGGGTCTAATAGTGGTGCCAGTACACTGAATGCCCTCAAGAGCAGCCATTATGGATCATTCTCTCATTCTCTCAAAATCAATTCACTCAAATTAAATGAAGTCTTATTGACATTACTGTCAAAAATTAACTACATTATCAAAAACTGCTCTGAACACAGAATACAACACAGTGATAAATATTTGTCACCAGCTATGAATGATGCAGCTCTCCTTTGGGGAAATCAATAAACAAATAAGCCCTGAGGGAGGAGAAAATGTTTTCAGGAAAGTTTGGTTGGTAGAAAATTCAATATGGAGCATGTTGATGTTCCTCAGGGCAAATATGCAGAGTCAGTATATGCCGACATACCTTTTTTAAAAACTATTTGCACTTTGGATTTATTTATTTTGTCATTCTGACCTATAATTTCTGCTTTTGTTTAGCTGATCGGTTTGGTTTTACGTATGCACATAGTAGTGGGAGGCATCACCCAAGTCTAATTACAGTTCTTTCTTTCTGAAGCAAATGCACAAACAGATGGAGAAATATTTATGGTTCCTGGTCATGACATAAAGGTTTTGTGGTTTTCTTCAGCACAATGATCCAACACACCGAGGGGGACTGTGGGCCTTTAGAAGCCATTCGGAGGAGCTCCTCTGGACAGCTGGGCTCTTCTGCATTAATAATAAATGTCAGAATGAAAGAGTAGGACAGTCCTAACCTGCTTGATACCAGCTGACCACTATGTGCCATCTGCTGCCCTTACACCAAACAAATCATGTATATTATGGATAATAACTATCAGACATGACATTATTCTCAACCTAGTATTAGTACACAGCATAGGGAACCAGTTCCATCCCATTCTGACTGATATATGTGTTTTATCTGAAAACACTGAGAAGCAGTTGTGTTTTTAGGCTACTTAGGTTTTCCTGAGGCCCCGGTGGGCCTGGCTGTCGGCTGGTTGTTGTTTTGTTTGTTCCGAGTCAGCAGATGTTTTCTGGCTCAGCTGTCCTCACTCAGCTTTGTGTATAGAGGACCACCAGAAGTGTTCTCTTTTTCTATTGTTCTGGTTTTAGTGATACATCATTAGTAGGTCCAGCATAAGTGTAAATAATTCTATTTAGTGATGGTTTATATAGTAACATTCTTGTGGGTTCAGGGTAGCAGGAGCAGTGGTGGATCACGTTCCTTAAATCCCAACCAGTATCTGAGGTTGTTATACATTTATGTGCATGTGAATGTGCATGTACTGTAAGTATGGGGCTTAACAGAAAGTAGGCTCTTACGCTCTGCTTTCTCTTGCTAACCAGAGCTTGGTAGTTTTACAACAACCCCTTTCTTGGTATTGTTCTGGTCCGACAGAGCTTGCTCTACCGTGGGACCGGCCGTTAGTGTGCAGGAAGTGCTGCTAGCATGCACAATTAGCACATACACACAGAGCACACTCAGGAACTTTGTCTGCTGGAGTCTGTGTTACAGAAACAGCTTCTCCCAAGCTGTTGCCCTGTGCTCACATAAAGTTTTGAAAGGACAATAAAAAAAAGTTGCCCTGTGGCTCGCAGGCTAGTAATCTGCAGCTTATCCAGGAAGGGGCTGCAGCCGAGCTAATGGCCTCTCTCTAGGGTAGACACTATGGAGGGGCCCATTCAGGCTTATCAGCAGCAGGAGGGCCCCTTCATGTCTGCTCTATGAGACCTCCTCTGTGCTGATGTGTGGGAGTTTTTGTTGGTGCTAGGTGGGTGAAAGCAACCCTGCTTATTTTCTTCTGGCCTGTTGGAAAATCAAAGTTAGTCATTAGGCACTATTTGATGAAAAGTCCAGATGTTTTCACAGTGTAGCACCTCTAATTGGAAATTCAGTTATTTTAGTGTTCCTAATAGAGTACCAAGTTTTACAGGGAAGTCAATGCTACTCTTAATTGAGCAAAAATCAATGATGGACCAGTGTGGCTTTTACTTCTAACTAATTACTTATTTCAAATAGTATGGAGTCCTTTTTCAACCATCTTTGCTGCTGAGATGCACTTCTCCACCTGAACTGAAATCGTCTCTGTGAAAAGGCAGCATAGTTTGAGGAAAATAGAGAGGAGTGAGACATCTTTCCTTTTTGACTAATGAGATATTTTTGTAATTTCTCCAGCATGTTCTCAGCAGCTCCAGAGGAACAGTCTTAGACCGTTTAACTCTGCTACTGAATCAAATGAAAATGCAGAGCAAAGTAAACGGGTGGATTGGACCGGCATAAAGACATTGTTAATCCTAATGTCCATCCATCCATCTATATTCATTAGTTTCCATCCAGAGTCACAGGGAGCTGGTGCCTATCTCTATTAGTCATTGGGTAAGAATCTGGGTTACACCCTGGACAGGTCGCCAGCCAGGTCTGGACAACAACTCAGGCTCACACTCATGACTAGGGCCAATTTAGAATAATCAATTAATGTAACATGAGATTTGTATGGCCTTCGAGAGGAAACCACAGTACCTAGAAAAATCTATGTATGCACAGGGAGGACATGCAAACTCCATTCAGAAAAGTCCTACCCGAGTCGTTCCTGCTGCAAGACAACATCAAACCAACTGTGTCCAACATTTTTATGGTATAAAATTTGGATGTTGCCTTTTAACAAGAATCCAACCTGCACACTGAGAGCTGTCCTGATGTCTGTAGGAATAATTTCACTTTTTTGGAACCTAGTAAATGTGTTTTAAGATAAATTGTACATAGATTGCCAATGAATAGGGCGGCCGTAGCCTAGTGGGAGGAAGATCGCCTCTTGTTCGGAGGACCGGGGTTCCATTCCCGGTGCTGGTAGGCTACGTGTTGAACTACCCTTGGGCAAGATACTGAACCGGGAACTGCCCCGGGGCGGCTGTAGTCTAATCGGGAAGGAGGTTTTCCTCCAATCGGAAGGCCGGGGTTTGATCCCGAGTCCCAGCAGAGGCTACGTGTCGAAGTATCCTTGGGCAAGATACTGAACTCGCAATTGCCCGGGGGCGATGTACAGCTGCTCCTCCCCTCACGGTTGAGGAAGGGGGAAATGCAGAGCCTGAATTTCTCCAAGACAGATTAATAAAGGAAACATTATTATTATTATGCTAGAAACATAAATGGTATTGTGAAAGTTCAGTCTGTGGTCTGCCGCTAATTAGCGCTATTGTGTTTTCCAACCTTCAGGCGGGTTTGGTAAGTTTTTCAGGTTGCTCTCTACAGTGTTTGGTCATGTTTTAAAGTTTGGGCAACTGTATGCAACAAACAGATCATATAAATAAATTACATTTTTAAGTGAGTGTGAGTGAGTCTAAATTTGTGGTTCATTTGCTAAACCAGGTGATCTTTTGGCCTGATCATGCACCCGTATACTTTACCACCTCCAGAATCATATTAACTCTAAGTATTGAATTTATTCTAGCATTATTGACTCACTCTTTAAACATCTTCCCCCCACACAATCCTACTCAAGCATCACTGCCAGCATAGCACAGTCTTTGTTTATTAGTGCAAGCTCTGGTTAGCACTTAATCGGCCTCACCTAAAATCAGCCTCTTCTGAGCCCAGCTGTATCAGCAGCTGCAGCGACAATAGCTCTGTTGTTTAGGTGTTGCTCGGGATGGTGAGGTCTTGAGGGGCGTTAAAGTGGGAGACAGATTTTGTGTTTGCACACCAACCCACCCCTACCCCGCTGTAGACACACCTTTGACCCTTATACTCCCAACCCCCATCTCCTGCTGATCTTTTCCAGCCCACTGCTCTCTGCATGATGTCTAACTTGTCTGAACAAAGAGAGGAAATAAAAAGAAAGATGCTCTGTGGGATGCAGCTACAACATTGCAGAGAGGAGAGAAAAGAGGTGAAGGACAGAGATTGGAAGTACAAAGGTTTACAGGAAGAGCAAAGAAACTAGAGAAATGTACAGAATTTTCTGGTTCCACTGTCAGAGAGAGACAGATTGGAAAGCAAGGAGGTACCTCGCTCGCCAAGACAACAACCCTGAGAAACCAGATAAGAGCCACCCAGCAGTCAACAATTACACCATCAGTTTCCAGCCCGACTTTTTCCTTCTTTTCAATCGCTCTTTTCACATCCTCCCATCTTCTGCTTTTCTTTAGGCACTTTTAATTCTCTTCACCCACATTCTGATTCCGTGTATGTTTTTATTACATAAGCACTCTGTTTCACACTGTCAAGCAAAAACCTTGTGCAATTATCTGGCATGAATATCACACAATGTTTTGTCATTATGTCATTTAGTTTGTGTTGTTTTAAAGCAAATCTGTGTTTTAAATATTAATATGATGATCATAATCAGCTGTAAGACAAAATGTTTTACTTAAGACTTCAGTCGTTTTTATGAAGGTGGAATAAATATACAATTATTAAGTTTTTCTTTAGAGTTATTTTCTCATTCATTTATTCATTAATGTAATTCATTTTCTCATAAATGATTAAGGTTGTGAAAACATTAGTAATTGTGTTAGTACTCTAAGGTTCAGCTAAATGTAGTTTAAATTCCTGTCATAAAAAAACAGTCACTTAATTTCTTCTTTGTGTTTCACCAAATTACATTTCTTTAGAGGGCTGCATTGCAGGGACTCAGGGAATTAGTAGCTTTCATGTCACTTTAACAGCACAAAACATTGTATAATACGGATAAACAACAAATATATAAATAAACACATCATTTTGTTATCATTTTATTTGGCAGAAAATGGTTTTCCTCTTTTTTCACACACTCTGAAACATTTGGAGAAATGTGGCAGGTGCATTTTGTCAGGCACAACAACTTTGCCAAAATGTCCACATTTGTGCGAACACATTTGTAAAGTCACACAAACACACACACACACAAACGCACACTCACAGCTGTGGCATATGGAACAGTTTATCTCAGAGTGTTATTTTTTTCCCTGCCCATTACCCAGAGTTTTTTTCCTAGAACACCAGAGATGAAAAACCCTTTATGAGTTTTTATTTATTTTGTTTGCCTACGTTTCAGCACACAGGATCTGAAACATACTCATATACGCACATTCAACCAAATGCTCTCTGATTCTACGCGTCCAAAAAAATCAATACAGTCTCTTTCAAAAGAGCCTGAAAACAGATTCAAAGAAACAGTGAGGAATAAAAGGAGGGATACCGATGAACTTTACCAACGCACACTCACGACAGGCTTGTTCCTGTCTGACATATTCAATTTATCTTTCAGTTTTTTCAGTCTGTCACAGAGAGAAGGACAGACAGGCGTACAGACAGACAGATAGATGAACGAACAGGAGATTAGGACCAAACAGAAAAATCACACAGAGCTGTGTCAAATTGAAGCGATATGGTTTATTGGCCTTCCCTTTTTAAAATTCATTGACCATCCGTTCCTCCATCCCTTCATCCATCTTTCACACTTTGTATCTGAACAGCTCTGATTTGTGTAGCAGGATTCAATTCCTCAAATTTGTCTTTTGCTCCCTGTGGAAAATGATTATGTTTTTTAATTAATTGATTTCAAAATGCAGTTAGCTGCTGCATCTCTGCATGTGTTAATGTTGGCTTGTGTGCCTGCGTGGGTGTGGCAGAATGTGTTTATCGAAATGAGTGAAGTTGTGGTTAATAAGTGTTTTGCATTGTTTATATGTGCCTTAATGAAAGGAAACATGAAGGAAAATGGTTCTGAGTTGACATTTGATTAAATGCATGTCAGTCTGGTAGATTTATATTTATATCTAGTTTCCCTCCATTTCCAGGCACTTTAATCTAAGCTAATTTACAAATACGTGACTCAACATAAATGTTCAGCTAACATTTAAAAGCATTAATTACATCTTTAAAAATGGACTTTGATGAAAAGCTTATGAACAAATAACATGTTAGCTGTTGCAGATAGCTGTTTGAACAACCTCAGTTTAGAGAAACAGAGATTAGTTCTGACTTGACAGATAAGTTAGTGTATACACTAACACACGGTTAGTGTTAGTGTCACAGTTCTGTTATCTCAAAACACAACCAGTCCTTCAGTTAGTCATTATCTCTACCTGTTCCTGTTCAGGGTCATGGGGATCAGGTCTTCAGCAGTCATTGGGTGAGAGGCGGGGCTACACCTGAACAAGACCGAAACAAAACCAAGCTCACAAATTTCATTGTGGTTCATTCAAATCCCATTTAGACTGCTTTCAGGTGTCATATTACACCTTCATACTGCTGTTAGATGCTGAATCACATATACAACACTAGTAGGTCAAAATTGAGATTTTCCATAAAATGTTCCAACATCTCAGTTTCAACATCAGTTTTGTTCTGTTAAGAATGAAATATGAGTTTATGAGTTTGCAAATCATTGAATGTAGTTGTTATTTACATTTTAGAGATTGGTATTGGGATTGTAGTTTTATTGCTTCACTTCAAATAACTCAGAACTGTAAGGTGAAATATATGTCTGTTTTATAAAAAAAAGTATTTAATTAAATCACTATGAATGTTTAGACATTAGCGTTGTTTTAAGATGACTCTACTCTGTCACCAGACCTGCTGTGACATGTTGTTATCTTGTCATTATAGTCTGAACTAACATGTATTTCTTCAAACTGAAGTTGTTCAGAGAACCACTGACTTGGATTAATTTCTTAAGACTTCTCCACAGAAGAGTAATGATTAGAGTTTTCCCTTTATGAACAAAAAACATATTTAAAGTTAAAGCTCCAAAAACTACGACCTGTTGAAATGTTTTCCGGGCTGCGCAGAGACGTACTACTAACAGCACATGCGCGCACCTTCCCAGAGGAGCTGACAAATACACATGAATGAGGTTTCAATGTAAGTCGCTTTGGATAAAAGCGTCTGCTAAATGACAGTAGTAGTAGTAGTAGTAGTAGTTTCGCTCTGTTCAGCCAAACAAAACAAAAATTCTGCAGCAATATGTCTCATTTTAATATAACAGTTAGCTATAAAATGTAAAGATACACATGGACACACTGTAAAGTCGAATATTTCAAGTTAAAAACTGGAACAGTTACGGTTAGGGTAGTCGATAGGGGTCGCATACGGAATATAGTGTAGTTTTAAAAATTGACCAATGCATAAATATATATATATATATATATAAATATATATACAGTGGGGCAAAAAAGTATTTAGTCAGCCACCAATTGTGTAAGTTCTCCCACTTAAAAAGATCAGAGAGGCCTGTAATTTTCATCATAGGTATACCTCAACTATGAGAGACAAAATGAGGAAAAAAAATCCAGAAAATCACATTGTCTGATTTTTAAAGAATTTATTTGCAAATTATGGTGGAAAATAAGTATTTGGTCAATAACAAAAGTTAATCTCAATACTTTGTCATATAGCCTTTGTTGGCAATGACAGAGGTCAAACGTTTTCTGTAAGTCTTCACAAGGTTTTCACACACTGTTGCTGGTATTTTGGCCCATTCCTCCATGCAGATCTCCTCTAGAGCAGTGATGTTTTGGGGCTGACGCTGGGCAACACGGACTTTCAACTCCCTCCAGAGATTTTCTATGGGGTTGAGATCTGGAGACTGGCTAGGCCACTCCAGGACCTTGAAATGCTTCTTACGAAGCCACTCCTTCGTTGCCCGGGCGGTGTGTTTGGGATCATTGTCATGCTGAAAGACCCAGCCACGTCTCATTTTCAATACCCTTGCTGATGGAAGGAGGTTTTCACTCAAAATCTTACGATACATGGCCCCATTCATTCTTTCCTTTACACGGATCAGTCGTCCTGGTCCCCTTGCAGAAAAACAGCCCCAAAGCATGATGTTTCCACCCCCATGCTTTACAGTAGGTATGGTGTTCTTTGGATTCAACTCAGCATTCTTTCCCCTCCAAACACGACAAGTTGAGTTTCTACCAAAAAGTTCTATTTTGGTTTCATCTGACCATATGATGTTCTCCCAATCCTCTTCTGGATCATCTAAATGCTCTCTAGCAAACCGCAGATGGGCCTGGACGTGTCCTGGCTTCAGCAGGGGGACACGTCTGGCACTGCAGGATTTGAGTCCCTGGCGGCGTAGTGTGTTACTGATGGTAGCCTTTGTTACTTTGGTCCCAGCTCTCTGCAGGTCATTCACTAGGTCCCTCCGTGTGGTTCTGGGATTTTTGCTCACCGTTCTTGTGATCATTTTGACCCCATGGGGTGAGATCTTGCGTGGAGCCCCAGATCGAGGGAGATTATCAGTGGTCTTGTATGTCTTCCATTTTCTAATAATTGCTCCCACAGTTGATTTCTTCACACCAAGCTGCTTACCTATTGCAGATTCAGTCTTCCCAGCCTGGTGAAGGTCTACAATTTTGTTTCTGGTGTCCTTTGACAGCTCTTTGGTCTTGGCCATAGTGGAGTTTGGAGCGTGACTGTTTGAGGTTGTGGACAGGTGTCTTTTATACTGATAACGAGTTCACACAGGTGCCATTAATACAGGTAACGAGTGGAGGACCGAGGAGCCTCTTAAAGAAGTTACAGGTCTGTGAAAGCCAGAAATCTTACTTGTTTGTAGGTGACCAAATACTTATTTTCCACCATAATTTGCAAATAAATTCTTTAAAAATCAGACAATGTGATTTTCTGGATTTTTTTTCCTCATTTTGTCTCTCATAGTTGAGGTATACCTATGATGAAAATTACAGGCCTCTCTGATCTTTTTAAGTGGGAGAACTTACACAATTGGTGGCTGACTAAATACTTTTTTGCCCCACTGTATATATAT
>SSNP01000098.1:1600566-1618233 GCA_006937955.1 Pachypanchax playfairii
TTTTTTTTCCTCATTTTGTCTCTCATAGTTGAGGTATACCTATGATGAAAATTACAGGCCTCTCTGATCTTTTTAAGTGGGAGAACTTACACAATTGGTGGCTGACTAAATACTTTTTTGCCCCACTGTATATATATATATATATATATATATATTTCTATGTATGTATATATATGTATATATATATGTATTTGACGTGAAGTTGCGCTGCCATACACCATACAATGCTTCGTATTAAGCAATCAAAACTCTTTTTTAGTCTGTTTTTGGTCAAACACTGTTAATTTTCAGATCTTCTTTAACAGATCTAAATGAACCTTTGATTAATTGTACTGGGTTATCTGTCTTCCAGAAAAAAAATGTGTAGAAAATGTCCTAAAAGATTGTTTTTAATTGAATTTGGTTACTCATTAAAAAAAGCTACCCCCACATTTTTAAATGCTTACTGTGTGATGGCAGGAGTTCTCCACTCTGCTTTGTGCACACATTTGTGTGTGTAATTTCTTTCTTTTCCAGCCACGTGGACACTTTGTGGTTCCACAAAGCTGTTGCTTCTCATAATATTCAACACACTAAGCCGTAGTCTCCGGAGCCACATTTGCTGTCGCAGCGTGCTGCCTCTGCTCGGAGCTTCACAGCACTGGCATTGGGCCTGTGTTGTCAGGCCAATGCCGTCTGTTACAGTGTATGTCTTTTGATTATTTTAGCCTGTTTAATGTTTTTGTATATTTTATTGTGTCTGTGTGTGGACCTTCGCCACTGTGCCTCCGACACTACATGGTTTTTTCTTTGTGTCTGCGTCTGTGCGAGTGTGTATTAACCTATGTGCATCTTTATCTCTTTGTGTCTGAACGGATGGGTGTGAATTTGTTCCTGCACCACCCGTGTGCATCTTTATCTTTTTATGTATCCTTGATTTCATGTTTGTCAGAGTGTGTGTATCTGTGCAAGCGCTTGCCTTTGTCTCAGTACTTTGTGACTGTATCATTCTAACTCTTATTAATTATAGATATCTGGATCTTCATGTGCTTTTGTTTCTACTTCTCTGTGACAGACAGATGCAACTGACTAGACTTTCTAAAACAAAATTTATGGAAAATCAGACTCCGCACAAAACACACACGTGAGTCACTAACTCATTGTGGAGCTTTTTGTTTTGTCTGTGTGTTAGTCTGTGTGTGAGTGTGCACAAAAACCTGGAGTTTGTCTTTGTGACACATTCATGTCGATATTTTCTCACATATTTTTTTGTTGTACATTGTTCATCACACCACCCAGGAGCATAAGGTGTGTCAAACACACACATGCAAGAAGTTTGTCATTAATTTTTGTGTTTGTTCTTTTTTTGGTGCAGCACTCAGAATAACATCTCACACAGGGAAATAAAAACTTAGACCTTATTCAGAAAAGTGCACCAGACTGTTATTACCAAACTATAACGATAAGTCATGTTACTCACTGATATTGTGTTCATCCACCTTTAGCTTTAATAGATTTCCTAGAAATCTTGAAAACATTTGGTGGAATAATTTAACATTTTACAGAATATATCCAAGAAAGAGTCCAGGATTTCTGAACGGACTACATCATGGGTGTTGGGTTAGGGTTCAGTGTCCTTCTTTAGTCAAAGAAAATGGTTAAATGAAACAGACTTAACTCACGTGACCTCGGCTGCCCATTTATGCACTCTGTTTACTTCCCGCCCATCGTAGTAGTATAGTAGCGTAGCAGCATTCCTTCAGCCATGGAACTGGAAATATTAATAAAAATAAATGTGTAAGCAAGTTAGTACCTTTTAACCACCGAAGCAGCTACTAAGTAACTAACCAACCGTATAACTGCTTTGGATCTAAAATAACATTTTAGGTATATCTCGATAGCAACAATTAGCTGACTTACATTTAAACTGGAAATTTGCCTTAGAAGTAGTTGCGGCCGGCTCCTTAACCGCAATTTTTAAAAAATACCGTGATGTATTCTGGGAAATTTTTGACCAAGGGAAGGCATCAAGGCACGTCCCATGTATCCTTGGTACAGTATGTTAGCTAAACAGCAGGCAAACCGAGGACAGACACCTCCGTAGCACATGAACACTGGTGCGCGCCTTAGTGGTTCCTGATAACATATCTCCTAGGCAACCAGGGTGGAACCAAGGCATCAAGGCGAGGTTCCTTGACATTGAGAAACACCCCATGTGGCACTGTCTTAGTTTTGGGGTTGACTAACTGCATCAGTTTGTGGAAGATGGATATATTCACCTTCAAAACAGAATCCAGCAAGGTTGTTTTCCTATTTTCAATCAATATGTGCAGTTATTCTTCCTGTCTCCTGACTTAAGCTTCATATGTTGTATGCAGACCCAAGAGTGGCGACGGTCTTCTGATCTTGTTGAGATAGCAAAAATTTGTGAATTCCAAAGTGCTAGATGATACCTTCAGAGAGAAGTGACTCATCAGTCACAGATACATACAGGACCGAGGAGATAAATAGACCGGAAAAGTGGGAAATGACGAGGCAGACAGGAAGTCATCAAGTGACAGAGAGGAATAGAAAGACAATAAAGACTCAAATGATACAGAAAATGGAGAAAACTGATACTGAGAGAATGAACACCTGGGAAGTGTCAACGATGATGATGAGGAGGAAGAAAAGTGTGACAGAATGATAAAGACAAAAAAACAAAGACAGTCATCAGTAGAAGCTCACTGTCATTGTTGTCTCGAGAAGCTTTCTGACTTCTGCATGATGACCACAGACCTCCCCCACATTTCATTTATTACCCGTCTTTGTTTAATTTCTTTGTAGCACCATTATTTCCCCCTTTCAAACCTTTTCTTCCATCCACACACACAAACACTTTACTTTTAACCTTGTCTCCTCTCTGACACTGACTTAAAGGGCCAGACAGATCTCCGTTATTCTTTTAATACATTTGGTTAAGTTGCACTTTGCAGTATAATTTGAGTCTGTGTTTTAATTATTAACTATTTCTGGTCTGTGTTTGGCTAATTCCATACACGAGACTACGACGGATGACTTTCCCCCGGTGAGTCATTTCAGCTTCATAGAGGATTCTTACCCATGCTTTCTTTTAATGTCTCAGTGTGTGTCCTAATTTTTATATAAGGCAACAAAAAGGAAAAACAGACGTGTCTTAAATTTGGTGCATCCTTTTATCCATACCAATTTGTATTAGCGTGCTGCCAGTCTGTCTATAAAGTCAGCCCACTGCTGCTTTTTTCGTGTGCAGATGTGGCTTCCATTTACCAGACTGAAGACTTTTCTTTTCCATCTTAAATTGACTGCTGAGCTTTTGATTCAAGTGCTGACAGCGTGTGTCAGCTACCAGCGAGCCTTGCATTTATTTGCAGGCAGGTTCCTTCGTGTTGATGCTATTCAAAACAGTTTGCAATTTGTGACGCTTGATGGAATGTTGAAAAAGCTTCCCGGTGACAAAGCTGCTTGAGACGACTCTTTGTATGAATAAATTACAACTTTGAGAAACTGATCTTCATGATTTAGTTAGAATGAGATTAAAAAGTCGTACTCGTTGCTTTATTGGTGCTTTTGATGATACAGTAATGACTGTTTTGGGGGGTCGTTCAGCTGTTCGACTGTCAGTCTGTCAGTGGAACAGGCTGCTAACCCACCCGAAACCTGAAGTTTAGCACGTCTGTTAGTTGTTATTTGATGGTGAACGCAGCTTCTAACAACTTCAAAGAGAATAAACTGAATCCTCTTGTTCTTTCGCTGATTATTTGGCAAAGCTTTGACAAGCTTTGACAATCTGAAGCCTCACACCAAAGATCTTAACCTCTTTGTTCCCTAATCCAACTTGAAAGGAAAGATTTTGCCGTACAGTATTACAAGGAAATCCTTCTCCCCACATGGAGTGGACAGCAGCTACATTTAACAGGTTGCATTACACTTTAACAAGGTTTCTCGCTGTCCATTACGGCATCATTGATTTCAGTTTGGATCAAATTGGAAATGTAAGCGAAGGTTTGAGTGGAAAGTTTCTTCTGGTCTCCCAGATAGTTTGAAGCACATAAGAACAATTAGCTTAAGGCTCGGCGGGATCTCATAACGATCATGATATAATCCGTGTTGCTCCTGGTGTCTGTGCTGATAGTTGTTTACCACTTAGAGAAGGCAAATAACTGCTGTCTGCCCTCGAACATGACTTCATTTACATTTATATAAGCCTACAGGAATACATGCATGAGAAGATAGCCTTTCTGAAAAGCACGAGGGCATTTCAGCTCCCTCTTCCTGAAAGGATGCTTCACAAATGGGTCCTCATGAGAGAAATGGGAATACGTTGGAGCTTCAGAGCAATGAGCACTATCACTCATAACTACAACAACATGTCTTTGAGCACAATATTTGTTTTGCGCGTTCACTCACTGTCAATGCAGTGCTTCCAAAATGTTCAATAGCCAAAAACTGAGCTGGAAAAAAGAAAAGTGTTTCTTAACAAAATGTGAAATGTGGCAAAACCAGAGAATGGTGAAATTCACCAGCTGTTCTGCATTCAGCACAACAATCCGCTGAGGTTGCAGTGTGTCACACGCTCCATACCCGAGCTCCCTCTGTGCTCTCGTATGACTTGTGATGTGTTTTTATTTCCCATAAAATAAAACTCTCTGCATCTATTAAAAAAGAAAGACGTGCTTTTGCCCTCTGATGTTTGTATTTTATCTCTGTTGCAGATCGCAGCAGTGATGAAACATATACTAAGTTCATATAGTCTGTGTTTTGTTTGTTTGTTTTTCTTCTGCTTTGTCGTAGTAAACACACTCTGGTTATGTAAGCCAATCCTCTGAAATATTCTCTGGAACAAACTGCATCATGGGAAGTACTGTGTCATGTACTTGGCAGCAAAAACTGCAGTTTGTTCAAAGTACATATGCATCTCTTCGTGACACCCAGTTTAGGGATTTGTTACAGATTCTGGCCATTTCCAGAAAAACTGTAAAGAGAAACGCTGTGGTTCATTTCATTTACACCACCATGTTGCTATAATGTAACATAGTCCACAGAATAGTGAGACTTCTTGCAAAATAAAGCATAAAATCCAAAAAACAGAGAAACGAGAAAGTACAGATCTCCACCAAGCTGCTAATTTACCCCTAAATGTGAACTATCCAGACAGATCCAGATCCCAAAACCTGATTGACCAGTTTTTTGTCTTTCCCAACCTATCTGGAACATTGTACCCAGAATTTATTACCAACTTTTTGAGTTATTCTGTTAACAGACAGACAATAAAATAAATAATCTATCACTATAGACCTAACCTTTTCAGTAGAGGTCATACAGTAAAATAAAAACAGGGGAAAAGCTGAGTTTTTGATTTGGAGAAAACATCTGTCTTCTACTTCATCACAAGGTTTTTTAGCAGCAGAAATGACAATTAGATTAAGATGAATTAGATCAGGCCCGTTTGCTCCCAGCTTTATGTGTGGAATCAATATGAGGACACGTTTGGGTTAAAAAGTGAACCACATGTTGATCTGTTACAGCTGCTGGGCATAGGCCTGGGCAATATGGCAAAAAAAATGATATATTTTTTCATATCGTTCGATATCAGTTTTTGTCACAATTTTTTAAACGTTCTGAGTCTTTTTAAAGACAAAGATACAAACTAAACAAATTGTCTGCACTGGGGTTATTAAGACACCCTGAAATGTAAACTTTATCATTATGTCTTACATATATACATGCTGTTCACACCGTAGCCACTGGCACTTTATATTAAATAATAATACTGTTTAGTTTATTTGTAGCTACAGAATTAAACATTGCAAAACAAATAAAATATAAAATTTAGCATGACTGAATACTGGGATCAAACAGTAACACACCTAAAGATCAAAAGACTGCATGGGATTTATTTTGCTGTTTAGACATTCTGCTGCTTTTTCTCTGCAGCAGTGAAGCACAGAATGTGCAGCGCTTCTTCTTGTAGTTTAATGGCAGCGGATAAACAGCGTGCAGGGAGCATTGCCGCCCCCTAATGGGCCCGCACCCTTCCACCATGTTTGATCGAGAAAATAGCCTCACAGCTGATCACCGTGATCGAACTGAAAATGATCACCATCAGAAAGTTTGATCATATGATCACCCAGCTGGCCGCAGGTTCTCTGTTTTCCAGGGACGTGATCGGCCTCATCAGTTGTCAAAGTAAAATTAAAATAATAAAACATTTTAAAGAAGCCCTTTCATACAAATTTCAGGACTTTGTGGTTATTTCTTAAGTATTAACCTGTAATATGAAACATTTTATACCTAAAAATGTAAGGAAACACTGATTAACAGACCTTTCAATCTGTCTGCGTTAAAATTTGGGAGGTTCCGGCTCCTTCCGTCAGGCTGCTTCATCAGCAGCTCGTTCATATTCATTATTCAAATTTGCTGGACTCTGATTGGCTAACAAACTAGCCTATGAGAGCAAGGTATACTGTTTCCTGCCCCGCTGCGCATGACAACAGCAGACGTCGTGTCTTCCTGTTTGCTACGTCTTATGCTACAGCTTTTTAGCCAGCAGCATGCTAGGTGTGGTTTCAACTGTGGGAGCTGATGAATACTAACGAACAAAGGAGTTGTGATGAAACAGATACAGGCCGTTCGGACTCGGGAGAACTCGGGTTTTATCGCCACCTGCGTAGTTTGAGAGATAAAAACTGAAAGAGAAGTTGTTGACCTGTTTTCACACCCACTATGAAGGTAAGAACACCTGTGGAGCTAAAATATTCAACAGAAACCTCAGAAAAACCGTTTGTAATGGAAGGGTCTCTTTAAGTATAACAGCTACCTTCTTAAACATAAACGGTCTATATGAGATAGTTTGTGTTTGCATGTGTGTGGTGTTCAGATTTCCCTCCAGCTGTAAGAGGCACCAGGCAGATTAAAAGCATGATGAGAGAAACTTTGTCTCCTGATTCCAGATATCATCAGAATGTAGTTGGGGGGGGCTTAGGGGGACCCTCTGGGCTTTTTGTTCCTGCTACTATCACCATCCCAAATATATAGGGATGCAACATTTGTTTAAGACTCTCTTCCAGCAATTATAAGCACCTCTAATAATTTCCGGAGACTTTTCCAAACTGCATCTTATCATCTTTTCCCTGATTCATTAAGTCATAAATTACCCTCTCATGTAGTTTGAATTAAAGTCCTTCTTCCAGAGAAAATCACACTCACCTACACTGAAAGTTTTCTTCTACTAATTATCCATCACAAGCTTTGCAGCACACAGCAAACAGCACACGAGTTCCTTAGATGAGTGTTTACCTCTCATCCTCTGCCTCTCCTCATCCAGCTCACACACACACACCTACACACACACCTGTCCTCTTCCTGTAAAACCATCCCTCCCATCTCCTGTCAGTGAGAACAAATGAGCCGGAGCATGTTTCTTAGAGTGTGTCAGTGCCAATGTGTGCTGGGCTGAACTTCCTGTTTGTCTCGAGGTGCTTCCACCCAAAAAATTGCACTTAAACGTGCACATGCACGCACGCACGCCTGCACCGCACCACTACCCTCTGACAGATCCCTGACATTCTGTCTGTTGGCCCTGCTGCAGAGTGCATGAGTGTTTGTGTGTGTTTACGTGGGTGTGTGTGTGCTTACAGACAACCTCCCACTGTGTGAGTCTGGCAGTTGTCATTTTTCAAGGAGCTGAGGAGGGAAGGGAGTGTGGAATCAGGATGGAGGGAGGGCAAAGGCCTTGATGTGAGTGTGGTTGTTGTCAAGGGATTTATTAATAAAGATGACCTCAGTGCTGCAGAGTGTGTGTGAGCTTGTGTGTGTGTTGTTTTGTGTACTTTCTTTCTTCTTCTCTGTTTCTTCTCAGTATTAAACAAATAATTTCAGTTATGAGAAAAAGCAGCTTCGTGTTGTCCAATATGTTTTCTCTTTTTGGATTTTCAGGCGGTTGTCCTTCGTTTGTGTGGATTCATCTCAGTTTTCTTTGCACAAGTGTGAGTTCATCTATGTGTGTGTGAGTGTGTGAGTGGCTAGGTGGGTGTGGGTGGGTGTAACAGGGATAATCCTTCATAATATAATTCCTTCGTGTCTCAGTGTCCTTGGATGTGATTATGTGCTTCATTATGTTGGACTAAACAGTTTGAGTCCTCAGATTGTGTGCAGGTGAGTTACCTGCAACGTGTGCACTTGTTTTTGTTACGTGTGTGTGTTTTAGTTAGAAGGAAAAAATGTAAAGAATCAAAATATGAGTCATTTCTTTCAAAGAGCTTTTTGTCATCGACGCAGTTCAAGTTTGCTCAATCAGCTGAGAGGCCAGTTCACTTAAAATTCAGCTTTTCCAACCTCTCGGCTCTGCTAGTTTACAATTAGCAGGATAAACATTTCTGTCACTGTCGGTCTCTATATGGGCTCTTTAGAATATGGAATCTGTTGAATGCAGGACATGGTGTGTGGGAGGAGTCAGCAAATCAGATTTTCTACTACAAATTTAAACCCATGCTCACCTTGTGTTTAGTTTTATGTTCCTAACATCAAAGGATGTTCTCTTGTTTTAGGTTTTGCTGTATCATACAGTAACACAGGCTTATTGAAGCAGCTGTCAATGTCAAAATCCTGTTTTTAACAGGCATTAACAAGTATTTTTGGGATAAAAGCTGAATTCACATTCAGTTATGAAACATAATTTTTTGCATTAGAACATAAAGTTTTGTATCTCCTCTTAAAACTTACAGAAGGGTACCAACAATTGTGTCCAAGTCTGGAAACAATAACATTTTTTTCATTTAAATTTTAAAAGAAAACGGTCAGGATTTGTCGCTCCAGCTGATTGGAGGAGTACTAACAGATAAAAATGATCTAATCTGTTTTGGTTTTGAGCTCCCTGGTGAACACGTCTCTGAAGACTCACGCTGGAGCCTGAAGGGAACAGCCGACCAAACAACGAGCCTCTACGGGCTTGTCAGTTACTAAGGATGAAGGACGGCAGGGTTCATTCTATCTGCTGTCTGCCCCACCACGCTAAACAATAAGGCCATTAGGAACAGGGTCATCATGCACCCTCAGAGAACCAAGATAAACCCACATTGTTAATTATCCACACACACGTGTAGAGACAGATGCACACATGCACAGATTAAACTGTATACACTCATAATAATCAGCAGAAAACAGATGAAATACACATCAGAATACACACATTTATACACATTCATAGGAGCAGATAAATAGATTCATGTTCTTCCATCAATAATCCTCCACCCATATTGGGCTCTCTGACTGTTTGCTATTTCAGCTGCAGCTCTGACCCTCAGCTGGTTACATTTAGTTGGACAGACAGCTGGACTGCAGTGAGAGGAAAGCTAATGAAACAGGATATCCCTGCCGCTGGTTATTACACAGGAGAAGAAGAAGAAAAAAATCACTCTCACTTCGACCTTGTATGAGTCCATGAAATGACAGACTGTGCTCAGAACTGCTTTGTGTTTATCAAGTGTACTTTTTCCTCTCTGGCTGGTGCTAGTGATATCGAGGTCCCCAAATGTTCCCCCATAATGGGTGAGGGCTTTCTTCAGGGAGACGTGAAGGCCTACAGATTATCATCTTATTTAAACTCTTGTATTGTTGGATCAGACCATTTAAATTCTAAAGAAGAAAACTATTTTTATTCATACATTTTTCTACGGAGCCAATAAAAACGCATGTGACACTCAAGATTCATTTAACTGAGCCAGAATATTGAGAAACCTCTTGGTATGAATGAGGACGTCTACCTGAAGCGAAGAACATAGAGCAGCTGTGCAGGTAATATATTATGACAGATGTGTAGCTTAAAAGGAAAAGAAAAGATAGAAGGTTGGACTAAAAGACTTAATTTGTGTTAAAATCCAACCAAACTACAAAACAGCTCATATACAGTATGTTCTTCATTAAACAACATTTCATTTATTATTTATTGGTTATTTGCGCACAGAAGAATATCAGGAGACCGTTCAGACCAAGAGGAAATTAAACCAAACTAAAAAGTGAAGAAAAAAAACATTTAAATGAATATCTTCAACTTCTGAAATATCTGTTTTCTCTGTTGTTTTGGACTCAGTGGTCTAGAAACCTTCTGCAGTAATAACAGTATTGTTTTTGCAAAATTTTATTGTATTTTTCTGTAACAGATATAATGAAAAATTCAACAGTAAAACAAAACAGCAACTTTACAGGCTGTGAGACTAAAACCGCCATGAAAGATGATGCATTAATGCATTAATACTGTGTTAGTTTGTTATTACAAACGACATTCCTTTGATCATTTCTCAGTCCGTGTGTATTTAGCCAGTTATTATGGCAGGATTCATTAGAGTAGCTTTCAAGTGAAGCTAAGAAGACACCTTAGGAGATGCTGCTTTAGAAGAAATGGCCTTGGCATCAAGATTTTTTTTTTTTCTTTGCTGACTTTCATTTTGCTGCAGCACATTTTCAACATTAACAAAGAAAGGCCATTTCAGTAGATGGAAACCCAAACTTCTGGGCTCACTCATAAGAGTGGCTGCAGGCAGAAGGGCATGAATCCAGGAGGAAAAGTACTTCAGGGAACAAGCTGTGTATGAAACATTGTGGGTTTATCAGCTGCAGAGATTTGTTTGGCTTTACTTCTTTATGAGACAAAGATGAGCACGGATCTCCTGACCCCCCCCCCCCAAGCCTTGTTGTGAAGAGGGCCGTGCTTTACCATCACATCCTCCCACTGATATAAACTAATGTTTCTTATAACACACATGTGTTTGCATGCTCATCATCTTACAGTTTTCTTCTTCTACAGTTCTTATAACTCAAGAGAATAACCCTCTGACATCACAGTAAGATTCCATCCTGCTTCTTTATTTGGTTGTGAAACAAAACCTTTTTTTTTGTAGGAAAATGTAAGAATTTGTTTTTGGAATCCTTTTCTCATGTGTCTCTTCTTCAGTTTAACTCACACACCAGGTGCAGCTCAGTATTTTGAGTCCATTGGCGCTCCTGTGGGTTCTGGCACATGTGAGAATAATAATCACAGCTCCTTGTTTTGAGCCAGTATCAGATGCCAAACGCAGTGACGCAAGCTCTGCTCTTCACACAGGAAATGAGTGGATGATAGAGGAAGAGCCCCACTTCACTGAAAACTGAAAAAAAATTAAATTATGGTCACTTTACCTGTCAAGCAACAACAAATGTTTTTATTTTTGTTTTTTAGTAGTGCAGAGACTTCAGAACATTGTGGTAGAAACCCAGTCGATGAACTCTGACTGACTGCAGGACTTTGACAGCATCTGTTTGTGGGTTGGAGTCACAAAGTCTGAAGTTAATGTGGCTACTTCTCTTTGGTGATGTTAATATAAAAGCAGAAACAGCACAAGGTTTACTGTCCTTGTCGGCACCACCAGGTTTTTCATTTACAGAAGAAAAAGACAAGATTCTCTACATTCTGGGAGAATTGTGTCTATTTTTGTTCTTTTTCTTTCTCATAGTTAACATCCACTCACCTAATGTTTTCCAATTACATTATGTTACATTATGGTGTTAACATTTGAAAGAAAAATCATTTTATCTTTTGTTTAATAAATAGAAATACAATAAAAATGTATTTTCTGGAAAGCTAGTTGTAGACTCTTTTAGCTAAAGAGCTAAAGTTACAGACAAGCTAGTAAGCGAGCTTTTTTCTGACTCTACTAAAGAAATTAAAACGATTCCACACTTCACTTCCATCCTAATGGGTTTTAATTAGATTTTGATGGTTTTATTCACTTGTGCTTTAAAAGGCTTTTACGACATAGTCGCCACACCTGCTAACAGTTTTTAGTTTATAAAGTCAGCACACCTGAACGATGGGGTTTTGAAAGCGAGTTTAAATTGATTCTGTTCTTTTTGTTTTTGTTCTGAAAGTGTTAGAACATTTTATTAACCTGCAACAGACTCACAAGATGCTGCTGATCTACTTCAGATAATAGCAAGAATGACAAAATGGGTCTGAGGTTGTGTTTCACTTGCAGTATCAGCCTTTAAAACTGCCACATGCTGTACAGGAATAGTAACGACGCAGACATGATAAAGAGCAAAGCAGGAGTCAGACAAATGCTGCGCTGTCTGCTGTTCATCAGTCATGTCTGGTGAACAGCAAATAACTGATCCTTCCTGCAGCTGACTATTGACAACCCTCATGAAGGATCTGAGGGAGAATCACTTCTGTCATCCAGTCATGCTGATAAAGGCCTGAGCGAACAGCAGCCTTCCTAATTTTAGGTCATGTATTGCACCTCTTGTAAACCGAGCTGCACTTGCAGGTGTCAAAGTTCCAAAGTAAACCACTCTGATACCAAAACCTTTTCAAGTCAACCGTTTATTGTTCTAGTTGTTGCAACAATGGAGGTTTGGGGAATCTTGCATGAGCTGTACACAACTCGCTCTGACTTTGGTCAGATGCAGCAAGGTGAAGTGTGTGTTTGTGTTTTCGGTAAGTTTTGGTTGCTTCAAAGTGAGACTAGCAGGCATTTTGCTGGACTCTATTGCCACATGTCTCTTTCAGTGCTGCTGATGATTGGTACTGCTGCTGCTGGCACGAAAGACTTCTCTCACAGTCTTAGCAGGCTGAGTTTGGCACATGCTGAAAAGTCTGGTCTTTGCATGAGATTAGCATCCCATTGCAGAGTCTTGTGCAGCAATCAAATAGAGAATGGCGTTGGACTCTTGTCTGGGCTGATTGGAGGAAGCGATGGCTACAACATGATTCCGTTTTTCCTCCCCTCCTCAGGGTGCAGTCGGCTCGGACAATGTCAAATTTGCTGCAAAGCAATTAAAGCCTTGGGTTTTCAAAATTGGTCTCAGAAGGCACACATGGTGACAAATACATCAACACGGCTTCATGTGATGATTTCAACTCTGCATTGCACACACACATGACTACACATCCGCCCACAAACACACACCCACACACACAAATTAACTGTATTTGTTTACAATAAGTATGCAGGTGATTAGCTCAGAAAGTGGCGCTTTAAACTGTTAGTCATTGCTTATTCACAAGCGGCTGGCTGGAATCCACACAGCCACTCAGTGTGCTGCCTGTCAAACACACAGCCAGCCAACAGCTGGAAGTGTGTGCATGTGTGTGTGTACTTGCACAGGTGTCCTGCTTTTTAACCAGACCCTTCTGCTGCTCATCCACCCCCCTCCCTCACATTTGGATGATTGTGTGCCTCTGCATGTGTGTGGAGACCTGAATGTATTTTAAATGTGTGTTCATGTTGAGCTTTGCAAAGCACTGGACCGCTGCGTCGTCCCGGATAAAACCGGTTGGAAAGCTGAGGTCTGGATGACTTACTTATTTAGGAAAAATCCTCCAAAGACATCCAACTCACTGCCGTGTTGACACACACTCGCGTGTATGCGACTCTGTCTGAGTTCATCCAACCTTACAGGTAACCAAGCCGGTGACAGCAGCAACATATTTCATTTTTTGAGAAGTCCTTCTCTGCCAAATGCTGTGCAGCGTGTCTGTTAATGCTGCTGCTGCTTCAGCAGACACACTGCTGACTGACTCCCATGAGGAGATACTCATCGAAGGGTTAAATGTTCTACCAGAAGCAGCTCACTCACACATGCTTACACGTGTACTCATATGGTGAGTTACTCAGAAGCACGAGGTTCCACATTAAGTCTAGATTCACTTTCCAGAGCGTAACCTAACTTCAATTTGAAAGACCTGCTGTCAAATGCAGTTTCAGGGTTTTTTACATAACTTGTTTTATATTTTTAAAGGACAGTTTATCTTTTTCTTTGATGTTCTCTTTTTAGAATAAAAAGCAGAGAGATTTTCACTGGCCACTGAAAGAGGTTAAAAGATTCCTTCATAAATGAGAGTAAAGAGACTTTATAAAAGCCTGCTGAGCTGCATAAAAACACCAAAGATTGAAGAATGTTCTCTTGTTTTTTTTCAACTCCTGGAATTTACATCTCACATTCACAAGGTCATAAAACTATTCATGTAACACCTTCCTAATTCTGAATAAAATAAAAAATTCACAGTTTTTTCCCCCATGTTAGTGTCATGGCAAGGTTTTCTGCACAGTTGAATTCTAGAGCACACGTGTGTTCGGATGTAGTCCACGTGAGTTAAAATCGATAAAGATTGATGAATATTCCAACTTTTCCCATCAATAAAGTGCAACGCAGGGTGCACAAACTGTAGCTGAGTTTCCAGTGTCTGCTTTATTGACAGCAGTGAATGAAGTATGATGGTGTCAGAGGTTTCAGAGTTGCCTTTGTGTTCTCCTGCTTTGTAACTGGAGCCGGACTCATGTGTTACTGACAGAGTCCGCCTGCCTGGCCATCGGCACTCTCATTGTGATTAGTGAGCGATTGATGTCGACATGAATCTCAGCCTCGCTTCATAGCAACACAGTGGCAGCGAATTTGTCATGTGATCTGTCGTGTGAAACCTGTGATTCACTAAATATGAAACATTTTGAGTTTTGATGCATTCGGTTTTCTCTGTAAGAAATCAAGTGGTGAACGTGATGACAGGAAACAGTTTGCAGGAGACACTAAAACAAAGACTGGTTAGTTGTAATGTAGCGTCTTTTTACTGATAAAGGTTCATTTTGGATAGTATTTACTTCATAGTATTACACCAACAAACACTGATGGAAACAGCACAAAATACAAATCAACTGTTTTTAATTGTTCTTTGTTTTTGTGATAAAGAATTAAAAGAATAATGAGTGACAGAAGCACGTTTGCTGAATAAATTTGAAGAGAATGTTTTTTATGACTCAACCAAATATTTGGCTGCTTTAAACATGGATTTTATTAGCGTAGTGTGAGCATGATGGAATCATTTTAACCTTTCCTGAGGATTTCTCTCTGTGTGTCTCATGTATGTGTTGAAGACAGCTGGATGAGTTTGAAGGTTGGTTACCACTCCTTGTTTCTTAAAGGTGTACTATGTAGAAAATAATGGCTTTTATTTCCAACACCAGGTGGCAGTAATGAGAAAAATCACAACCCCGTCACTTCTACTAACCACCACAGGATGGCAGCATTGAGTATTATTCTTCACTCTGTCACACAGAGCTGCAGCGTTCAAGAGACTCAATGTCCAGCTTTTCAACTCCAAATGAAAAAAAAGTCCCTTTTTTAGCAGAGGCTAACTCAGGTGATGTTACTACTCGCTTTGAAGTTGCATCTTTGTCAAATAAACTAGCAAAACTTTAGCTAAAAAGTCTCTACAAGCTCTGCTCAGGCGAAGGCTGGAAGGTACCTCAGCCCCCCCCCACGCTGCTTGAGCAACAGATCAGCAGCTAGTATTGGAAAAAGTACTAGAAGTTTGCCAAACCGTCAAAAAAATTAAGAAGGGATCAATAACTTTTTAAAGTAAAAATCAATCAGATGGAATTATGACACACAACATGTTGTTTAGTTCTCTAATTATTATATTATTTTAGTTTTAAAAGGCAAAATATTGAAAATTCTACATATTATGCCTTTAATGTAACACAGCTCACACCACCTCTGACATCATGGGTGGGGGGGGGGGGGTTAAGTGTGCCTTTAACACTGGCTTGTGTTGAAGTTATTCATCCTGGAAGTGAAAATCTGTCCAAATATCCCAAATAATGATCCATTACTTGTTCTCTAACTGTGTAAAATCCATTAGTAAAATCATGTGCATGGATTACTAAACTGAGAGAAAGGATTTCCCCCAGCCTGTAATTTCATTCTCAACACCTTTCACTCTGTTCATGCACTGTTTCTTCCGCTTTTCATTCTTCAGCCTGAAGGAGCAGATCGTTTGTTTACGTCTCTGAACGTGACCAACAGGATCGACGTAAAGCGCAAAACAACTGCTTTGAATGTTTATCTGTAAGACTCCCTGCATAAAGTCACAAGCAGCAGATCAAACACATTCAGCTTTGACATGAAATACGCCACTATCCTCCGCTGTCATGGTTACAATAGTAAATATTCTGTTTGTTTTGAAGGGAACTTTTACACTAGGTTCTGGAAGGATCAAAAAGCTGCATAAAACTACAACAATTAGAATTTTTCTATTTATCTTTTTACTTTATTGTGTCTTTGTGCCAAAAAAAAAAAGTCAATTGTCGGTTGTTTTTCCACCGAAACATCAAATTGATTAAAGTTGCCTTGTCAGTCTCAGAACCATCTACCTCTGTCACTCATTACGCCGCTCTTCTTTTTCTGCTTTAGGGCCAATGTGACCTTCATCTGAGTCAAGAGTCGCTTTTCAACGTTCACGAAGAACTCTGAAGCTGGAAAAAAAAAAAGCCGGCAACACAGAGGAGATTCAAAGGAAAGCACACAGGCGTGCAAGGGAGGAGGAGAGAAACAAGTAAGAAAATAAAAACAGAACAAAGGGTGGAGAAGAAAAACACAGTAACGTCCTTTTTATTTTACTCCTCGGCAAACAGCTCAACTGGCAACATGAATCAGAGGAGTGAACTGATAAAAGACAGGAAGAAGAAGAATGCAGGGGCATTTGACAGGAAGAAAAAAAGGAGGAAAGTGAAAACGAGGAGGTAAAGGAAAACATAGTGAGGGAAGGAGGCAGCTGTCAAAAAAAGGATCCTTAAAATGTTGTTATTTTTAAAAACTCTTTAAAAGAAATCCGATGAAAGAGAAGAGATATATGAGCCTTTTGTGAGATAAAAAGAACCAGAAAAAGCAAAAAATAAAAAATTGAATTTGGGTTGTTTATTGGATTTTAGACTTCTGAGTGGTTAAGAAAGATGGTTACGGTGTGTGTGTGTGTGTGTGTGTGTGTGTGTGTGTGTGTGTGTGTGTGTGTGTGGTGCCTGGAACTTATACTGACATAGGTATTAGTGTGTAAAAGGAAAGGCGACCATATTTCACCTGTAGGAGATGAAAATAAGAGCTCTCAGCACAGCTGCAAACAAAGTCAATCTAACACACCAGGCAGTGAATTTAAAGCCTTCAGTTCACTCTGGATAAACGTTGGCAGACTCTCCATCATGATCTAAAGTTTAAACCAGAATGCAACAAAAGTACATTCAAACTGTTTTGGCGTGGTGATAACTCACTGAAATCTCGCTGCTGACGCTCGAATAATTCTGATAAAAGCAGCTGATGAAAAGTGCTGAAAATGTTGGTCCAGCCTCACCTGCACTGATTACTTTTTAGTTTAGAAGGAGCAGAGAATGTTTTACAGCTCCATCTTTCCCTGGGTGTATAACATACAGACCGCTCGCCGAGAGCTGGGAAATAAGATTCATTCTTACTTGATATTTCTCAGCCCAACATGAAGTGTAAAATGTTTTAGCATCGAAGACCCAAACAGAAGGAATCAGCTAGCCTGGTTGTGTTCAGGGAGCAAAGCAGCATCTGCTTGTAAAGGCTGGTAATCAACTTAAAGGTGCTCTGAGTTGCCACCTGGACACCAGTTACGATGCATTATGTGCTACATTAAATGCAGAATATTCCATAATGAAGCCATAATGCTTAAAGCGTTGCTGCTTTCCTCGGGGTTATTATCTATAACTAATACGGTGCCGTGTTCCTTTTATCTGTGAAAACCAAACATATGCGCTTGTCTCGGATGTCGGTGCATTCGAGTCATAGAGTGTGTTAGATAGTGGGTACCCCCCCCCCCCCCCCCCCCCCCCCCCCCCCCCCCCC
>SSNP01000098.1:1618243-1648312 GCA_006937955.1 Pachypanchax playfairii
CCCCCCCCCCCCCCCCCCCGCACACACACACGTGCACACACGTCTTTTGAAGTGTGTGATGAAGCGTTCTCTCGTGTACGATTAGTTGTCTGCCTGATCGAGCGACTGGGAGCTCCAGCAGACTAAAGTAAATTGCCTCCGATAAAAAAAGTCATTTGTATGTCAGAGTGTGTGTAGCGAGTGCAGAGACGTAGCAGCAGAAAAGGGACATGTTTATGCTCAGTGCGTGCGTCACGACAATCAGAACCACCAACACACACTGAGGCAAATCTGTGAAAAATTAAATAATAATAATAATAATAATAACGACAGCTTCAGGCGTCATTCAGCTGTTCCTTAAGCCTGTTTTTTTAGTGAACTCGTCCCTTGTTCTCTCTAATAATTCTGGTTTTTATTTCTATCTGTGTGTGTGCGTTTAATCTCTGCGAGGATATTGGCTGTCGATCATAAATAGCTTTTTACTGACGAGGTGACAAACTGAGAGCTCAAGGAAGAAAAGAAGCAGGAGGGGAGATGAGAAGTAAAGTGTGTGTGTGTGTTTGTGTGTGTGTGTGTGTGTGTGTGTGTGTGTGTGTGTGGGTTTGTATTTCTGACCTCCTGGGGACCAGTTTCCTGACTTTTACTATCTTTCTGGGGTCCGAGGGTTCTTGTGGGGACCGAAGCCTGGTCCCCATGAGGGGGACTCCCCTTTTTAGGGTTAGGGGTTAGGTTTATAGGTATGGTGTGAATAGAGTTTTAGTTAGTCTTAGGGTTAGTTATAGATCAGTAATGGTTAAGGTTAGTAAAAGGGTTTGGGTTAGGTATAAATCTAGTTACTAAAATCAATGGAAGTCAATGGACGGTCCCCATAAGGATACCAAAACACACTTGTGGGTGTGTGTGTGTGTGTGTGTGTGTGTGGGTTTGTATTTCTGACCTCCTGGGGACCAGTTTCCTGACTTTTACTATCTTTCTGGGGTCCGAGGGTTCTTGTGGGGACCGAAGCCTGGTCCCCATGAGGGGGACTCCCCTTTTTAGGGTTAGGGGTTAGGTTTATAGGTATGGTGTGAATAGAGTTTTAGTTAGTCTTAGGGTTAGTTATAGATCAGTAATGGTTAAGGTTAGTAAAAGGGTTTGGGTTAGGTATAAATCTAGTTACTAAAATCAATGGAAGTCAATGGACGGTCCCCATAAGGATACCAAAACACACTTGTGGGTGTGTGTGTGTGTGTGTGTGTGTGTGTGTGTGTGTGTGTGTGTGTGTGTGTGTGTGTCTTTTGGAGGGGGCGACCACAGAGAATTCAGGGAGATCTAGAGAGCGATAGGAAGAAGAGAAGCAAAATGTGAGACAGGTGGAGACACGGGTTATCTGCATCGCTGCAGCGTGACAGGTGTCAGGGATGCGCTGATAAATGTGCTGCTTTCCAGCAGACACCCGCTCGCCAAGCGAAAGCAGCGATGCTAATTCACTTCAGTGCAGCTGTGCACACGTGCACCACAACATGAGCTGGTGACATTGAAACAAAACAGAAAAGTGGGGTTCATTCACCGCAGCAAAGCTACTGCTGTTTTAATTTTCAGCTCATTGTGTTAATGCAAATCCAGCACTTTTTCTGTTTACCCGCTACGCTGATGGATTCAGTTTATTATGCACACAACCTCTGCCATGAATCCATCAGTACAGCAAGAGTCACGCCACACTAATTCCTCCTTTATTATCCAAACACCAGTTTTATTCACAGCGATTTCCAGGAATATCTCATGTGTTTCTGTTTTAATCTGAGACTTAACAAAAGCAAAGTTTTCACAATAAAAGCTGTCCAATAGATAAACCACTCTTCACCTGCTAGGCTGTGTGCAGCTGATGTAACGTGCACCAAATGAAAGAAAAGTCAGAACCATGTATCTTTGAATAGAAAGACTTTAACAGGGAAAATCAGCTGATGATTTCAGACCACATGGGAAGAAGAAGACTCTTTTAACTGTAATTACGTGACAGTGCTGGCATGTCAAATCAGTTCTTTTTAATCCTTTTATATTCATTCATTTTCAGTCGTGTCATTTTTTTTAGAGTATTTTATGAAAGAATGTCCCATTGATAAAAACTTTCAGCTCATCAAAGACACGCTGAGAGGCGTTTCCTCGTGGTTTCTCATGTGAGACATCCACGAGGGTGTCGTCTGTGAGTGAGAGCTGTGTGCCTACTGCTGCGATCATGAACATGTACATGTTAATGGGATTTTAATTTACATAGATTTAGTTTGAAGGATTTGTTTTAAAACCATGAGTCTTTATGATGAGCACAGATTTTTTACTGTTAGTAAGTAATTGTATGTATGTCTACGCATAATCACACATCCACACACACGCAGGTTCCCCTCCACCGAGGTGAACGAGTGTGAATCCGCTGCATCTTACATTCCTCCGTTCTTTCTGTCCACGCAGCAGCAGTTCTTGTCTCTCGATCGATCCCGCCTTATCTTCCCGTAAAGCTGAACTCTCTTTTTTTTTCTTTCTCTCCTTCTCGTCTCGCGTCCTCCTGCCCTCCTTTTCACCCTACTCATTGCTATCGATCAGCCTGTGTATTCAACAAAGTAGAGAGCAGGCGATGGTTAGTGGAGCCAAGCTGAAGGAGCCCTGCACATGGTTCCCATATTGCTTCTTTCTCTTAATGGGTTCAATTAGTCTCTAATAGACCCAGAGTTAGAGCATCAAGGCCTGCCACTCTCTTCTGACTCGTCTCACTTTTCACTTCCTTCAACAAATATCTGTCTGCACTGTATTATAAACATGATCTGCCAGGTTTATCATGCAGATGGCTGCTGATTTATCTTACTGATTTGGTAGATTTTTCATCCTGTTTTCACATTTTAGGATGCATGGAGCATCAATTTATTCATCCGTAAAGGAGCTTGAATGTGCTGAGTGTGCACAGGCTCCTTCAGAAGTGTCCTGCTTTGCATTTTTTCACAGTAATGCCCATTTATTCATGGGAGCAGCACAGTAGAACCAGACTTGGCTAATTTTGGCCTCCGGGAACTGCCCAGTAGCCAGAGCTTAAGTCTTTTATTATCCCCTCTCTTCTTACAGTCACTGAACACATCTACTCTTACTGAGTTAAGTGCCTTGCTGAAATGCACAGAAGACAATGTCTCATACTGTGAACTTTTGCAATGTCTGTTTTATGTCTTAAAGTTACTCTAAATGTAGACGGATGGATTTGTTTACAGTAGCCTTTCATTTGTTTGATGGTGAAAATGACTGGGTCACACTCTGGAGCTTTTTGATTCACATCTTGGCAGAATTATTTGAATCCTTGTCTCCTAACGTGTGGGTCAGAGATGTTGCATGTCAAATATACTGAGCTGTAAGGTCATCTAGCTGAGACTAAAGCCTTTTCATTAGTTAGATTTCAGGTTATTTGTCAAAAAGGGAGAGAAAAAAAGCTCGGACCAGATTTTACATCTGCAATCCCCGCGGCAGTTAAACACACCGTATGAAGATGTTACATGAATTAGACAGAATGTATGAAGTGAGATACATAAGGGAAAAAAATACCTAGTTTAAAGAGGCCATTTCATACAAATTTCAGGACTTTGTGGTTATTTCTTAAGTATTAACCAGTAATATGAAACATTTTATATCTAAAAATCGTCACGAAACACTGATTAACAGACCTTTCAGTCTGTCTGCATTAAAATTCGGGTGGTTCCGGCTCCTTCCATCAGGCTTCGTCAGCAGCTTGTTCATATTCATTGTTTGAATTTTCTGGACTCTGATTGGCTAACAAACTAGCCTATGAGAGCAAGGTATACTGTTTCCTGCCCCACTGCGCATGGCAACAACACACGTAGTCTCTTCCTGTTTGATACGTCTTATGCTACAGCTTTTAGCCAGCAGCATGCTAGGTGTGGTTTCAACTGCGGGAGCTGATGAATACTAATGAACAAAAGAGTTGTGATGAAACAGATACAGGCCGTTCAAACTCGGGTGTTATCGCCACCTGCGTAGTTTGAGAGATAAAAACTGAAAGAGAAGTTGTTGACCTGTTTTCACACCCACTATGAAGGTAAGAACACCTGTGGAGCTAAAATATTCAACAGAAACCTCAGAAAAACAGTTTTTAATGGAAGGGCCTCTTTAAAGAAGAAGTGATCATCATTTCCACTCTGAAACACTAAAGTCTTGGACCGTGTCGTATTACAGGTACAAACCTTGTTAACACACTATAGCTGGAGTGTATACATGTAAACACACAGCTGCTGCCTTGTTTTGCGCGGCCTCTGTGTAACTGTAGCACTCTCCATCTGACCTCCCCTCCACTGAGAGGTGCGTGGGCTGCTTCTGCTGGAGTCCAGCTGGGTGTGACCTTTCTGCCCTGTGGCACCTCGCTGGGATCCAGGACTCTGGGCTCAGTGTGAACGCATGAACTCTTTCCAAAAGAACAGACCTGAGTTCTGCTAAAAAGACAAGAGAATAGGAAGGAAAGTGCAGGAGTGCTGCTGGACAATTAGCCCCCCAAGGAGCATTGTAGGTGGCCCCCCCTCTGGACAGAGTACACTGTGACTACCTCAGGGACTGACAGACAGCAAAGATAAACCAAGGTAAGAAGGAGAAGGTGTTTGTGGGGGTTGAAAGAATCGTATTGTTTCTCATTCATTCAGCCAGTGGCTGTTGTTCTGAAATGAGACAGTATGTCTGCTGCCCACAGGCATCGATACAAGCCTTTCTATTATTCAGAGCTGATTACAGCACCAAATCATACAGAGGTGAATGCTTTTAAATGAGCTCCGAAATGAAGCTGTGAAAAGCTTGTGAGACTGGACGGTGGAGAAAGATTTGTTTAATTAGTGCAGAAGCAGATTGCTACATATGTGAACATCCAATTGAAAAGCATGAGTGGCTGCAGGTATGCATATGAAATCAAATCCTCCCATGTGTGTTTGTTTTTTGTGCACATGTGAATGTGTTTCATATTCCACGTGGAAATAAATGTAAGTGCAAATATGAGACCGTGTGGAGGTTGATTTACTTTATCAACAGCAGACAGACGTGGACGATAAACAGTGATTCCCAGTTGAATTGTGTGTTTCTGTTAGTTCGTGCGGTACGTTCGGTGCATTGCCCTGAGCATGACTGATGCCCCAGCGTCCCCTGGGTCTGCAGACGATGCAGCGCCGACATTACAAGGTTGAACGCAGGGACAGAAAGGAAGAAGCAGAGAGAAATGATAATAAAGATTCTGTCCGCTCGAGCTTTAGTTGTTATTCTTGGCTTCCTTCAACTAAAGTAAAAACTGTTTTCAGCAATTGATTTCATTATCAACAAAAGATGCAGCTGTTTGTCTTTTTATGGGAGTTTGACGTTAAACAACCTTGTTAAAAAGTTTTTAATCAGAATGTTACTGAATCTGGACGGTGTCACAGAGGTCGACGGACTGATGGAATCTGCTGCTCTAATGATCACCTGAGTTCTACCTGCAGACCTGTGGGGCACATGGCTGATGATGATTAAAACCAGCTCTGTAATGCAGATGTTGGGTTAGTTGTTTTCTTCTTAGAGCAGAAAAGTAGAAGCACTAAAAGATTCAATCTTTTTAGTCAGAAAGGGAATCTAAAAGGAAAAATAACTTTAATGAGAATTAATTTGCGCATATAAATAATGAGAATTTGATGGTAGAATATATTTGAATGTCACAAATTAAAAATCAGGATGAATGTAACAAAAAACTTTGGCTTTGGATCGTTCCTTCATTGTAACATTATGTAAAGATATTTTAAGTGAAAAAATAAAATAACTTCATTCATTAAGCTGCAGCTTCTTTTCTGAAATTCCAGAATTAAATACTTAGTTTTTTTAACTAAACTATACAATTTGGTAAAATTCTGAAATTTGTCCTTGTAATTTAGTTCTATGAAAAGTATTTTTGAACCCAAAGATGAATTAAAAGTTTGTGTCCAATAGTTTGAGTTTATTTAGTGAGAGTTCTATTATTTGTCAGTTCTCCAAGTGTTTTATTTACCTTCAGCTTCCATCACACACACCTTTCTGTCCCCACAAACCAAAAGAGCAGATGGCCCTTCCTGTTCGATTACCTCAACGCCAGTCCGTCCCGTTTCATTTCAGCCTCACCTCCTCCTCCATCACATCACAGGTCTGAGCAGGTGTTTGGCCCACAGACAGATTCCAAATCAGATCCATTTCATCTGTAATCAGCTGGAGCCCCTGGCACTCGGGAACCAGATCAGAGCTCTGATCAAAGAATTATAAGCTGGCCACGCCTGACCAGCCGACCATGACAACAAGAACAAGGAGGTTGAAGTGGGGCTGGGGGATGGAGTGGGGGGGGGGGGGGGGGGGGGGGGGGGGGGGGTGAGCCAGAGCTGCAGCACTAAAGGGATGAAAGGAGAGAAGATGGAAATTTGAAGGCTTACAGAGTCTCTTAAGGGAGAGACATGAAAGAAGCAGGGTGCTTGGGGAAACAGCAGTGAGGGACGCTGAGACTCTCGGCACATATGGGAGTTTCTTTCTTTTTTCAGTTTTCATCAAATGTTTAAAAGTGAAATTTGGCCCCTTTAAATGTCAGTAATTATGTCCAGAGATGAATCCAAAGTAAAAGTCCTGATTTATCTGGTACATCATTATTTGTTTGTTAATGCAGGACATCATGTGATCAGATGTATGAAACCTGATGGGTGTTAAATATACTAATGTTTACAAAAGATATCAAACAGCTTTTAAATAATAGTGAAGAAGATGTATCAGAGGGACGCCACGTCTGTCACAATCACACGTTCATCTTCTACAGTCAAATCCCTCTTTGATGATCAGGCTTTTATCTGAACCAGCGCAACACAAACCGACCTCACAATCTGCCACAAGGCCACAAACACACAACGTCTTCATGTCCGCCGCTCTGCTTTGTTTATTCCTGCGTTTGGAGACATGCTACTTGATACTGTCACTTACATCCTGGTTTCATGTTGCTTTAAACTGTTAAAACCACAAACATGCAGACACACGGGGTCGACCCGCGTTAAGGATCCATCAGGGTTTTAGTGACAGAACTCTCAGACCCCAGACAAGAAACGTCAGCGCTGTTGCTACAGTTAGAAAACTGTTGCACTCCCGTGTCATGGACGTCATCATGGAGCAGGAAGATGCTGAAATCCTCGTTGACTTTCCTTCGCTTCCCGAAAGTCGTCAGTTTTGCAGGAATTGTTGTGACAAGATATTTTCTTGGTCCACTTTATAAGACATTTTACTCCAGACTTGAACCCACAACCTTTATACTTCTTCATTGATGCATCACTGCTCAGTATATTTTTATATTCATATTCCAGGCTGCAGCTTTTATGTGACTTTCATTTTGTGTGAGCTCTGATTTAAATCTTCACAACGAATTTTGATGGACCTCCAAGTTTTTAAAGGTCGATCTTTGACCAGAAGCCCTCAGCTGTGAAATTCATCGAAAGTAGTGACACCGTTCATGTGATACATCTTCTCCTGCAGCGCTCTGGCTCTCAGATAACATTTTGAACCCTTCAGAATACATTTGAATCATAAAAATGAAACTGTATGAACTCGGGTCATAAATTATCATTTTTTTGTGCTGAATTTTTTTGTGTGGAAAAAGATCAAGTTTTTAGCAATTTGTCTTAAGTGCTCTGCTTAAAAGTAAAGTTCAAAAGCTGAACTTTGCTACAAATTAAACCGCTCTTCTTTTATGACTTTTTTTATTGTGTTAGAAAGATTTTTTGTTTGTCTTCACTGATTAAAGCCAGAGCAACATCAAATGAGCCTGTTGTGAAGCTCTAGGTTTACCTAAATCCAATTTTGTGTTTGTTGGAATGAAAAGACTTTTATTTTAACCATTAACCATCATCCTGGAACAAGGTTCCATCTCATTTATGTGTCTTGTTTAAAAGGTCAGTCAAAGGAAGTTCTTAGAAAAGTGGATTTTTATGGAACGCTTTTGCTAATGTAAAAAAAGAGAATCTAACGCTTTAAGTTTTGCTAGTACAGAAAGATTTCAGGTTTTTTTTAGTTTAGCAAGTGAAAACTTTCATCAGCAAACAAAACTGGACTCAAAGTTGTTTAAAATCTCTTTATTTTACAGACATGTGGCCTTAAACCTGAACAAATAAAAGTTTTTACCCTCTGACAGAAGCAGTAGCTAAAGTTGTAGCATCTCCACTTTTCTTACAACACTGAACACAACGTTACTTCGGTTTAAGTTGTTAAACCATTTTAGTCTAAACTAAATGGAGAGATGAGAAATTACAAACTGTTTCAATAAATTAGCTGCTGAGACATTTTTCTGTGAACTCTCTGTCCAGTTAGCCAGTAATGCTAACATTAGTTCTGTCTACAGGACATTGTAATTAATAGCACCTCCAGAGTTCATGTCAACAACGACAGAATATCATTCATTGCTAGTGGAACTTACATAGTGGCAATTAATTGCCAGTTTTAAGAAAATGCCCTCAGTAACACAATAACAGACTCACTCCAATAATGTTCTAGATACACGTGGCAAAAAATCAATGAATCACTTAAAGCAGTCCCATGAACCATCACCTTTCTTTAAAGAAATAACTCATGGGAGTATTAAACACTTGTTTTTTAACTTCTTGTAGCTAGCTGTGATGTGGGGCTAATGTTTTTGCTGTGTTATTTTTATTTCTGTCCATTTGTAACTCTCTATATTTGTCTCACTACAAATATATAAATATATATGTATGTATGTTGTGTAAAGTTACTGTTTAGGTGCTATGCCCTTCAGGCACGATAGCTGCCAACTCTCTCAATCATGGTCATTTTTTTCAATTTTGTATTACATATTTTGTTTTTTTGTCATTGTAGCTTGTGAAAAAATCCTTCTTGCACTTACAGTTTTTGGTTTCAAGATACTCTCCTGTTTCAAAGACTACTTTTTTGAACACTGAAAATCAGCATCTGCCATTTTCATACATGCCTAATCATTAATGCACCAGGTGCTGTTCTAAATTTCCACTGTGATAGTGTCAAAGTGAGAACACACCAGAAAAGTCTTTGAGCCGCTCTCAACCTCTTTTGTCCACAAGGTGTGAAATCGTTTGATCCCACTTGTTCCATTTTGCTGAAACAGGCTTTGTGTGTGAGAGAGACTGTATTTTCTAAATGTTGCCAGAACAGTCAAAGGCAGAGTGAAAGAAGAGGATGCAAGGTCACAGGACAGAGGGAAGGAAGTCAGGAAGGAAGGGAGCTGATGGTTCCTTCTGTGATTGTTTTACATGAGGGGTGAATAAGGGGATGGGGGGTGGAGGGGGAGGGGGGGGGGCAGGTTAAGTTTGTCCTTGTGTGATAGTCAGGGTGAAAGTGGCGCTCTGCAACTCACAACAGGTCAAAGGTTGAGGTTAAAAGTCAAACATTGTCTGGATTAGCAATCATCTATGACTGCAACAAAGGTTCTCTACTGTGTGTTTTCTGTACGAGTGTGTGTGTGTGTGTGTGTGTGTGTGTGTGTGTGGTTTCTAGGAAAGTCAAGACAGATGGGGGAGGAAACAACAGAAACCAGAAGGATGTAGCGATGATGAAAAGAGGAGCGACAGATTGGGGTTGAAAATGTTCTTTTCTCCCCATTTTTACCGACATTCGCTCACTTAGAAACGATCCTGCGTTGCGTCTCCCCACAGGGATTGATCTGATCTCCAAACACACCCTGACATGAAACGCACATGCACACCAGGAACCCACGTCTACACGATGACACAAATTGACAGATGTGCACAGGAGCTCGGAAACCTAATCAGAACATGTGGCCTATTTCTCTGGTTGTTTTAATGAGCCCTCCATTCTGGAGAGCTGAATGAAACTATCAGGCTGTTGTGTTTCACCTCATTAGCTAAACCAGATTCACCAACAACAGCAGCAGCTAAAAGATGATTTGATACCGCCTGCAGAGCTATATGACACCCCAGGACCTTAAAGAGGCCGCGGTGACAGACGGAGAAACTGACTTAATTTGGTCTTCAGGGGAAAGCAAGACTTAATTTATCTTTTTATGACACAGAGAGAGATTATACATGTTGGTTTGATGGAAAGAAAAAGAAAAATGTATCATAGAGTCACTGTAGCCGTCGCCTCGTCGCCTGTAAAGTTCCCTGCAGATGTGCCTTGAAGATTCAGAGAACAACTTTAGCAGCAGAGTGTCAAAAAAAAGAGAAGTAATCAAAAATTCTGAATACGAGTGCAGGTAGTGAATAGCTCAGTTTTGTCTCTGTCAGTCCTTGTATTTGCTGTTTGAGCAGCTAAATTGTTCAGAATGGATTGCAGTGCAGTGCATAGCTTTTTATTTTTTATTGAACACAACTATACACTTGTATTAAAGTGGGCAGTAAAGGTAGACATGCTGTGTTTTTGACAAACAGAGCCAAAAACACTCGTTTGTTGCAAATAATAATTTACAGAAAGTAACAATTACATTTTTTATTGTAGTGTTGTTCTCCTTATGATGCAACCTGTTGTTGAGCTCCATGATGTTGTATTGTGCTTCTGTGTTCATTGAAAATGATGTTCACTTCATGGGAAACATTCTGAACATTTTGAATTCTTTCTATAAGAAACTCTTTGGAGAAAACTTTTGGAGGAGCAGATTGAACAGCTAACAGCTACTAGCTAACAGTTATAATGTGGATTACTGCCAAAAAATTCTAATATAAAAAATGTCCTGGAGGTTCATGCTAACACTGTCGTATAAACCGGTACACTGCTGTAGATTTAGCATTGCATGATTATTTACATGTGCTGCAGAAATTAGCGGTGGAGCTAGGCTAGTCATTTCTACAACTTTCAGTTCGATGTGTAAAACCTTCTTTTGGAGTTTTAGAATATTTCTGTTTGACTGACTTTGTTCAAGTTCAAGTTTATTTATATAGCGCATTTAAGAAACGGCATGAGAGGCGACCAAAGCGCTGAACAAAGCACAAGATAAAATAAACAAGTGGGCTAAAAATAGAATTAAAATACAATTAAAAACAGTTAAAAGCACAGCAACTCAGATGGGGAGAATTAAAAGGATTATCCTGAATTGAAAGCCTGTGAATAAAAATGGGTTTTTAGCTAAGACTTAAAAAGTGGAAGAGAGGAGGAAAGTCTAATGTGAAGGGGTAGGAGGTTCCCGAGCTTCGGTGCACAGATGAAAAAGGCCCGTACCAGTTGGAGGCGGGCGATGGTAGCAGAGGAAATGCCATATAATATAGAGTTTGAGTAGTCCAGACGGGATGTAATAAAGGCATGAACTACTGAGTGAAGATGGTGTCTTTTCAGAATGGGCTTTACTTTGGCGAGGCGCCTCAGGTGGAAGAAACAAGTCTTTACCACCTGGTTGACATGGGTGTCCATTTTTAAATGGGGGTCCATCTTGACCCCTAGGTTTGAAACACAGGTCTTTAGCCCCGAAGAGATGATGGGAGGGAGAGGGGCCAATTGTGTGCTTAAGAGAGGTCGTAGGGTTGAACATAATGGCTTCTGTCTTAGAGTCGGAAATTTGCAGACAACCAGGTCCTCACATCACAGAGACAGTCAGTGAGGTGCTGTAGAGAGTCATTAGGCTTTACCAAGACATATAATTGACAGTCATCAGCGTAAAGGTGATAATAAATGTGGTGCTTCCTGAAAATGTCGCCTAAAGGCAAAATATACACGTTAAATAAGAGAGGGCCAAGAATCAAGCCCTGGGGTACACCACAGGTGAGGGCTGCTGAGGGAGATGCCGCAGTGGCCATCATAACATTAAAAACTGTGCGCAGAAAAGTAGGACCTGAACCACACTAATGTTATCCCCTGGAAGCCAATCAGGCGGTTCAGCCGAGTCAACAAAATGTGTCGAAGGCAGCAGAAAGATCAAGCAACACCAACAGAATATTAGAGCCAGAATCTAGGGTGAGGAAGATGTCATTAAAAACTCGGAGGTGAGCAGACTTAGTGCTATGTAAGGATCGAAAGCCTGACTGGAATGGTTCCATTAAACCGTGATCATTGAGATGGAAGATAATTTGGTTAAAAACAGCACGTTCCAACAGTCTAGATAAAAAAGGGAGCTTAGAAATTGGTCGAAAATTAGCCATTACAGAAGCGTCGAGACCAGGCTTCTTCAAAACCGGTTGAACTACAGCATGTTTAAAAGTATGAGGTACAACTCCATTGGACTTTATCAGAATCAGGTTCATTTGGCCCAGATCCTGGATGGAGGAGTCCGGGTCCTGGATGGAGGAGCTTTTAGATCGTAACTCTTCAGTTGGTTCTTCGTTGTTAACTTTTTGTTTTTATATTTCAGCACAAGGATAAAATAGTAAATGTTGACGAGACTTGTTTTTCTCTGTTCTTTCCCTGTCCGTTCTTCATGTCTCTCATCTTTTCAAACTTTTTCTTTTGTTCTTGTCAGTCTCTTCTTCACTCACTGAAGTGTCGGTTCGTTAAGGCTGTCAGCATCGATCCGGTAAAACTGATACGCTGCTGCATTTAACAACACGTTACCATGATGGTCTGGAGTTCAGACACATGACAAGTTCTTTTTCTGTCTTTTCTTATTTTCACACAAAGTATAATTTTACAGACTGGACACACACACACACACACACGCGCACACACACACACATATCTCAGAATCTTACTGACGTTCCTTTCCAACTCAACAGAGTCTGTGTTTGTTTTCTAGTACTGGAATGTTAAATATACATGTGGGATACAACAGAGTAAAAAGGTGTGTAACTTTATTGGTATGTGTGTGCATGTGCGTGTGTGTGCTGCATTAAAGTCTGACATTTTGTGCTCACTTGGAACTAGTTTGTTCCTTCTCCAATCAGCACTCATGACAAAAAGGTACAATCTGACTCACTGATACGCAGCAGCAGCCTGAACTGAGAGTGACGCTCTCAGATGGAGAGCAGCTCCGCGTATGTGTTTACCGTATAATTCAGTCCTTCTGGGAATATTTTAAATCCATAAAAATATCAACATTAAAATACACAATAATGTGACTCTATCAAGTTTAGAATTATAATTCTATGGATTAAGATGATATTTAAATGAAATAACTCAGAGATTACGGTTCAGTTTCGATGCCGAGGCTTTGAGATGGTTCAGAGATTTCTGCTTTAGTTTAAATAGCAGAAGTGGTGCTCGCATGCTGCACCGCTGCAGCACTTAAAAATGACATTTAAAACGAACAAATAAAAATACAGGCTTTGCTGCAAACGCTTTTCTATTTCAAATGTGAAAAGTGGTTTTTAATGGCGGCGGTGGACAGAATCTGTGTCATTTATAGATTTTACTGATGCAATTTGGGCAAACTGCTTTAAAGAGACTGTAAGATTTCAGACCTGCGTCTCCTGGCAGGTGTGCACCATCAAAGTGTGGACAGTGTCTTTTAAAATGTCTCCTCCATCACACACAGCACAGTAACAGCTCGGTCATGCTGAGCTGTTTTTAGTCCTTAATGCAGTGTTTTAGATGCACACTTGACATGTTCATTAGGTATAAACCAATTCATTTACTGCACCCTGCTATTGGATTGTCCTTGCCTCCACATTCATCTTCCAACACATTGGCGTTTGATGCGTTGCCATTGCCAATTAACTTTGATAACTCAGTTTAATTTACTGCTGCTGAATTGGCTTGACAAGAGTGCGACGATAAGCTGTTTCTAAACTTTCAGAGTGGCGATAGCTGGATTATCGCTCAAAGTGAGGGAGGGGCAGGGAGAAATTTCCTGCATGACCTCCCAGGCCAAAAATCATTAAAATGTTTTGTTTGTTTTTGTTGGCAGATGTGTACACACACATAGAGACTGATTAAACCCTCCTCATAGGCTTTAACAATTTACATCACTGGCCTATGATTTACAGTAAAATCATGTTCAGTTATACACCATGTTTTGGGGGGAACTGTAATAGTTTAGTGGACGTGGGGTAAAGAAAAAGAAGGAAGAAGAGAAGAAGCCATTTTTTTTCAAAGAAGGACTTTATCTTTGTGTCCAGCTTGAATATGTGTCCTTGTTTTCACTGGTGTGCATGTTGTAGAATTGTTTCTGATTTACAACCGAGGCAATAAAGAAGGTGAACATCAGCTGCCCAGCTGATATGTTGGTGTTTTTATTCCCTAAGGAGAGCCTGCAGGAGCTGGATTGTTCCCTGATCAGCTGACTGGTCCCTCAGTCCATCACTCAGCACCAGTTCCAACAAACAGGAGCTGACATTGGAGCCATGGAGTGGATGAAGGTCTTGCTTCTGGTGTTGTCGGTTGGATGGGAGAAATCACTGGGTCTCAACTGGAACCCAATCCCACGCAAGACTGTACGACATCAAGGTGAGTTTAAAGTTCTGTTTACTAAAAGTGTTGAAGTGTTTTTGTTCCAACAAAATGAGTCTCAGAAAGCTGAAAACTTCACGTTTCTACATGGTGTGTCCTTGAAACTCAAGAACGAGATGTGATCGAGAAATATTACTCAGTTTACAAGAAAATCTGGCTGGAAGAATAAAATTAGGAGTTTGAGGAGTGGCTCGAGTTTCTGAACAATAATATTTCTCTACCTGAAAGGTCATGACAGGTTTCTCTTTTTGAGATTTCAGCGCTGTATTCCTTTAAAGGTCAGCACTGTCAGGACAAGCTGCTAATGGTGACTGTTGAATATTAGTGAGTCAAAAGTCACCGAAGAAGAACTTTGCTGAAACAAATTTATTCAGCTAGCAACAGCTGTGAGACATTGATGTCTGAAAGGCTGCTGGTCTCTTAGATCCAGACTTATTAAACATCTAGTCACTGGGATGATGGATCAGCTGAGATATTTGATTCAAAACCAATAATCACAAGACTGTATTCCATTACAGCAGTACTGGAGGATTGTTCCGTTGTATCAGAGGTGGAGGGTTTCAGCCTTTTGATAAAGAGTTCTACATCGACCCTCTATAAGACAATACATCAGTCTAATCCTTGCACTCAACAGGATTCTTTATCTTGGCTCTTCTCTGCAGCCAGATTCGGCTTTCTTTGCAGAACAATACCAATTGTTACAAGCTGAGAAAAAGTATTTTTTTTTAATCCCTCAATAGAGAAGTGCTGCCTTCTCTCTTGGGGATTAGTGAGATACTATAAAGAGTAATGGGAAAAAAACATAAAATAAGAATAGTTTCCTCACCCCTCTGTTTCACCTATCCCACCTTTCATCCCATACCTCCTTCTTACCCAGCCCGTCCTGCTGTTTCTTCATGCTTTGTGTGCTGCAGCTCATCGAATGAGCCTGAAATGCTCGCATGGCATTTTTACAAAGATCTCAGATTTCAGCTGCTCTCAAGTAGCGATGGTATCGGTGGTGTCGCAGAGGTGTGAGGACATTTAGCGACCTTTCCCACAACGTTATCAGCCACTCCCCACCTCCTTCTGTTTTCTTTTTTATTTGTGAGTTTTAATCCGACTGCCCTGCTCCTCCATCACGTCAATTCATTTTACAGTCTTCTGTACTGTTGTGGTGAGATGTGGAGTAATGGAACGGTGGGGGGGGGGGGGGGGGGGGGGGGGGGGACAATCAACAGTTTGTGGTTAGACTCTCCAGTGCAATAAAGAAAAAGCAAAGCCGCTGGTTTACTAGTGGAATTATCCTACCTGCTTTCAGTTTCTCCAGCTGGTTCTAAAGATTTTCAGGCTGAACACGAGGTAAACTGACTGCTATGGATGGGTTTCATACTATGACATGGATGTGATACGAGGGTGACAAAACTGCAGCGAGAAGGACGGATCAGAGAGGAGAAGCCAAGAGAAACCAGAGAGAAGATCAGAGTTGGAAAAAAGCTCGACTGTAAAAGAGAGAGCCGCGACTACATGCCTTAAAAGGACAAAAAATAACTTCACATGACAGAAAAAGAGAAGGAAAAACACACACACACACACACACTCTCACACACACACACACACACACACACACACACACACAGTTCAAGCTGTTCACCCTGGGTTTCATTTTGCACTGGGCAGTCACTTCTTCGCAATATTACTTTGTGCGTGTGTGCGTGTTTGTGTGTGTGTGTGTGTGTGTGTGTGTGTGTGTGTGTGTGTGTGTGTGTGTGTGTGTGTGTGTGTGTGTGTGTGTGTGTGTGTGTGTGTGTGTTAGAGAGATAGAGAGTAAGTTACTGTTCATGCAGTAAGGCAGGCACAAGAAGATAAACAAGTGAGATAGAATATGAAGCCACATAGGGCGTGTGTTTATACCTATTTGTTTAAAGGGAGAGAGTGTGTGTGTGTGTGTGTGTGTGTGTGTGTGTGTAACTATGAATCTTTGTTTATATGCGTGCATGTGTGTACTGCTTAGGCTGGCAGTCTGAAGGATTTAGAGCTCGTGGCTGGATGGGAGACGTGTGTATGTATGTGTGTTTGAGTGAACTGGGTGGGTCAGGCCGGGGCAGAGATGGTTGAAAAGATAATATTTACTCCCACCCACCACTTCCACCCCCTGCCCCCACCCTGCAATTACATGAGGCTTACATGGGGCTGTAGAAGATGTAACACAAACATCCTCTCTTCTGTGTCCTTTTATTCCTCTCTATCTCTCAACTGCTTTTATCTTTTCTCTTCTTGTTTTTCTTCATCGTGACTCTTAAAAAGTCACATGTTGTCGTTTCACATCCATCAAAGGAAAAGAGATTACGTTTGGACTCTAATGATAGATTTTATGTGCACACATTATAAATTGTGCTTGAGGAGGCGCTGATCGTAAATTTCCATGATTTTTTTGTTTTTGTCATATTTTCCTCTATTTAATCACTGACACAGAGCATGAATTATGATTTTCATCCCCTTTTATGTGGATAATGTATTATATATATATATAGATGCGTGTACAAGTATTTCATTAATTTATTTTGACAGAGCGTTTCTTCTCTCGTCCTCGCTAATTAACCTTCCACCATTTTTTTCCTTTTTAAATAGTTTAGCTGTTGTCTGTTGCAAACAGTATCAAGCCCAAAGGTTGGTGGGAGAGCTAATCGAGCATTTAGGGGAAATTTCATCCGTGGATCAAAAGGAATTCTAAAAGTTGATGTTAGCCAAACAGTATAAGATAGAACCGACTAATATCTCAGGAACTTCACTCAGTGGGACGAGACAGCTGCATTACTGACTGGATTTAAAGAGGTCCTTCCATTAAAAATGTTTTTTCTGAGGTTTTTGTTGAATATTTTAGCTCCACAGGTGTTCTTACCTTCATAGTGGGTGTGAAAACAGGTCAACAAGTTCTCTTTCAGTTTTAATCTCTCAAACTACGCAGGTGGCGATAACACCCGAGTTCTCCCAAGTCCGAACGGCCTGTATCTGTTTCATCACAAGGACTTTGTTCGTTAGTATTCGGCAGCTCCCGCAGTTGAAACCACGCCTAGCATGCTGCTGGCTAAAAGCTGTTAGCATAAAACGTAACAAACAGGAAGAGACTACGTCTGACGTTGCCATGTGCAGCGGGGCAGGAAACAGTATACCTTGCTCTCATAGGCTAGTTTGTTAGCCAATCAGAGTCCAGCAAATTCCAATAATGAATATGAACGAGCTGCTGCAGAAGCCTGATGAAGCAGCCTGACGGAAGGAGCCGGAACCACCCGAATTTTAACGCAGACAGATTGAAAGGTCTGTTAATAAGTGTTTCCTGATGTTTTTTAGATATCAGCTTCGCCGATGACTCAAACAACCGGAAGTAGGACTGCGGTCTCATGAGGAATGCGGAAGTGGTGCGTGCATATAGGCTATTAAAGCAGTACAAAATAACTTTTAAAACTTTAAGCTGCTATTATGAAACTTCTCTAACTGGATACTCTCCAAAAAACATGTTCAGCTTCATATTAGACACTCTGGACGCCTCTGGTCCTCCTATATTACACTTAATAACTTCAGTAATTCGGGTCACAGCTGGAAGTGTTCTGATGATTTATGCTGCCCTGAAGAAAAATGCCGCCAAAGTACGAATTGACAACTTGTTTCATAACGAGATGTCATTAGAAGTTTATACAGTACTCTTGTTTATGGAGAGTGTGTCCAGTTAATTATTTAGGTGTATTTTTATGATCCTTTCCTGATATTTTCTGTCTAAAAACCCTCTGGGTCCTTATCGGCCATTGTTGGGTCCTTCTCCTTTTGACTTAAATCTGTTTTTTGAAGTCAAGACTGTGGAACGGCGCATGTGCAAAAGGAATCTGTAGCACATCTCAACAGGTAGCATATTTCTGCAGAACACCGATTCCAGCATCGGCCGTCTGAGACACGGCTGTGGAAAAGTTATTTAATACTGCTTTAACACAGACAAACAGCTGATCCAGCTCTTACCAAAATATTATTTGCCCAGTTGATTTTATGTTTGTTCTGTGTTAGTCATCCACTGAACATAATGTCATAGATCAAATGTTCTGAAGTGGCTTTTTGTGGAAAGATTAATCTGTTGTAGAAAACTCTTTGAACTTCCTCAGTTCAGAGAAACACGAGGGATTATTGCTTCACCATCGTTACTACTGATGGTGTTTGACTGCTGTTGTAAGAAGCAGAATAAAAGTAAAAGAAGAATATTGTGTGTATTCAATGGTTTTTATCATGTCGTTGCTTCTCTCCTGAGGATGATGGACTTGTTAGCAAGAACTTGTAAGGACTGTTTTATTTTGTGTTTTTCACTCTCTGATTAGTCACAGGTGAATATAGCTTACCTTAGCTGACCCAGTTTAATATGACCTGTCACCACTGAACACTAAAAATATACCTCCTCCAATTTCCCTCTTTGTTTCTTAAAGGTTTTCAGATGTTTTTAATATCTTCCTGTTAGATTGAATTAAACATTTAAAAACATATATAGTCACCCATATGTTCCTTAAGCCTTGTGACAGAAGTCAGAAAGCCCAAATTACATTGTGACAAAATACAGCAGCTGTGGTTAAACAAAGAAAAGAGGAAAGAAAAGAAAGAAAGAAGGTGAACGGGGGGGGGGGTTCAGTAAAGTGAGGAGGAGAACTTGGGCTTTTAGAAATGTGATATTTGTTTGGAAATCTCACCAGCTTTGATGCAGAAAATGATCCCTGCCTCTTTAAAGAAGAGCCAAAGCTAATGTGTGCCTCTTAATTTAGAAAAAGAAAGATAGAATCAGACATGGAGGAAGAAAAAAACTCTCTGTGCACAAAGAGAGTGGAAAAGGGCCAAGCCTCTGACCTCCAGAAACCTTTCTCTTTCTCTCTCAACCTTTATTTTTCCTCCTCCTCTCTGTTTCTTTGCCCTATCTCCCCAAACCCTCCAATTACTGTAATGAGTGGTTAAGAATGAGGCAGAGCGACTGTGCGTGACTTGGAGAGTAGATATAGGAGAAAGAGGCAGAGAATAAAGCAGGAGGAGATTCAGCTCTGCTTTTATCTAGTATGAATGTCGCTCATCTCCTGACCTCACGCTGATTGGTCAGGGAAGATTAACAGCTGGGACCAGATGTCGGGACCTGGAGCGCTCTGTGTTGTCATTCTGAGAGTGGGTGTGTGGGCTGGTGTAGATTCAGATGAAAATGCCACTCTGAGGCTGTTCCAGTACAGTAATAGTTAAACGTATGCACAGTCACTGTTACTGTTCCACTCACACTGGTAGCAATGTACAAAATATGAATATACAACAACTAGAAATACGTGGAATTATTTGATTTGCTATTTTATAACATGGATTTTTGAGTACCTCCTCCTGAGGTTCTTTTTTAATAGCTTCTTTTGTTTCCATGGCTTTTGCAAACACTTCTAGCCCAGATCTGTCTAAAAACTCCAAAACTCTAGAAATAAGGGTGTTTCCAAATATTCAAATGGTTAAGGAAAAAGTTAGTGTCATGTGCATGACTCACCTTGTCCCTTTTCCAATACTTTTGCATCTAAAACTCCCAAATTAAACTCTTGATTATAGCACCAACTCTTCAGAGTGGAAAAGTTACATCTTCAGCAGCTTTCATCCACCTCCTCTTCATTTCACTCAACCACTGCACTCTTGACAAGTTCATACGAATTATCGAAAATGCCTTGACGAGGGAAAAATATGACAGTTAAGTCAGTTCAGTGACAGAGTTTACTGCTTTTACAGTTTCATTACTTGCAGAATTCAGATATCAGCCAAGCAAAGATATGTTCTACTTCAAAAGCTTGTTTGAATGAAGATGAGAGAAACATTACTGAGATTCAGTGTAGCAGTCTATAAGATATTTCTATAGGATGTTTCCAAATTGTATGATTCTCCATAACAAAAGTTCAAACAGGCGAATTGCAATTGTGTCTAAATGTCATTGATCTCGACAGCCTTTCTTCTGGTGCCTTCGTGTGTTTCACCACTACTTGATTGTGCAAAAAGCCAAACTCTTTCCAGCTGAAGCGCTACCAGTCAAACATGTTAAACCATGATGCTGGGATGGAAAAACCTCACTTGTTGCATCAACCAACTCTAGATTTGTATCCATTTGAATCCACTTGTTGTGGATTATAATTGCAGTCCCCCCACCCCCCCTCTTACTCCACAGACCCAGCCTGGTTTGCCCCCACATGCCACACCCTTGCTTTCATCTTTCTCTGGACCCTCCCTTCTCAAAAACCTTCTCCTCTATGGACTAACTTGTTCCAGTATTCTCCACTCTACCACTTCCTCTCTTCCTTGTTCCTTAATCTATCAGGAGGTTAACCTCTAATACTTAATGCATGTCTGACGAGGAACATCAGTAATAATATATTTATAACGACTAACCATAAACATAAGATATACGCAGGGGTTTACACATTAAAGCCAAACAGAGACAAACACATTGTGACTGCAGATCCTTTACACGGATCCTAAAAGCCTGAGGTGTGTATACGTTTGTCTCCATGCTCTCATTCTGTCGTACATGACTTTCCTGCAAACTTCTCCGACAGACGAAGCTTGTGCATCCACATGGGAATGTGTTTGTCTTTGTGTATGTAGTGTTGGGGAGGTGTGTGTGTGGGGGGGGGGGGGTTTGCTTTAAAGAGAGTACCTGCTCGGATGACGGTCTGACGCTTGTGTGCATTCCTTCTTGGGGTCTATCTGCATGATTATGCATCTGTTTCATAATGTTTCTCCCTCCTGTGTCTTTCTGCCACTCAGTCAGTGTTCAGCGCTGCTTCAAAGCTCTCCCTAAAATAGGCCTTTAATCATAGTTTGGTGTGTGAGCGGTTCTGTGGTTAGAAGCTATAAGAAGAGACTGGATTGTATTTATAGCCGACAGCCAGAAGGGAGGCTGATCAGAGAGGGAAGGACCAGGTCGAGAACTTTTCAGTTCCCAACAACTGATCTTCTGTGCACTTCTGTTTGTGATTTGTTTTTTAGGCTGTTGGATTGAAATTTGTTGGAGTGTGGTGAGGCTATTAACTGAGCCTGAGGTACTTTAAAATAAAGGCTGTGCTCACGTGCAGACCTGGTTTCTGAAAACATGAAAGCTTAGACCGTACTCACTTTCTGACACCAAATGTTTATACAAAATCTAATGCAATGATGTCACAAGAACTGCATCTATTATCAACAAGGCAAGTTGTCCTTCGAGAGAAAACCGTCTCCATTTCGTGGGTTTACTGGTTCATATTTTAGCATTTATATCTACTAGATTTGACTTTTAATTACTTTCCACGCTGTCATTTATTTCAATCCTCGATTTCCCTTAATCTTTGATAACTGTTCATAACTGTTTAAAGCATATGTTTTTATCCCTGTTCCTGTATTCCATCTTTTTCACTGCATGTCTGTTGATCTGACGATTGATTGTACCTTAAGTGAGAAGAAACAAGCAGATTCACGTGAAGCTTGTCATATTGTCACGCTTTTCTTTTCACTCTCTGCACTTAGTCCCTTAATGATGCTGCAATGTCCCTGTGTGATACTGCAGATATCGTTCCATATGCACATACACGTGCTTTCATTGTTATGCTATACACTGAATGCACAAAGTATTCCGTATAGGCATCATAGTCAATAAAATTGGCTGTGATAATTAGTTGCTATTAAAAGTATTGATACACCTCTCCAAATTATTGAATACAGGTATGTCCATCTCTTCAGTGGTCACAGGTGGATAAAGTTAAGCAGCTAGACACTTACACAAGCCACATAAACTCATTGAGCAGGATCATCAGATGCTGAGGAGCAAAGTGTACAAAACTTAGCAACTTTCTTATCAGTCAGTGTCGACAGATCTCCAAACTTCATGAAGCATTTAGATGAACTCAACATCATTGTGTAGAGAGGTTTGTGGAGTGGTCTCCTGTGGTCGAGCAGCTGCATTAAGACTTTGGACCACCAAGTGCAATGCAAAGGATGCAGTCATGTACAACACATTGCCACTGGACACCCGAGCAATGGAGACTCTTGAGGGAAGAATCATGCTTCTCTGTGGACAATCTGTTGGACGGCCAGTGGTTTGGTGGGAGAACAGTACTTGTCCGAGTGCATTGTGCAAAGTGTAAAGTGGTAGAAGAGGGTTATAGTGTGGAGTTGTTTTTCACGGGTTGGATTCACCCCCTTAGTTCCTGTGAAAGGAACCCTTCAGAATACCAAAAGATTTTAGACGATTTTATGCTCCAACATTGTGGAAACAGTTTGAGGATGATCTTCTACTGTTCCACCATGACTCTGCAACAGTGCATAAAACAAGGTCTATGGATGAGTGAGTGTGGTGTAGAGGAACCTGACTGGCTTGCAGTGAGTCCTGACCTCAGCCTGATCGAACACATTTGGGATGAATTAGAGCCAAAACTGTGAGCCAGGCCAACATCAGTGCCTGACCTCACAAATGTGCTTCTGAAGAAATGTCAAAAACTGCCAGACACACTCCTAAATCTTGTGAAAAGCCTTTTCAGAAGAGTAGAAGTTGTTAAAACTGCAGAGGGACAGACAACTCCATGTTAAACCTACAGATTAAGAAGGACATTGTTAAAGTTCATGTGCATGTAAAGGCAGATGTCCCAATACTTTTGTAGTGGACACATTGTCTTTATGAAAATAAATAAATTCTCTTAAATGTAAATGTGAAAATGCACATAATAGAACGATCATCTGCATTTTACATTAAATAAATATCTGACAAAACATTTTGCACTAACTGGGTCCGAGTTTGACTGACGAACGCTGTACCTATTATTCAAATTTATAAATAATAAGAGCCTAAATGTATTAATTTATTTATGTCATACTGTATTTGGCACTTTATAGCTTATATTAATATACAAGTTGTTTACATTTTATTTTGTTGTATGCAGAAGTTGACCAGTTCAAATAAAATAAGCTTTAAAAAGAGTTGTTGTTTGATTTTGAAGGGAAATAATATATTACTGATTATTTGATCAATTAGTTGATAGAACAATTGATGGGAATATAGCAGTTAATGGCAGCCCTGGTTTTTGGCCACACATGACCATTAAACTAATGGGTCTGTTTAATGTACTTTAATACAGAGTTGGATCTCTTTTTGCATTTATAAGAGTTTCCACCCTATTTAAAACGTTCTACAAGATTCACTAGCGTTTGTGCATCTTCGTTTTCAAGCGTATTGAAGGTCAGGCATTGATGTAGGAAGAGAATGTCTGATTTGCAAACGTTATTCAGGTTCTTTCAAGTTCTTTCACACCTCGTCTTTATGAACTTTACTTCTTGCATTGAAACAAAGTCACGTTGCCAAACAGTTGGAAGCATTACAAAGTGTCTTCCTGGAGACAGTCAATGGACAGTCCTTAACACTGAACAACAGTACAGTATGTACATAACCATAGATTTATATATAAATTACAACAAAAGGTAAAACTAACAGTAATTTTGAACCACAGGGATTTTTTTGTTGTTGTTTTAAAGATGCTGTCAATCCACTTTGATCTTGACCCTATTGGCTCATCTGTCTGGTCAGAAAAACATTCTTTAATAAAATCCAGGTCATCTGAAAGATGCTGTTAATCATCTATACACAAATTACTTTCAAGCAGTACTAAATAACTTTTAAAACTTTAAGCTGCTGGTTTGGAACGTGTTTAAGTGGATACTGACTGGAAAACATGTTCAGCGTCATATTAAACTCTCTGGACCCTCCAATGGCTTTACAATACACTGAGTGACTTCAGTGCTCCGGGTCGTAGTCATGAGTGGGCGGTTCCTTTGCTGCTTTACAGCAACAGCTGTTTGTTGCAGCAGCTGTTAGATATTTAGGCTGACTGACCAGAGTTTGCTTTTCGTTGGCATTATGTCGGAGGACAATCTAAAAGAGTAACAAGCAAAGACCATTTTTCTTTTTGTTTCTGCACTGATAATAAAATTGTGCATTAGAAATAAGAAGCAAAATTCGCCACCTTGTCTGATGACGTTGTTATCTGCAAAGCCGGTTCGAGCGATTGCTGTCTGAGACAGTTGTAATTCCCTTTTTAACCACTGGGTGGGAAAAGTGGAAAGTTATTTAGTTCTGCTTTAACGTTCACGTCCAGATCCGACATGCCAGCTCTCCTTTCTCTTGGTTCCACAGTTTTTGTAATTTTTTTATAACAGTTTCAGACCCAACTAAAACAAACACACACATTTAAAAAGCAGTAGCCAGAGAGCACGTCATGTACAGCAGTTATCTCCGATCATCTGTGTTACTGACCTCGGTCAAGCTTTCTTAGCTCTCTCTACTTTGTATTCTCCCTTTCATTCAACTTCTCTGGCTTTTGCCTTTTGTTTGTATTACTTCCATCATCTGTTTTACTCATTACATCTCCCCTACATTTGCCCTCAATTTCTTATTCACACTTTTTTATTTATATTCTCCCATTTCTTTTGTTTCCTACAGATGTTGCCAAGCATCAAAGACCTTGTAATCTAACCCTGTAGACGTTCCCTCGCAAAGTCCTTAAAGTGATGGAAAAACCTGGAAACACTCCGAGGTTAAAGATGTAAATGGTATTCAGATGTCTGCAACAGAATACATTCAGGGCTGATTATTCTCTGAACACAAAGCGAGGAGAGTTTTCTTTGGGCTGCCTAACCGAAAGTTAGCCGAACAACGTACCTCCTTCAGGATTTTGATCCTATTGATCTAAATATGTTTTTGTTCTTTTTTTGTTTCTACTCAATCAGAAATCAGAACAAAAGGCGTCTTCTGGTGAATTCAAATGTCTAAAATCCTGCAGATGCTGTTTTCAGTCATTAACCTGCACTGAAGCATTGATGACCTACAGCTGTGGCCACTCGCGTAGCTGTTAAATACACATATATACACTTGTGTCGATTACAACCACACACACACAAACTCAAGCGCCCACATGCCATGTTGCCTCAGGGGCTGACACGCTGCGGTGGCAGATGGTAAGTGTGTCTGCACGTAGTGCTTCTTAATGACAGAGCTGATCTGATCACTTCAAAAAAGCCCAAAACTTTCCCTCAGCTGGTGAAAGAATGTTGAAGTCACTGAGCAGGTACTCCAGAGAGCGATCGAGGACTGCATGTGAGTGTGTGTGCAAATGCAATGTGGCTTTTAGCTTACACCTAGACTACATCTGTGTAGGCGTGTGTGTGTGTGTTCATGTTCGTGGGGCCTCAGTGCGTCTCAGGAGTTTTTTTACGCGGTTGTGTGGAACATAGCAGATGTGCTCAGTTTTCCCCCGAGGATGTTTCCTCTCTTCACTCACTCTCATCCTGCTTCCTCATCTGCACATGCCCTCCAATGTTTATACGAAGCTGCTCTTCAGATAATAAGCTGACTTCAGTACTTATCCCCCTTCCTTCCTTTGGTTTTTCAGTCCCTCCTCTCTTCTCCTCTCCTTCCATTTCATACATTTTTATTAAACCTGAACAGATTGTAGAGTTCAGAGTTGTTTCAGGGGTTTGTTGGGACTTGACACACTGAAAACACCTTCTGTAAATACGTGATGACGCTCTACCCTCTGAATATAGAGCGCAGATCAAAATAACTTTGAACGCACCTTCTCGTTGACAAAAGATTGTTAGTGTTGTCTGGCAGTATGTGTGTTTGAGATTCCTTACAGAGACACGGAGCAGCACTCTAAGAATAATAACAAAATTAAAATAAAAATGTTTAACTTTGGGTTGTGATAACCTCGAGTCATTGTTATGCACACAAGCTGCAGTGTGTCGTGACCGGGCAGCTCAGTGACTCCGGTAAAGGTTCCTGCTGCAAAAGAGACAAACTGATAATAAAACAGAACGATTGTCTAAATCAGGTTTTTTTTATGTGGTTTGAAAGAAATTTGTGGCAAAATGCAGATTTTACTTCAGTCTGTTCAAAACTAACAGCAGATATCGACCCTGAAGGTAAGAACTGTTGCTTTATTTTTAATAAGATTTGTTTGTCAATTGTTTTCTAACATTTGCAATAAAGTTATAATACGATGACATCAGAATAACAATTAGTAAATAATTTGCAGGCCGTCTGTGACTGCAAATATTTGCAATGATGTCTGGCAGAGCAGGAGTTTGAGATGTTTAGTGTAATTTTCCTTCTGTTCAGAGTCTCATATTATCATTCCAGTCAGGCTTTGTTAGAAACAGCATGAATTTATGTCACAAAGTTCCAAAATTAAGTTTAAAAAGACCGAGATAAAAAGCTAAGATTAATACAAATTGGTTAAGAGCCATAAAGCTACATCGTGTCCAGGAACTTGTTTTAGATGATCAAACCCTTGACAGTTCAGTCAAAATGCACTTTTTTAGAAATTATTTTGGCACTTTCTCTGGTTTAAAAATGAAAGTGTATTTAAAGGTGGTTATATTTTCTTCTTTAAAGAGGCAATTTCATGCAAATTTCATGACTTTGTGGTTATTTCTTAAGTATTAACCAGTAATATGAAACATTTTATATCTAAAAAAAGTTAGGAAACACTGATTAACAGACCTTTCAATGTGTCTACATTAAAATTCGGCTCGTTCCATCAGGCTTCTGCAGCAGCTCGTTCATATTCATTATTTGAATTTGCTGGACTCGGATTGGCTAACAAACTAGCCTATGAGAGCAAGGTATACTGTTTCCTGCCCCGCTGCGCATGGTAACATCAGGCATTCTCTCTTCCTGTTTGCTACGTCTTATGCTACAGCTTTTAGCCAGCATCATGCTAGGCGTGGTTTCAACTGCAGGAGCTGCCGAATACTAACAAACAAAGGAGTTGTGACGAAACAGATACAAGCCATTCGGACTCGGGTTTTATCACCACCTGCGTAGTTTGAGAGATTAAAACTGAAAGAGAAGTTATTGACCTGTTTTCACACCCACTATGAAGGTAAGAACACCTGTGGAGCTAAAATATTCAACAGAAACCTCAGAAAAAACGTTTTTAATGGAAGGGCCTCTTTAAAATAAATGAGCTCTATAACTGATGACCTTCAAGGCAACAGACTAAAGCTTCCTTCCAGAACTGAGATGAAGCTCATTTGCACCGAGGTTGTACCAAGAGTGTTGCGTCATTCTTGCAGCACACTTCCTTTTTCTGACCTTGCGCTCACTGGATGTTTTTTTTTCTGTTCCCACACATATGCAGACACACTTACACATGCACAAACCCTACTTTTTTCATCCACAACAAACCCTTCTATGTAAAGAGGTGTTTAGTCTCAAACTAGGCCACCACATCACATGAGCAGTTAGTCACACTGTAAATCACACCGGTTCCCGCCACTCCCTCCACACATTTCAGCTATTTCCAGTCGCATAATCAAAGCCAAAAAAAATGTAAAAATATCTGTTGCATAGAAACAAAAAAAATGAAATATATATATACGTGTTTTCATGGAGTGTATGTGAAAACAAGTGTACACACATGCTGTCGTCATTGTCGTGTGTTTTGCATACATTCCATCTGCCCAGATAATGTGGGATTGGGAGCGAGAAGGAAAACAAGGTGACACCGTCGTACAAGCAACAAGAGTGTGGAGGATGAAAACTAAACAGACTCCTTTCTTGCTTTTCTTCCGTCTCTGTCTCGCTTTTTTTTTCTGCTCTGCAACGCTCGTTTGTTGGTATGCTAATGAGGGGATTGTGTCTGTGTGTGTTAGAGTGATCTCAGAGAGCAAAACAGCAGGTGTATCTTTTTAATACGGTGATAATATAAAATTCTTTTTTTACTATAAAGAAAGGATTACAGATCTGTGATCTTCTTCAATTAGACAAATCACTTCAATTTATTTTTCTTCACGTTTAAGGATCAGTAACGGGGTTGGCAAGAAGGCTAACAGGCTATTAATTTTCTGAAGGATAGTCTGAACTTAGTAAAAAGCCCAGCTTGTAATAAACTACAATCTACATCAAGACATGCAGGCAAGATAATGAACAGTCTAATCACTCCCGCAGATTTACACCCATTATTAGTGTGCATTTATAAGCATCCTGATCCTCTGCATTCTGCCCACGTTCACTCAGATCTCATTTTCTTCTTGTGATAATGCTTCTAGGCCCAACAAATCTAAGTGTTGTTGTGTTTAACTGCTCTGTAGAGCCGGATTAAGCTGCTCCTGTTCCACAGGGGGATTCTTCTTGATGCTGCAGAGCTGAGTTTTAACGGTCTCTGATCTAAGACCTTCGTTAGACAACCAAAACGTATTTTTGTTTTCTAAAACAAGTGTATTCATTGTTTTTATTGTGGAAATTATCAGTTCTAATGGAAGTTTTATTGTATAAAACAACGGATGCTCATATTTTAGCATCCAGCTTGATGACAAATACTTCAAACATTAAAATGCTGGTTGACTGAAGCTGCTGAAACTTAGCTTCTTTATGATGAAAAAAACGATGGCGGCTCTGAGGATTTTGCACGTCTTGCAGTCTTTTAATGACGAGATTTTCAATTTCTCTTTATATATTTCTGCTTTAAAAGCTCCAGATTCTTGCTAGCTATGCTTTCAGAGCCATTACTGGCAGCTCTAATGCTACACGCCACTGCTCTTCATTAAAACAAGGGCTGCACTAAGAGCGCATCTTTCCTTCTCGGTTATTTGCACAGCTTTCCTAAATAAATAACCACCTTGTCTCTCGTCAGACATTAACTCTGGAACTCATCAGACTTAGCACACTGCCCCTAAATCTAGCTTGTGTGCCATATTGTTAAAGGAAATACAGAGTTTGAGAAGCTTTCTGTGCAGAGCTCCAACCTGCAGCAGTCATTTAGTACAGATCTTTATTTATAGGTTTTTTTTTTACAACTTTTAATGGCTACCTTTAATTTTGTTTTCAGCGACATATACAGTGGGGCAAAAAAGTATTTAGTCAGCCACCAATTGTGTAAGTTCTCCCACTTAAAAAGATCAGAGAGGCCTGTAATTTTCATCATAGGTATACCTCAACTATGAGAGACAAAATGAGGAAAAAAAATCCAGAAAATCACATTGTCTGATTTTTAAAGAATTTATTTGCAAATTATGGTGGAAAATAAGTATTTGGTCACCTACAAACAAGTAAGATTTCTGGCTTTCACAGACCTGTAACTTCTTTAAGAGGCTCCTCGGTCCTCCACTCGTTACCTGTATTAATGGCACCTGTGTGAACTCGTTATCAGTATAAAAGACACCTGTCCACAACCTCAAACAGTCACGCTCCAAACTCCACTATGGCCAAGACCAAAGAGCTGTCAAAGGACACCAGAAACAAAATTGTAGACCTTCACCAGGCTGGGAAGACTGAATCTGCAATAGGTAAGCAGCTTGGTGTGAAGAAATCAACTGTGGGAGCAATTATTAGAAAATGGAAGACATACAAGACCACTGATAATCTCCCTCGATCTGGGGCTCCACGCAAGATCTCACCCCGTGGGGTCAAAATGATCACAAGAACGGTGAGCAGAAATCCCAGAACCACACGGAGGGACCTAGTGAATGACCTGCAGAGAGCTGGGACCAAAGTAACAAAGGTTACCATCAGTAACACACTACGCCGCCAGGGACTCAAATCCTGCAGTGCCAGACGTGTCCCCCTGCTGAAGCCAGGACACGTCCAGGCCCGTCTGCGGTTTGCTAGAGAGCATTTGGATGATCCAGAAGAGGATTGGGAGAACATCATATGGTCAGATGAAACCAAAATAGAACTTTTTGGTAGAAACTCAACTT